>CM062809.1:535552537-535893410 GCA_031772625.1 Pinus tabuliformis | reverse complement strand
AAGTTCCTAGAAGAAATGTGAGATCTTACATAGTTTTAACTACTAATCTTGCTCCACAAGAAGATGTAAATGGTATTTGGAAAATTAATTTTGACGAAGCATCCTCAAAATATGGGATTATAGGTAGCTTAGTTTTCACATCTCTAGATCGTTAAATGATCCATTTTTCGTAGTGATTGGAGTTTGAAGCCTTGAAAAAAGTAGTGGAGTGTGGAGCATTTTTGTTAGGATTAGATTTTGTAAGAGATTTGAAAAGTATCTGTTAAGAGTTGTTGGGGACTTTGATTTGGTAGTATGCCAACTACAAGAATTGTATGCATGCAATAAAGGAATTATACTTAAGAGATGATGGCAATAATTCCTTGGTACGATAGATGAATTTGATGCATTTAGTTAGAAGAGGTGCCAAGATCAATGGATATGACAACCTATTCATTAACAATCAAAAATTTTATCATATAGATTTTCTTGGAAGTGGAATAGGGTGGCCATATAGAGATCCTTTATAGAACATCCATTATAGAAAATGTAGATAACTGGTAGGGTTTTGAGGATGATGACCAAAGTTTCATATTTCTCAAAGATATAGAAGAGTTTGAGGGTAATGAGCTAGATTTGAGTGAGGAGTATTTAGTAGAACAATTTTTTCTCTAAGAAGACCCCCTAGGGTATATTTCCATTAAAAATAAAATTTTAGTTGAAATGAAGCTTTCAAGGGACAAAAGGATACATTCAACCTTGATAAGTATGAAGAAATTAATATAGGAATAGAGGATGATCCCAAAATAGGTAAATTAATATGAAGGAAGCCAAAACCTTGATTAAAGAGTTTCATTAGGGATTATTTGGTGGCCATCAGGCGGCCTAGAAAACCACACATAAAATCAATAGGAGTGGCTATTATTAGTCATCCATTTTTATGGATGTTCATAAATTTTCTAGTGTGTCATCCAAGTTAATTATTCTTGGGAAAGAACAAGTTAGTGACTTTACGTCTACAACCAATAGTAACAAAGGAACCATTTCAATAATGAGGATTGAACTGTTGAAGTATGTATGTAGTTTCAATATTCATAATTGTATTTTCCTCATGACATAATGTAATTGTTGTTATACTTGAGAAAAATAATTTTTATTTTAAAATAAATTGACTTATTAAAGCATGGGTTTCATGCTTGGGTAAATGGTCAATTGGTCAAGCACCCATTGTGTGCTCTAGGGGTTTTGTATTGAGTCAAGTCAAAGTCATGATGTAAAAAAAACCCTTTTAGGTCTCATGTATCAAGAAGAGAAAAATATTTTTTTTTATGTAAAAGCATTATCTAGAATGTCACCAAGACTAGGTCGGCTAGTCCTCATCAAGTCGGCCTAGAGAGGCCTAATCTAGCCCCAGCGAAAGGTATAAAAGAAAAACTTCGACCTCCTCAAAGACTCACTCAACACACACATCTCTTGTATGGTTCTGCGGTCAAGAAAGAAGTGTGAGAGTCCTAGAAGAGGACTAGAGAACAACAAAGAAATAAGGAAGACTAATTTGTCAACTTTTGAAATTTCTCTCTAAATCAGTCCACATGTGCGAGGTTTCTATGGAAGACTAAGGTTTCTACAGGTATGAACTTTGTAGAAGATATTAACATACTTTGTTGAGGAGAAAATATCTTGGTTTGATAGCAAGCCTAGCCTTGGTGTGTTGGTTTAGGGTCTATTGTCTTGGAAGTCTACTTCAAATTGATTCTATAAGAAATAGTTCTCTGGGTTTTCCCCTATTGAGGGGTTTTCCCTAGCTTGGAGCTTATCTCTGGTGTTCCTCTTGTTTATTTGGTGATCTTCTATTTTTAAATTTTTCTTGATGATGAAAGAACACAATAATATAGAAGAATAACTAATAAAATATCGTAAGAACTTGTCAAAGTTTAAGAGAAATCAAGCTAAAAACCTAACTATATGCTACCCCAGATTTCTCAACATGGTATCAAAGAAAGGTTCATTTGTATTAGGGTAGGAAGGAGGTCACTACAGACTTCAAGACATCAAAACAATGTGGCATTCCTAGGACTGTGTTCCTAGAAGAAAAAGAATCCAAGGTCTGGGCATAATTACAAGCCCTAGTCACAGTGATAAGTCTGCATGATTATACAAAAGGAAGCAACGATTTTTAAAACTCTGTTTTATAAGGAGAAAAGGCTATATTATTGGCCCTATGAAGGCCTAACTCTTTGAGCCTAAGATCGAAGTCCTGGGCTTAGTTTGAAATCATCAAACAGGTCTAAACTCTGGTGCTACCTCAGAGATTCAATTCTCATAATTCTAGGCACATTATATTAGTAATTACTCCAGTCACTAGGCCACAAGCCTAAGAAAGGTATGTGAGGGGTCTAGGAGAGCTTAGAGGCTTTGTTGTAGGAGTTCTAAAGGTAAAAATTTATAATCAAAGTCTTGTAGACTAAAATTAGTATTTGAATTCTAGTTTCACCTCAGAAGATACAAAATTTAGATTTTTTCATTGTAAGAGATATCAAAGTTATAAAAGTTCCAAGGTCGATGTGCTTGTAGAGTTAAGTTCTCGGCATAAATTTCAAGGGATTGAAATAATTTTTTTAAAGGTTTGAAATTCTTGTGTCATCGGAGAGATTCAAGCCCTGTAAGGATGATTGAATTATTTTGTGAGGTGTCTTCTTGAAGAGAGACTAATGCCAAGTTATTATAGAGACTAATGCCAAGTTATTATAAGGGGTTGAGAGTCCCATTGAGAGAGGATGGATACCTATATATATTTGTATACATAAAAATACCCTAGTCAAAATTTTGGAAGGCTTTGTTACAACATCTATGTGAAGTCCGAATTTTGATCAGTGGTGAATAAGACACAATATAAGCAGGCTGAGATTCCTTAGTGACAAAGGAAGTCGACTTTTGAAAGAAAATTAAGTGATTATTTAATAGAAGAATGTATCAATTATTAATAAGAAGCCTCTTGGGAATTCCGAGAACACATAACATACCTCTGTAGTGAGCCAAATTAAAACATATCTACATCTCTTGGAAAGAATTCCTAGACTAAGTGTTTAGTCTACCATAAATCTACATGTGTTCTAGTTAAAAAGGAAATAAAAGGAGATAATTGTGAAACACATATAATTGTATATTCTTGAAAAAATCAACTATAGAAGAAGTCTATGCATCTTTATCCACAAGGAGTAGTATATCTAAGAACTTGAAGTATCTCCTATATTGAAAGGAAAAATGACATTATCCAATTGAATAAGAACAACTCTAGTTGGAAATAATCCAGTCTCTTGAACTAGAAATGATGAGTTTTTCTAATGACTTGTAGTAGCAATCCTGAAGAGCAGTAGAAATGTCTTCACTCTTGAAAAATGGTTCGAAGAGCATGTCATCCAATGACAGGCATGGTCACAACCTCTATGTTCATGAAGGACAAAGTTATGTAATTTTATATTATTTTGTTAAGGATCTAACATTTTTTTAGTTGAGTTGGTTATATGGTCCATGGTTCATAGTTTTTGTTGTTTTAAAATTTGCAAATGTCTAGGATTGTAAACATGGATGGTATATGGAAAACCCTAGCCATATGAAAACCCTAACCTTGATTCATTTGTTCCCTCATAGAAATTATAACCCTTTGTCTCTAAGATTTGTAAGAAATCTAGGGCATATGAAAAGTGTGAATGGACAAGGATGTTGAGTTGTATATGATATCTAGTCCCTAGTTCTAGGGTTGACATTTGTAAAACTAGTAATCCATCCTTTAATATTTCATGGATCCCCTATATTTTCAAGCTGACATCATGCTTCAATTATTATATGTTTTTTTTGGTAGTTTTGTCAATAATCTTTGCAGGTGTATCATGAAGAAAGAAAAGGAAGATGGATATATTCTATGTATTGATAAGCATGATGGAAGGAGGGAACTATAAGGAACTTGAAAATGGTAACTTGGTAAAAAGGTTGGATCATTGGGCACTCTGATACATATAGTAAGATTCATGTAAAGAAAGGTCATATGGATACCCAATTGAGAAGATCGTCATTATGAGCCAATTAATGAAAAGAAAGATTTGGCACAACATACTAAGAAAATCCACTATTCATCTATAGCTGAAGTTCATGATGCAACTGGTTGGTAAGGGTCATTAAAGGATCCTCCCTTAGATGTATTCATGGGAATATTTCTTTGCCTAGTAAAAGAAGTACCATGGAGACATTTTCTACTCTCTCATATTTAGGGCAAGCTTCCTAGAAGTTTGTTGATACAAATGCAACATGATGAAGTCCCATCTTCAAGATGGTGAGTAGTTTAAAGAAAGCTAGATAACCAACTGAAGTAAGAGGTATGAATATTTTTGAAATTATTCTTTGATTTAGTTAACTTATGTTTTCAGTATGCAGGAAGAGAAATATACAAAAATATTCCTCGTTGCATTAACATGTTTTGAATTTTTTTGAGCTCTTCTGGTTGAAGACATGTTGGTAATCAACATCCAAGATGATATGGATTGTTAACTTCAGAGGAAGCTAAAAAATCCTTGACAAGATGACCTAATGTGAGGATAATTCTTCATGATGATTAAATAAAGATATTGATGAAAACAAGGCATGACAGGTTGAAAAGAAGCTATTATAATCCGATGACTATGATGGTTAAATATAGTTTTGTTATTGAAAGAAGATTCTCTGTAGGAAGATTTAGTGATACAAAAATATGATATGATTGAGATTCAGTTGCAGAAATTGAGTGGATAAATTTGGCAGTATAAGTCCAAACGATATATATCACTGACAAGAAAGGTAGCAGGTTGCAAATGGTTTGATAATCATGTCTTGGTAGATCACTTTCCTGATGCTCTAAAGGAGCTATATTCAAACTCCATAGTGATTGGTTCGTGAATATGTAGTACATAAATATTGATGATATGGAAAGTGATGGCTTGTCCCTACGAGAAGTTGTGAAAGAAGATGGCTCCATGGTGTGCATAAAAGTTGATGACGCAAAAAAAGAAAAGTAGGCCTACAAGCAGCTGATAGTACCATGATATCCATGGAAGAATAAAAAACTAATATTGGAAGTAAGTCTCTAGTTGAGAGAAAGCTTTGATATATTCCTTTCATTTTTAAAGGAATGAATAGATCATCCCTGATTGAGAGGGAGAGATAAAAACATCATTATTTTGTTTGCATAAATGAAGAAAGAATGGAGGATTGGGTAAGCATATGAGACCAATACTTCTTGAGGATAGAATTAGTATCAGGAACTGATACTCTTTGAGGATGATGTAAGGAATCCAAAATAACAAGTAGCTGAAGAGGAGGTTCCTTGTGGATGTGTAAATCCAAGAGAGGAATGGTCCTAAAAGGACATACCTCGTGAACATTCAAATGGGGTATGTGCCTTGAGAGACAATTATGAAGGCGTCTATAAATCATTGTCTCCCCATCATTGTGCTCTAATCTAGTGGAGAGATACAGTTTTTAGTCAATGCATTGCCATATGAAAATGTTGGTCGATTTGATGAGATGCAGTGCCATAAGCTGAAAATATAGGTTATGAGATGGCTTACCAATCTGACTCTTCTTATGAAAACTTTTCAAAGTGAGTATTGTCCTTGTACCGGTTGGTTAATTATGAATATCTCTCTAGTTAAGAGGGAGTGTTGAAGTATGTAACTACTTTCAGTCTTCATAATTGTATTTCTCTCATGACATAATGTAATTATTGTTATACTTAAGAAACATAAGTTTTATTGTAAAAGAAATAGACTTCTTAAAGCATGGGTTTCATGCTTGGGTCAATGGCCAATAGATTAAGCACCCATTGTGTGCTCTAGGGGTTTTTTATTGAGTCAAGTAAAAGTCATTATGTAAAAAAACCCTTTGAGGGATCATATATCAAGAAGAGAAAAATATTTTTGATGTTAAGCATTATCGAGAATGTCACCAAGACTAGGCCGGCTAGTCCTCATCAAGTCGACCTAGAGAGGCCTAATCTAGCCCCAATGGAAGGTATAAAAGGAGGACTTCAACCTTCTCAAAGACTCACTCAACACACACGTCACTTGTGTGGTTCTATGGTTAAGAGAAAAGTTTGAGGGTCCTAGAAGAGGACTAGAGAAAAACAAAGAAAGACATAAAGCTAATTTGTCAAGTTTTGAAATTTCTCTAAATCAGTCCACACATGTAAGGTTTCTATGGAAGACTAGGGTTTCTACAATTATGAACTTTGTAGAAGGCAGTAGTAGACTTTGTTTAGGATCATATCTCTTGGTTGGATAACTACCCTAGTCTTGGTGTGTTGGCCTATGGTCTATGGTATTGGAATTCTACTCTGAATAGATTCTATAAGAAGGAGTTCTATGGGTTTTTCCCTAGATTGGAGCCTATGTTTGTTGTCCTCTTATTGATTTTTTTATCTTCTATGTCTGGCATTTTTCTTGATGATGAAAGAATATAATAATATAGAATAAAAACTAATAAAATGTCACAAGAACTTGTCAAATTTTAGGAGAAATCATGCTAAAACCCTAACTATATGTTGTCCTATATTTCTCAACATGAACTTTATTGGAGAGTTCAAGGATAAAAAAATAATGATCATATGTGGATCTTTACCAAGACTAATTATCTCACCAAGTGGGTGGAGGTTGTACCCATTAAGAAGTGTTGGAAATAATATTGAGAGGGGGGTGAATCAGTATTATCAGATCTATAATTTTATTTCCCAAATAGATTTATATACGCTACTTTAGTGAAGTGAACTAGCGTGTACACGTGACTATACTTAAAGTAACCAACATATATGCAGAGAATTTTTGATTTAGAAAATTTATCATGTATTGAGCTTAAACCAGTGTATCAAAGATTTATTAGACAGTGCAGTAAAAGCATAATAAAGCATCACACATAAGCAACACACATGAACACCAAGATATAAGGTGGAAACCCAATGTGGGTAAAAATCACCTGCTGCTATCGTCTTTGTCTTGTTTTTAATAATAAGAAAATTTTCTTACAATCTTGTACTAGTGCAGACTCATACTAGTACACAAGCACCCACCGGTAGAAGGCTACAACCTTCTCTCGTTCTCTAGCTACTACTGGAAGGGAGCTACAACCCCTTAGCTCTTGTACTAGCCAATATGTTTACTAGTAGATAGGTGCCAGCCTACAAAAAACTCCACTCCTCCACTAGGGACCATGTTTCATGAATTTTTAGACTGGATACTTCTAGAATACAACACCACAATCTGAAGGCCACATTTCATCCAATTTTCATACTGGACCCATCAACAACATTGAAACTTAGAAAATCATAATTGCAATACAACCATCAAATACATCTGCATCAACCAATCACTGAAACCCAATCATCACTTTCTGAATCAACCACAACTAAATCAATCAATCACTTGACAACCCATCATCACTGAAACAAGTCACAATCAATCTGATCATTCAGAACACTATCATCAGAATACAGTCACTGGAACATAAAGCAGAACATAGAACTCTACAACAGCAAATGGAAACAACTGAAACTTTAAAAATCAGACTTCATAAGGTATATGCTATTTCCATGTGTCGAACCAGCGTGTATACACACTTTTACCAAAGGGAACCAGTGTACAGATTTGCAAATTCAAATTTATGATGTATACGCTACTTTGATCTGCTGAACCATTGTGTATACACTCTTTTATGAAAGTGAACCTGGGTACAAATCTATATATGGTAACTTTAAACATTACAACTATTCCAGACTTCAGTCATACCCAAATCATCACATATACAGAATAAAACATGCGTCAATATTCAAATCTAGACTGTTCAAGATCAAACCACATAATGATAATACTCTTAAGTCTTTATGATCCTGGTCCATCATCCTTTATCAGCCTTATAGGTGCATCCTTAGATCAGATTAAGCAAACCATTAGAAGCTCATTAACCTGCATATATGATTCAACACTTCATAAGATATTCAAAACCCTTGCACACCTTGGCCTAATGATCTTCTCCTCTTTATATAGTTTTAGGCCTTTCTCAATACCATGGACCAAAACTACTTAGGACCAATACCTTGGACCAAATACCTTGGGATGATTACCTTGGGTCAAATACCTTGGAAAAAAAACTTTGTTTTCCCAAGATATACACACTTTTCCTTCTATGAAAGTGCGTGTGTACGTATACGCTCTTTTTGTTCAGTAAATCTGCGTGTATACGCAACTTGGTCAAGGTGAATCTGCGTATACCTTTCTTTCTTCATTCTTTGTAGTCTGGACTGTAATTATTTGCTGTTGACATGCTGCACTGTGATATTTCATTTGAGTGAGTTTCCATCAAGGACAACACCTGTATCATAATGCCAACCATCTCCCCCTTTGGACTTGATGGCAACAATAACACCAAGTCACTCTCCCCCTTTGACATCAATGACAAAGGGTGGACCAAGATATTTTCTCCCTTTGACATACATTATGTTGTTCATGCTCCCCCTGAGTACATGCTAAATTCTCTGATTGAGCTCCCCTTTTGTACATGATGAGATGCACTGAAACCATCCATGCTCCCCCTGAGCACAAGCAAAGTCTGCAAAAAGATTTTCTAAAAGAATAACATGACTCTATAACTCAACAATGTGAGGATGACCTTCCTATCACCAATGTCTCATGCATACATCCATCTCCCAACCAAGTGGGGATATACCAAATTTGACTCATCCACCCAACTAAGTGGGGATATACCAATTTTTTATACTTGAAGAAAACAAGAAATATTACATCATCCATCCCATGTAAAGTGGGGATACAAATTACATCATTTGTCCAAGAGGACTCATTCAAATGTATGAGAAGACATATCACACCCTAGACTTTTACATGACTTGAGCAACAAATGGTATAAATATCTGAAGCCATAGCTGGACTCAGCAACCATAATGCCAACAATGCTGAATGTACGTGAAGGCTAATGCTCCCCCTGAACCAGTGCTACTTGTGCATTGTTAATAGGTCAATGATCAAGGCATCTTTGTCAGTCAGATAAAATTAATGAACAGAGCATATCAATAGACATTAATCATCAATATCAGTCAGAGCACCCATATCAGAGCTTGCCCCACTGTTTTTCTTGTATAAAAAACATATATGCTCCTTGACCCATAGAAACCCGCGTTTGTACATGACTATACTTCATGAAACACACGTATAATAACCTTTCTCTGAAAAATTGAATTTAACAACAGGATGATGCAACAACTACTCCCAGCTTTTGTCTGAGATATTCAAACGTTTCTCTGGGTAGTGGTTTAGTGAATATATAAACAACCTGTTCTTTGGAGGGAACATACTCCAATTTGACTTTTTGTTCAAGCACTTGTTCATGTAGAAAATGGTATTTGATGGGTATGTGCTTGGTCTTGGAGTGCATGAATGGATTCTTTGAAATACTGATGGCACTTGTATTATCACATAGAATGGAGATGGGTGGAGTACATGTGATCTGAATGTCTTGCAAGGTTTGCATCATCCAAAGTAGTTGTGTGCAGCAAGATGCAACAACCACATATTCTGCTTCAGCTGTAGATAACACAATTGAACTTTGTTTCTTACTGAACCAAGACACTAACTTGGAACCCATATAGAATGCACCACCACTAGTGCTTTTTCTGTCATTAACCCTTCGTTCCCAATCTGCATCTGTATATTCATGAAGAGTAATATCTATATCTCTAGGATACCATAAACCAAAGTTCTGTGTTCCTTGAAGATATTTGAAAATTTTGACTGCCTGAAGGTGTGATTCCTTTGGATTTGCTTGGAGTCTTCCAACTATTCCTACTGCATGCATGATGTCATGTCGGTAACCTGTTAGATAAAGTAGACTGCCAATCATGGATTTGTAAGTTGGTTGATGTACTGCTACTAATTCATCATTTGAGCTGATACTACATCCTGTTACCATTGGGGTACATACAGGTTTAGAATCTTCCATGCCATACCTTTTCAAGATCTGTTTGAGATATTTGGTTTGTGAAAGAAAAATACCATCTTTATTTTGTTGAACTTGTAGACCAAGAAAATAGGTAAGTTCACCAAGCAAGGACATTTCAAATTCTTGCTACATTACTGAAGCAAAATTTTGACCCATGGATTCTTCATTGCTACCAAAAATGATATCATCAACATAAACAAAAATAATTAGCAATTTATCAATGTCAATATTTTTATATAGATTGCTATCTGCTGACCCTTTTGAAAAACCCTATTGGTGTAGATATTTGTCAAGGTGGTAATACCAGGCCCTTGGAGCTTGTTTCAAACCATAGAGAGCCTTTTTGAGTCTGCATACAAGTTTTGCATCATTTCCAAGAATGAATCCTTTTGGTTGTTCAATATGAACTTCTTCTTCTAAATATCCATTAAGGAAAGCAAATTTTACATCCATTTGGTATACTTTGAATTTCTGAAAGCTAGAAAGAGCAAGAAACATCCTTAAGGCTTCAATTCTAGCAATAGGTGCAAAAGTTTCTTCAAAATCTATACCTTCTTGTTGAGCATACTCTTTACAAAAAAGTTTGACCTTATTTCTAATGACTTCTCTGTTTTTATTCAGCTTGTTTTTGAATATCCATTTAGCTCTTATAATATTTTTATCATGAGGTCTAGGAACTAATTCCCAAGTATTATTCTTTTCAATTTGCTCAAGTTATTCATTCGTGGCCTTGACCCAACATTCATCTTTGCATGTTTCGTTTACATTTTGAGGTATGGTGGAGGATAGTAATGCTAGATAGCTTGAGGTTTTTGTAATAGTTCTTGTCTATACACTTGCCTCTTTTTCCCCTAAAATTTGAGTTTTTGGATGATTTTTCTGAACATACTTGGACGAAGTCTTTTCTTCTACCGTTATGTCTTCTTCTGGCACTTCATTCATTTCTTCTTCAGAATCATTGTGATTTGATGTGGGAAAATAATCCCCATCTTCTTCATTGTTATAATCTTTGGTTTTTATATGTTTTTGATTTTTGCATGCTTCATCAACTACAACATCAATACTTTCAACAATTTTCCCAAGTCTTTTATTATAACACATATATCCTTTACTTCAGGAAGAGTAACCAAGAAGAATACCTTCATCTGCTCTGGTCTCAAACTTACCAAGTTTTTCATCAGTATTTTTGATATAACATTTGCTTCCAAAAACTTTAAAGTATTTTACAGTAAGATTCTTACCATACCAAATTTCATGTGGAGTTTGAGTGTTGTTTACCTGAACATTTTCTTGGTTGAGAATAGTTATGGTGGCAAATGCAGCTTCACCCCAAAAGGTTGCAGGAGTTCCAGATTCATCTAGCATATCTCGAGCCATTTGTTGAATAGTTCTGTTCATTCTTTCTCCCACTCCATTTTGCCGAGGAGTCCTTGCGGTGGAGAATTTCCTTTTTATCCCATGTTGTTCACAAAAGTCAATGTTGTTCACAAAATTCAAAGAATTCATCCGAGGTAAATTCCCCTCCTCGATCAGATCTGAGGCATTTGATTTTGCGATCTGATTCATTTTCAACTAAAGCTTTGAAGGCTTGGATCTTTTCAAATGCTTAATATTTATGCTTTAGAAGACCTATCCAACACATTCTGGAAAAATCATCAATGAACAAAATAAAGTATTCTTCTCCACGAGGTGACTTTTTCCTTGATGGTCCACATAAATCAGTATGGACAAGTTCAAGAGGCTTACTAGCTGACCCTTCTTTTTCAATGAAGTGAGCTCTGGTTTGCTTACCAATTTGACATGGTTTTCATATTGTATTTTCAGGGATGCTGATATCTAGAAGATCACGAACAACCTTGAATCTGCATGCTTTTCTTATTTGAGAAAAGCTTAGATGTCCTAATCTTCTATGCCACAACCAATTTTCGTCATTTTTGCTTAGATAGCATTGTTGTTGTCCTCCCTTGAGTATGTATAAGTTTTTTGGAGTTCTTGAACCTTTGATCACGGTCTCTCCTGTATCAAGCTCATGAACAACACATTTGTTTGATCGAAACACCACTTCATTTCCTTGATCACACATTTGACTGACACTCAACAACTTATGCTTTAGACTGTCTACATACATAACATTTCCAACTTTAACCTTTTCTTTCAAGAAAACAGAGCCTTTACCTTTTATGACAGTGGGAATGTCATTTCCAAATGAGACATTCTTTTCCTTCTCTAAGGCATTATATGGGTGAAGTTTTTCTTTGTCACCTATCATGTGTTTTGAGCATCCACTGTCGATGTACCACTGATTTTCTTGTCCTTCTGCATACAAGGCTATACCACATATTTTTGTTTGAGATTCTTTGCTTATCCATATCTTGGGATTTAATGGATTTTTCTCCTTTTGAGATGTTTGTCGAAATTTTCTCTTGCATTCAGATTCTTCATGACCAAAGTTGTTACAGATTGAGCATTCTATTTAATTTTCAAGAAGAGAAAAGTTATTATAGGAACTTTTCTTGATCCCTATCACATTCGTTTGATTTCGTGCTTCTCTAGTTATGATGGTTTAGTAAGCAACACATTGAGCAGCATTGTGTCCAAAATTATGATATGAAAAATATTGCCCATTAAAGAAGTTCTCGCGACTATTGAATCTATTGACCTAGTGATTGTAGTTTCTATTGATATTCATCTTTGGAGCAAATTGAGTATGATTTACCTGAGGTTGGTTGTGGCTTTTGTTCATCCTTGGAGCAAATTGAGTCTAATTTACCTGGTGATATGCTTTATGCCTTTGCTGACGATTGTCATATTGTTCACTGTTCTTTGCTGCATCAAGGTAGATTTTAGTGGAGGTTGACGACTTCTGTGATTGAGATGCCTCTTCAGTATATCTAAGACCTGTGTTTAACAGAGGAGACTGCTGCACTTTGATAATTTCATTTAAAGTTTATGATCCTTTAGCAAATCTAAGATTGAGAGATTTCGTTTTCTCAAGATCCTTTCTTAGGCCCACAATTTCATATTCTAGTTCTTCATTGTGTTTTTCTTTTTCAGCAAGTTGGTATGTCAAGGTATCTATAATCATATTCTTTTTTTCTAAACAGATTTTTAGTTTAGAGATTTCTTCATGAAGGTCATCCTCTTCTAAAGTATCCCAAAAATTATCATTGTCATAAACCATTAGAAGTCTATAATCATTACTGTTTTCATCTTCATCACTATTTGATAAACCATCACTATCTTCGTGAGTATAGTAACTCCTTTTATTTACAAATGGTTTTCTATTCCATTTTGCATATTCCTTCCCTTTTTCATATTTATCTTTATGAGGATATTTGGCAGCATAATGACCGACTCTTCCACAGGAAAAGCATTTGAAGGGTAGCTTACCTCTAAATCTTTTGGAACCCCGTTGAAGCTTCTTGCCAAAGTTTACCTCATCTTCTTCTTCTGAAATATGTCCTGATTCATTGTGTTCTTCCTTTCCTTTTGCTGAAGCTTTAAATGTGGTTTCCCTCATATTTGTTGGTCCTCCTTTTCTCATCTCAAAGGCAGTTAATATTCCGTGAAGCTGTGTCATAGTGATAGTCTGCAGATCCTATTTTTCTTCTATGGAAGACACTTTTGATTCAAATTTAGCAGATAAGGATCTCAAAACTTTCTCAACTAAGGTAACTTTATTTCTTCACCCAGATTCTTCATTCAATTAACAACCTCATCTATACGTAAGAAGTAACTAGCTATACTTTCATCATTTTGCATCTTAAGACTTTCATACTAAATTTTGAGAGTTTGAAGCTTAACACGTTTTACCTGAGAGTCTCCTTCTTAGATCAAAACAATTTTGTCCCATATTTTTTTGGCTTATTTGAGCTGCATGACTTTGAAAAATTCTGATTATGACAGACTTCCTAATAAAGTATTGACTGCTCTCGCATTGGTCTCATATTTCTTTTTACCTGCCATCTCTGTAGGAATTGTTGTTGGAAATGTATATCGTCCTTCCACAATTTCCCAAATATCCATTCCAAGTGGTTGTATATAGGTTGTGGTTCTTATTTTCCAATAAAAAAAATTGCCTCCATCAAATATTGGTGGTCTGATGGATCCCACGCTTTCTTGATTACTCATGATGATGAATCTCCCTTCAAGTGATCAAGCTTCTTTTGAAGGACCTGCTCTAATACCAATTGTTGGAAACAATACTGAGAGGGGGGTGAATCAATATTATCAAATCTATAATTTTATTTCCCAAAAAAATTTATATATGCTACTTTAGTGAAGTGAACTAGCGTGTACATGCAACTGTACTTAAAACAACCAACGTATATGTAGATAACTTTTGATTTAGACAATTTATCATGTATTGAGCTTAAACCAATATATCAGAGATTTATTAGACAATGTAGTAAAATCATAATAAAGCATCACACATAAGCAACACACATGAACACCAAGATATAAGGTGGAAACCCAATGTTGGTAAAAACCACCTCGTCTTTGTCTTCTTTTTAGTAATAAGAAAATATGCTTACAATCTTGTACTGGTGCAGACTATACCAGTACCTTCCTTTTAATAATAAGAAAATATGTTTACAATCTTATACTAGTGCAGACTCATACTAGTATGCAAACACCCACCTGCAGAAGGCTACAACCTTCTCTCGTTCTCCAGCTACTACTGGAAGGGAGCTACAACCCTTAGCTCTTGTACTAGCCAATATGTTTACTAGTACATAAGTGCTAGCCTACATAAAACTCCACTCTTCCACCAGGGACCACGTTTCATGAATTTTCAAATTGGGTACTCTTGGAATACAACACCACAATCTAATGGCCACGTTTTGTCCAATTTTCGTAATGGACCCATCAACAACATTGAAACTCAGAAAATCATAACTGCAATACAGCCATCAAATACATCTGCATCAACCAATCACTAAAACCCAATCATCACTTTCTGAATCAACCACAACTAAATCAATCAATCACTTGACAAGCCATCATCACTGAAACAATTCAAAATCAATCTGATCATTCAGAACACTGTCATCAGAATACAGTCACCAGAACACAAAGCAGAACCCAAAACTCTACAACAGCAAACAGAAACAATTGAAACTTTAAACATCAGACTTCATAAGGTATACACTACTTCCATGTGCCAAACTAGCGTGTATACACACATTTACCAAAGGGAACCAACGTATAGATCTGCAAATTCAAATTTATGAAGTATACATTACTTTGATCTACTGAACCAACATGTATATGATCTTTTACGAAAGTGAACCTGCGTACAGATCTGTAAATGATAACTTTAAACATTACAACTATTCCAGAATTTAGTCATACCCAGATCATCACATGTATAGAATAAAACATGCGTCAATATTCACATCTAGACTGTTCAAGATCAAACCACATAATGATAATACTCTTAAGCCTTTATGATCCCGATCCATCATCCTTTATCAACCGTATAAGTGCAACCTTCGATCAGATCAAGCAAACCATCAGAAGCTCACTAACCTGCATATATGATTCAACACTTCATAAGATATTCAGATCCCTTGCACACCTTGGCTAATGATATTCTCATCTTTATATAGTTTTAGGCCTTTCTCAACACCATGGACCAAAACTACTTAGGACCAATACCTTGGACCAAATACCTCGGACCAATTACCTTGGGTCAAATACCTTGGACGAAGAAATACCTTGGACCAAAAACTTTGTTTTCCCAAGATATACACGCTTTTATTTCTTTGAAAGTGCGTGTGTACGTATATGCTCTTTTTGTTTAGTAAACTTGCGTGTATACGCAGCTTGGTCAAGGTGAATCTGCGTATACCTCTCTTTCTTCATTCTTTGTAGTCTGAACTGTAATTCTTTGCTGTTGACATGCTGCACTGTGATCTTTCATTTGGGTGAGTTGCCATCAAGGATAACACCTGTATCATAATGCCAACAAGAAGGAAACCAATGAGGTTGTTGTTGAGAAATCTAGGGCATAATATAATTTGATTTTCTTATCTTGATTTCTCTTATACTTTTGATATGTTCTCGTGATTATATTATTTTTATATCATCAATAGTATATTCCTTTTATCATGAAGACAAATGCAAAACAAGAACATCACAAAGAAACTAGAGTTAGGTTCTAATCCAGGGAAAAAACCCTATGAAGGGAAAACCCAATCAAACTCTTCCACTAGTGGATTCAGATCAAATTGAGACAACGAAGACCTATGACCAAGAACATAGACTCCTTCCATCCACTCCACAAAGTCAAATTACAAGTCAAAGTTCGTGTCCATAATTTCACAAGTCACACAATTTTGTTGTTCAATAAAGATCTTGATTTGCTTTGTAACTTTTGAAGCTCGCAATATATCTTTGACCCTGCAATTTTGTGGTATATATAACAGAGTTGCCACATATTTCTATCCTTTATTTTATCTTCTATTCCTTTGCTTGTATTGAATCTTATATTAATGAACTTCACACCTTCTTCTAGATACTATAGATTGCATAATGAACTTTTTCCTTGGTTCCTTTTCTTCTAGTCATAAGATAGGCTCTTCTTCTAATACTTTGGACTTCATATCATCTTCTTAATTTCAGATTGAGTGTCTTATCTATATACTTGAATAGGTCAAGTTCACTTGTATATATAGTAGTTCGAATTTCCATTATGAGGTCGACTCGTCAATTGTTTTGAGGTTGAGTTGAAGGATTAGGAAGCCAACTTGGTGGAGGAGAACGTACATCTTGACAATGATCCCAAGAAGGGTCTGTAATGTAATAATGATGATAATGACTTAAGACATAATCCTAGAAGCCTACAATGGAGGCTTGACCTACAATATGCATGAAACCCATGCCAAAAGAAATAATTTTTCCTTTTTCTTTCTTTTTGACAATTGCATTATAACTCAAATACAATTATGAATACTGAAACTAGTTACATTCTTCAGCACTCCCTCTTAGCTAGGGAGGTATTCATAATTACACAGAAACACACACACTCATATAGGTACAAGGATAAAATCAAAGTGATATGTTCTATGAAGAGTCACAACACACATAGTGCTACAGATTATATATTTGACCAAGGTATCTAATCAGTTGGGACTGAGGTGTATTCCAAGCTTTAACCACTATAGGTACCATTAGGCTTCAACTATAACACCAACGAAGGGATCTAGGTATCGTATCCATGGTTGGAGCTATACAAGACCAATGATACCCTCCCTAGTTTGGAATCTAGACATCATCACATGCCATCCAAATTTCCTCCCAAGCATCATACAAGCACGCCACCCACAATGCGCCATCTTTCCAATCAGATATATCCACCAATCCAAGTATGCTTAAAAAATGTTTAACCTTCTTATGGAGAGATCTGGATATACCATCACAACCCCAATTAGTAACAAACTTTCAAATATATATATGTTAACACAAAAAATCAGGGCCTTCAATCATTCTGATGCTACTCAGGTCATCACAATATCAAACATATTTTCATGAAAGTTTTCTTCTTCAACTTCTTCAGCAACACGAAACTCAACCTCAACACTTCTTCCAAAATATCTAAATCTTGTTTGTAAATTTATTAATCATGAACAACCATTTGTAGTGCTTCAACTATTTTCCAATCTCAAATATATATTGATGGCCTTCACATCATGTTTTCAAATATGGAGGATTTTTAATTTTCTTCAACCAATCTCCCTCTCAACTAGGGATATATACACTTTCTTTATCCAATCTTATTCACAGTCTCTTTCTTTTGCATGATCATATCATCAGAGAACTTCAACCATCCAGAACATCATTCCCTATATCCTCACTTGGAAACAAGATTTTCAACAATGTATACTTCAATGTTACCAATATTATTGCAATTTCCTCTTTCCATCATGCTCAACATTATCATCAACTATGAGGTAGGTAAGTATCTTCAACATCTTGAAGATTTTGTACTTGCCAATCTTGAACAACAAGTTAAACCAAGTATAAATATAGAGCATGAAGTCAAATTTACCAATATAAGGTTAGCATGTCATAATAAATCAGACTTTAGATATCAAAACCTAAACCTATTTAGGTTTAAAATCAACAAGGGTTAGAGCTTTCATGTTCTAGACTTTCACACAATCTATGTTAAGGTTTTGTCACAAACCCTAGATTTCTCTACACACACACACACACGCACACACACACACACACACACACACACACACACACACATATATATATATATATATATATATATATATATATATATATATATATATATATATATATATATATATATATATATATATATATATATATATATATATATATATATCCTTCTCAATTATTGATATCGACTTCTTATCTCACTGTTCAAGCTCAGATTATGTATATGTATATAAGTATCAAGATTGCATCCTTTCACCACATCTTATCAGTTTCTATGCCACTGTATAGTAAAGGTATAGGATTGTGAATTTATTCCAAATATGGTGGCTAGATGATGATTCAAAATGACTTATCCTTGAGACTAATATGTGCACAGGTTTTCGGTTCTTCATTGTAGCTTCATAATAGGCCTACCTATTAGGCCTATAATACATAAAACACATTGTGTCTAGGTTTATTGACAAATTATCTTTTCCAAGTATTTTAATTGCCTCCAAAACATGTGGTGTGATTACCCATGGTTAGGCACAAACTTTTGTAAATTCAGATTATTGAGATATCACAAATTTCATGTTTTTTTAGGATGATTTCAGACTTTGTTTTATAGTCACTAGAATTCATTCTTCTTATCAAAATGATCAGTATTAAATGGATTATTGTACTAACCTTTCAAGCTAATGAAACAAATTTTCTACGATTTCCAAAACCCCACGTCTTCTAGCACAGGCCTACAGCCTAATCACTATGATTAGGGCTAATTGATGTGCCGAAAAGTCAAATTTTCTTTTTTTCTAGGAGCTTGGTCCTCCATAGCTCATTTATCTTTCTTGTTTTGAAGCCTTCTACTACTTTTGTGACCTTTCAACTGCCTTTATTCCAATGAACCAAGCTCTGATACCATGTTGAGAAATATAGGGCATAATATAAATTGATTTTCTTATCTTCATTTCTCTTATAATTTTGACAAGTTCTTGTGATTATATTAGTTTTTCCAACATCATTATTATATTATTTTTATCATCAAGAAAAATTCCAAATAAGAAGATAAAAAAGACACCAGATATAGGCTTGAAGCCAAGATAAAACCCCAATGAAGGAGAAAACCCAATCAAACTCTTCCACTAGTATATTTAGATCAAATTGAGAAAATGAAGACCTAGGACGAAGAACATAAAATCCTTCCATCCACTCCACCAAGTAAAGTTCCAAGTCAACTTCCAAGTCAAAACTCTAGTCCATACTTTATGTTAGATCCCTATAATACTAGTGTAGTCTCCCCTTATTGTTATTGTTAGTGTATCCACCTATTGTTATTGTTGTTCCCATGTAGCCCCCATATTGTTATTGTTATGCCCTTACGTTATTATTTTTATGTAGGCTCTAATTATATTATGACCCCTTAGGCTCCAATATATACCAAGGAGGCCTTTTCATTTGTAACATCCAAGAATTGTTCATTTATGTAATGTAAAGGAGGTTTACCCCTTGAAGAGGTTATTTCTCAAGTCATTGATCTATCTTTAGGCTTCTATTTTGTGAGTTGGTTGCATAACATTTCAGATCATAACTTTGGATTCTAGGGTTTCTCTAATTCAAACATTTCATCTTGGTATTTTCACTATAAATTTTTCTATACGAGGCTTCAAAAGATGAAATTTTGACCATGTGGAGGAGAAATATTGGTGAAATTAATGTAAAATTTTTAGATCTTGTTTCACTATTTTTTATGATATATGGTCCAAAGAAGTTAAGATTTTTTTTTTCAGGCTCCATAATTAAATCTCAAACAGGTGACCTAAGGAAAATTTTCAACTTTCTCTCTGAAAATCAGATTTGAATTTCGTAAAAAGTGGCTGAAATTGCACGAACTTTAGTGTTTTATATATCATTTTTAGGGTTGAAGGTTGAAACAGTGACATGTGTCACTCCATACAAATTCGATCTACTGAACCAGTCTATAATCAAGTCATTGTGGGATATTGGGCCTAATGCTTTATTGAAGAATCCAATCTTGGTCAAACTTGTGGCATTGGAAAGAAGACATAGAGGGCTACCTCAAGACAAATTTACAAAGATACAACAATTTCAATATCGAACCCTTAAAAATAAAAAGAAAAAATGTGTGTGTGTTATAGACATATTTGGGCACTTCAACCCCAATCTTATATGTCGATAAACTAAGGCTCATCAACCCCTAAAATAGTTGTTTCACACCCTAAAGGAACATGGTCATTTGATTACATCATTTCCCAAAAGATCCACCTGAAAAACCATCCAAAATGGCCCAAACTAAACCATACTGATTGCTACACTGGCTAGGTGCGATGCATACTGAGTGGTACACTGCTCAGGTGTGATTCATACTGATTAGGCCTTTTGCAGGGTGTGATGGGCGAGGATGGACAAATGTCCGAGACAGTTTGCTAAGTGGATGCTCATGGGATCTTCTAGAAACTTCTCCTATGACACTTGCCTCTCTGAATTTGCTCAGGGATGAGTAAGAGATCCAAGAAATCTCCAAGAAAAACCAAATGCAACAAGTGGAATGACACTAATCAAAACCCTAGAGATGACTCACACCCTTGCACAAATCTATAAATGGATCCCTCATCTAAGAGATCCAGAGGCTGGAGTATTGTGAATTGCAAAGAAGTGCTGATAGTTTGCATTTGAGATAAGAGCATTGTATTGTTGGTGTGATCTTGCAATTTCATGAGGTGAAGAGGGATTGATGTTGGATCAGACAACTGGTTTGTAATTCTCCCTTTTATTTAATAAAGTTCTTCAAGTTTTCTTCCATATAATTGTGCACTTGTGAATGTTATTATTTGTGAATGCCATTGTATGTTCATTATATGTCTGATTCTGTAGTGTTTATGTTACAATAGATCAAGATGCTTTGCTGGTTCTTTGCTACTGTGTTTCTACAAGAACTCTTCAAGCGGGATAAGTACGGAGAGGAGTTGCAAGCTCTGTCAAGGGGGGGAAACATCGAGCAAAGGATTAAGCGGAAGTTCCAGCTTGGTCCACTCGTCTTTCTCTTATCTATTGTGTATATAAGAAATCGTGAATTGCTTTAAACTGTTGTTTCTAGGGAAGATGACAAACCTAGAGGGCTAGTTGATTGAAAAGACACTAGTTTTCCTAGAAAGAAAATGGTGACTCTGCTGGGGAGCGAATAGATGTTTGTTTGTTGTTGTTGTTTATTTTATAAACTATAGACAGAGCCTGAAGTTAGCCAGGTAGCCTTCGAACTGCTCTTGCTCTGCAATTGCATAGTAGATGAATGCTGCTTCAGTCAATCTCTAGTTTAGTTTATGAATTAAACATTGGGCTTACAAGAATTCTAGATGCCTTTTTGGTAGCTCAGTAACCTCTCAAGACTTTCCTATGTACTTTTCTATTTGCTGTCCATCATAGCTCAGCTTAACTCACTGAAATCAACTGCAAATTTGAGCCAAAACCCACTTTAGTTGCGCTCCCTGGCCCATCGCATTGTCTGTCACTGTAAGCCAGTATGCATTGCACTTCCTGAGTGTAGAACGTGCGATGCATCCCTGTTTTTGTGAAGCCCAAGTGCGATGACTGACTGAATCTATTTCCATTCTAGAAATTTGGGGTTTTTGTCCTTGTTTTTAGTTTAGTTTAGTTGTTTTTGTTGCTTATGAAAAATACCTCATTACTGAAGCCTGCTTGCATCACATATATCAGCCCCCATTGATTAGGATTAATAAATGTTTTTATAAATTTGTCCATCATTTACAATCCTTTGTCGAAAAGTTGCTTAAATCGAATTTTTGCTTTGATACAAAAAGTGTCGTAACTGTCATTTTGTATCAAAAAAGAGAAGTGTCGTGGATTCTTCCTTCCTTAGATAGTCGATTGAAATTTTTGTTATGTATTTGGTTTGATTTGTTTTTATTCGAAGTGTCACAAGCATTTTTTTATTCAAAATTGAAAAGTGTCGTTTAGTCTTCCTTTCTATTTTGAAAAAGAAATTCTCGAAATGTCATTTTGAAAGAAATATTTCAGATCTTTGCTACATTTGTTTTTCCTTTTTGGCATTTTTCACATTAAGGGGAACAAAAAACAAATACATGCATTTGCATTTAATTTGTGTGCGAAAAATGATTTAGGAAAGTGCATTAGTGTGTGCTCTTTGCTCTTTATTTGAAAGAATTGTAATCTTCTTTCCTTAGTAGCTAGGATTTTCATTACTCAAAATAAACAACGATTGTTTATCATTGCAGATTGCATTTTACGAATTTTAAATCAGCATCTCATGGTAAACCATTGAAAGGAAAACTTTAAACAAGATCAACTCTAAAATAAATCTCAATGAACCTAACTACGCTTTGGAACTTAACGCAACACATCTAGAAGTCTAGGCTAGAGATGTGTTCCGGCGTCGTAAAAACTAGTAACTATCGTTTTCATCGAAGGTTGGGTGATTTCTCCACCTTGGTACGATAGTTGCTAGCACGGATTTGTGCTCCCCGTACTGTCACGTATATATTGGGAGACCACAGTAGGCTTATATCCTTTATCCATAAGAAGCCGTGTCTGCCACCCTATCGATCGCAATGCACTGAACATAGCATTCGAGAAGATTGACTGACATACGTAAGTCCTTGGTAATTTCTCTTTAATTTATCACCAAGGTGTATATTGCAGTTTCACGATTGGTTTGGTAATCCCTCTGTCTAGATTTTCTAGAGTCGTCACTTTCATTCCTTTTCGACTCTTTAAAAGAAAAGGTCCAACTGAGCACTTGTCACTTCAAGCTCATTAAAAATCAAAGGCGACTAGAGTCATCTTTAGCTTTTTCTCGACTCTTAAAAATTGAAAAAGAAAAGTTGTGTCAAAGCATCATTAAAATTAATTGAATTCGGAATAACATCTTTATTTTCCCCTTTATTTTGAGTTGATCAAGTAATCTGCATTCGTGGAAGAAAGTCAATCAAAACCCCATCGTTCGTAAATACTACCGAGTCAACAGTATTTGACTCCAGAAACGAAGCCATTCCAAGAAAGACGGTCTCGTTTAACTGAGTCCAATTCATCTGGTTTATTTGAAACTTTTGTTTCAACATCATCAGAGACTACAGTTACTCTAATCATTTCTGGTACATTTGACTTTCGAGGAGAAGTTCCACAGTTACAAGAGGACATTAGAACTGATCCTAGTGTAATGATAGACACTTCTATACCTGAAACAAATCCATCTAGAGTTGATCCAGAGACTGAAGTTCACTTACCTGAACATCTGGAAGTTGAGTTTCAGAATTCAGAAGGTGTCACCCCTCCAGTATCTGCCACTGCAGAAGCTATACCTTCTTTGGCTCTAGAAATCTTTTACAGACCTGATGGTCTACCTCTTCCACCTGGTCTGATTGTTATAGAGGAGATAGTAGAAGATCCTCCATCCAGTACGCCGTTACATTTGGGAACTGGGATTCATTTGTATCCTTCTTCTCCTAGGTTTGGTTCTTTTAATCATCCTTCATCACAAGTTCCTATCGAATCGCTAGGAAATCTTTTGGATAGACTAAACATGCCTGAGCAACCATCAACATCTAGGACTATGTCAACTGATATAGCTACGGCAGAACTTCCTACTACCATTCCTACAATATTTGCTGGTGTACCATCTTTTCTAGCTAGTTATCAAACACTAGCAGGAGTCCACTTAGAGGCTACTTTAGCAACATGGTTTGCTCCTATTTATTCATCCGGAGTCACATTTGGTATTTCTTATGTTGAAACTCAACGAATTGATCCTACATGCCAGTATCAATTTGGGCAGACCAGTCTTCAAAGATCGATATATACTTTGAACACTAGACTGCCACCATATGGAGGGTAGTATGCTTTTTCATTGTTCCCTCCTGGGGAGCAACCATATGAGAGTTTAAAACAAAATTCAAGTCAAATTGGAATTACATCTAGTGGTTGGGTACCAATACTGTCACAACAACCAAGGGTTGTATATTCAATGCAACCGATCCAACCTGTGTCGAATATTACCACTACACTTGCTATTGTGACTGTGTCACAAGTACAAGCAATGCCTGTTGTGTCTCAACCTCAAGTCTCTCAGGTTGCCTCTTGTCTCCACGGCTCAATCACAACCTCAGGTTAGTGCTTCCTTACCTGGAACGACTCAGGCTGAAACAGTTATTATCACTCTGCATCTTGGTCAATTTTCCAATATTGGGCAACAACAAATGGTCCAACAACCATGGCTGGTACAATACCAACAACCACAATTCCAGCAAACCCAACCTCAGTTTAGGCTTGGTCAATATCAAACCTACCAAGGACCTAAGCAAGGCTTTGTAAGTAATGGACATCCGCATTTTCAAAATGGTTATCAACAACCACAATATAGTGGTTATGTCCAACAACCTTATCAAAGTTACCAACATCAGATACATTATGCTGGTATGCAAAGACTTACTGCTCAGGCGATTCCATCTTATCCTTGGTATGCTTCACCTAACCTGAATCAACAGTTGCCTTTTGTAGCAACTCTAGAATTACCAGATTTAAATCGGCTGACAAATGATCTAATTGCATACACCCCTTGGTGGCCAGCGATTCCTCATAAACTTCCCTCCGATATTCCTAAATTCAATGGAAATACAGGTGAAGATCCATCGAATCATGTAATTACTTTTCATTTATGGTGCTCTTCTAACACCCTAAATGATGATTCAATTAGGCTTCGCCTTTTTTAGAGAACGCTAACTGGTCCAGCAGTGAAATGGTATATTGAATTGCCTAGAGCTTCGTTTGACAATTTCAGCTCCCTTGCCACTACTTTTCTAACCCACTTTCAGTTACCCATTAGGTACGAAACAGAAACAGAAATCCTTACCAATTTTAAACAGACCATGACCACTCACATATTTGATCATATTCATGAGTGGTGACATCGTCAACGAATGGTAAAGACATATGTTCCTGATCAGCTTTTAACTGAGTGGTTTATTAAGTCCTTATTGGCATCTACCACTGAGGATGTGGCGAAAGGAGGAGTTGTCACTAAAGAGCAAGTCATTGCTCATGCCCAATATTTAGAATTGATCTATACTTAGTTTGACACACTCTACGACAAAATTCCTGACACTCCAAGACCATAATTTTTCGTTTCACCTCCTCCTAAATCAAATAGGGATTCTCACGCCGGTGACGGCGTGATCGGTGCCTCAAGCACACAAACCACAAAGGCTTCATCTAGTATAGCTCTTGCAGTTTCTAGTTAGAATGCAAATGAAAAACCTTTTGCCTTGGAGATTAATGCCATGTCATCTGACAAAGGCAAGAATCCAAAGCAACCAGGGGGCAAGAAGAAAAGGAAAAATAATAAGAAGAAACAGGAGAATCCAACTCCTAAAAAAGCTTCTGAGAACCCTACTGGGCAAAAGAAACCTCCTCCTCATTTTCCATGTTTGATATGTAACGAGGAGCATTATACGAGAGATTTTCCACATCAAGCTAAGGTTAAGAAATTTTTAAAGACTTCAAGTACCTCAGTGGTGTCGACTAATCCGTTTTTGAACCCAGAAACTAATCTGGTTGTTATCGATCATGCTTCCACATCCCAAGTGCTTATTTTATCCATCTCAAAATGGCAAAATGATGCTTTGATATCAACAAGGAATAAAGATTATGGGAATCCATCGTCGTCAAACAACCAGGCTACAAATCAACCTAGCAGTTCGATAATGACTTTGCCAGAAGTTGTTCCACCCATTACTCCTGAATAAACCATAAAGCTGCCAAAGGGAGTAGTAATTAAATCGACATTTAATCCTCATGCTCAAGCTACAAAATATTATAATATAGTGGAGGATCTAGCTCAGTCGCCATCCGCTATGTCGACACTTGAGGTACTGCAGAATTGCCCCTCCCAAAAGCAGGCCTTGTTATCAGCAATAGGTGGGATTGATCCAGCGGATTCCAATCTTGTAGCCTTTAATCATAAAGGGTATACACCTCAGTTACCGGCTCAACTCTCTTTCCTTATACACGTAAAAGCCCTCAATAAAACTGTTCATCGAATAATCATTAATGAGGGGGCATCTACCTGTATTATGTCAATGAGTTGCTGGAAAAATCTTGGATCACCACTCTTGTCATGATCATCAATGACATTAAAAGCATTCGATGGAAGAACATACACTCCGTATGGGATTTTAAGTAACTTGCAAGTTGAATTGGGGGGCAAGATAATAGAAATTGAAGTAGAGGTTATTAATGGAAACCCTGATTACAATATCTTATTGGGAAGGCCCTGGATCTATGCTATGGCTGCTGTTGTGTCAACATATTTTAGAAAGATTGCATTTCCCTTCCAAGGTGGAATCACAGTCTTTGACCAACTAACCTTTTTTCTCAACAGTTCACAAGCTACTAGAAGCATTCCATTGATCCATGGAAGTTCTCAATCGCTTCAAAATGTCAGAGTAGGTCTCCTAAAAGACCCTTCCTTAATGGGTATTTTTTCTCTCCCGCCTCCAACTGGTCTTGCGGAAGTGGCCACAGTGGAAACCTGTCATATGATATCCTCTACATCATTTGAGATAAGGAAGAACTCTAATCATTTTGATAGTATGGATCACCGCGAGGTGTTGCCACCAAGCCCCATAGAATCTTTGTAGCAACTAATTTTTTGGGCCTAGGCGGAAAACCCAAATCAGCACTCAACGAGTGTTTGGATCGATAGGTCTTTAGAGTATGGTACCTCTTCTTATCCTTGATGTCGTATACATTCTACAGACGAAGGAATCATCCAAACAATGATGATAGGAGAGACACCATGGGAAGATTACCACCATCATTCCCACCTTCAAGATAACAATGAAGATTATTCAAGTGACCTTAATCATCCTTCGGTTTTTGATTTTTTATTAAATACTATAAATACAGTGGATTTCGAGCGAAATATGTCCAATATTGAAGAAACTATCGCCATTAATATCTCAACCAAACCTAATGTTGTAGAGAATATTCACATTGGCAAATCTTGTTCTCCATCAGAACTGGAAATTTACTACGCTCTCTTTTGCAAATTCAGGGATGTCTTTGCATGGTCGTATGAAGAAATGCCAGGCATTGACTTGATAATCGTTGAACATGAAATCAAGATGTATCCAGATGTCAAAATAGTATGACAATGGCTTCGACCTGTCCATCTGAAGAAAGCCGCTGCCATTAAAGTAGAAGTTGAAAAATTTTTGCATGTTGGTTTCATTTACCTTGTTCCTCTCACTGATTAGGTATTGAATATTGTTCCTGTAATGAAAAAACAAGGAACAATTAGAGTGTGTGTCGATTATAGGGATGTAAATCAAGCGTATCCAAAGGACAACTACCCTACACCCTTCATCGACTAGATAATTGATGAATGTGATGGATGCGAAATCTTTTCATTCATGGACGGATTTTCCGGATAAAATCAAATTAATATCCACCCACAGGACCAGTCGAAGACTGCATTTACATGTCCATGGGGAACATTCGCGTATCGTAAATTACCTTTTGGTTTGAAGAATGCAGGGGCAACTTTTCAGAGGGCAATGAACTACGCCTTCCATGACATCAAACACATCGTTAAACTGTATCTTGATGATCTACCGGCTCATTCATGAAAGCGGACTGATCATCCGCAACATTTGAGAGCCATATTTCTATGTTGCCGACACTACAAGATACGACTCAATCCGCACAAGGGTGTTTTTTGTGTTGGATTTGGTCGATTTCTTGGTTTCATAGTTTCTAAGGACAGAATTCGACTCGACCCATTTAAGGTTCAGGAAATCATTGACATGCCTCCACCTTCAAATTTACTTCAGATTCAGAGACTCTAAGGGAAAGCTAACTTTTTGAGGAGGTTCATTCCACATTATGCTAAACTCGCTAAAGGTTATACACGTCTTTTGAAAAAAGGAGTACCCTTCCACTGGGATCAGGTTGTGTAAGCTTCCTTTGATGCTTTAAAAGATTCCCTGATAAAAGCATCATTAATGTACACTCCTGACTATCGAAAAGACTTTAACTTGTATCTCGTCGCTGCAGATACAACCATTGCCATAGTTTTAGTGCAAGAAGTTAATGGAACAGAACATCCTATATATTATTTAAGTCTCAATCTTAATGATACAGAAAGCAAGTACTCTTATGTTAAAAAGTTGGCTTTAGCAGCCATTCAAGTAGTACAGAGATTTTGACACTATGTTCTCTTTCGCAAGACTACCATTGTGTCAGATTGCAATCCTATGACCTACATTCTATCATGTCAATTACTAGGGGGAAAATATTCCAAATGGATAGCCATTTTGCAGGAGTTTGATTTGGAATTCACCAAATCCAAATCAAAGAAATCTCTCGTCATTGCGGAGTTACTTTGTGACCTTCCCTCATCATCCAATGATTTAACATCCAAAGCATCAATCGTGGATGAGACTTTGTTTCTGATATCATCAAGCGATCCGTGGTATGGGGATATACTGGTCTATCTCCAAACCCAAACTTTTAGGTCTAACACCTCTCGCTCTGAACAACGGCGTACTCGTTACCAAGCCAAGGATTACCTGATCGTTGGTGACACGCTTTACTGTCGTGGTGTCAATACAATTCTATGAAGGTGCCTCACACATGAGGAGGCCTAAAATGTTTTGAATGATTGTCATTCAAGTGCTTGTGGGGGGCATCTATTTGGTTACGCTACTGCACAAAAGATCTTATGAGCTGGTTACTTCTGGCCCACTATATTCAAAGATTGCGTAATTGCAGTCAGAATTTACCATGCTTGTCAGATGTTTGATTGCAAAACCAGATTACCACCTGCACCACTGCATCCAGTAGTTGCTATTGGTCCATTCGCTAAATGGGGAATTGATTTCATGACATGTAACCCCACCTTGATTGGGGGGCAGGGGTATATTATAGTCACTGTCAAATATTTTACAAAATGGGCTGAGGCGATGCCTACATTAAACAATAGTGGCGAAACGGCTGCTCTTTTCTTTTTTAACCATGTAGTTTCTAGATTTGGTGTACCACAGGCTATAGTCGCAGATCATGGGTCGCATTTTCGCAATCACATGATGATCGAATTGACTGCTAAATTAGGACTGTCCCACGATAGTTCTACTCCATATTATCCGCAGGCTAACGGATAGGTTGAAGCAATCAAAAAAGTCCTTAAGCGCATGCTGCAGAGAATGATTGGAGTCCACAAAAGAAATTGGCATTTAATCCTGTACTCAGCTCTGTGGGCATATAGGACTTCGATGAGAAATGCGACCGGATTCACGCCCTTTCAGTTGGTGTATGGTCTGGAAGCTGTCTTACCAATTTAGCGCAAAATCTCATCCCTCAAGCTTGCAATTGATTTGCTTCTCGAAACTTCAGAAGAAGAGGCTCGTTTCTTGGAACTAATCCACTTGGATGAAACCCGTCATGACGCCACACTGGCTAACAAAGCACATAAGAAATGTGTCAAGGCGCAATATGACAAAAATGTCAAGCCTCGTGTCTTCTTAGAAGGTGACCTAGTCTTGCTTTACGATCAGGACTCTGACAAATTAGGAGCAGGTAAATTCGAACCATTATGGATGGGTCCCTACATTGTTAAACAAGTATTGACAAAAGGAGCCTACGAGCTAGTCAATTATGACGAGATTCCATTGTCGCAGCCCCGAAACAGGTTGTATCTTAAACGTTACTATGCTTGATTAAGTATAGTAGGATTTGTATATATGCTTTTATTGCATTTTTATTTTTCTTCTAGAGTTGTCATTTTGGTTAGGTAATCCACTTCGAATTTGTTGCAGATGTCAGAATTTTTAGAACCATTTGTTAGGTATGCCGACAAAGCCAGTCATAGTACGTAGAACCTATCTTCTGTAGCCTAGGCCATTTTCGATCCAAGCGGCGAGTTAGTGAGTTTCAGGGGATATGTATTGGTCAATCGACGAACAACATCGCTGAGTATAGAGCGTTGATTGAACTTCTCTTTGATTCCATTTCACGTGGCATACGTCGACTTGTTGTTAGGCTAGATTCACAACTCGTCATTCTACAGCTTACTGGCATTTATTCCATTCAAAACCCAGCTATTTATCACATGTTCCTAAGAGTGAGGATTTTGGAAAGACATTTTGATTCCATTCATTATCAACACATTTCCAGAAACTTAAACACATTGACTGATTCATTAGCAAACTATGTGTTAGATAGACATTTGTAGCATTTGTAAAGAAAGCATTTTACATCAACATTTGCATCAATATTGCATAACTTAACCAAAATAAAACTTCGAAAAATAAAAAATATATAGTTGTTTATAGTTTTTACAAAATGTTTTATGTCCAAGAAAAAATCGGTCATCTGACCAAGAAACTCAAAATGAATGCAGAAAAGCATCCTAGACTAATGATGTTGGTGATAGCATGTCACTGCTTGTGTGATCATGCACAAGAGCCTAGTCCATCAACTCAGCACGCTAATAGTATGGTGCTGTAACCTCAAAGGTAACTCATTGGTCCTGACATCCTAAATAACGAGAGTGAGGCCCTCGATCTAATCCTGTAGCACTGTTAGGGTCTCCGATATGTCCAGATCCTGAAGGATGACCCTCCCTACAACCTCTCTTGTTGGAGTGTCATCTGCCACCCGTGGGCTTGCCACTGGTCACACTGGTCTAATATTTGCACACACATATAAGTTTGATTAGCCTTGGTAACATTAAAAAACACAAACATTATAAAACTGATAAACAAATATGTGGTCGAATAATTTTACCTATGGCACTCCACTGCTCATCAGATGGTAATGCCAAATTCAGGTCGCCTCGGAAGTCCATATCCACATATGGATACTTCGAAAATACCATCTCCTGATGGTGGAACCACTCAAAAAAGGCATCAGAGAAGAAAAACCGTGACTGACTGGCATGTCTGGCCATAAGATCGACCCACCTCTACATTTGTGGTTCCCTTAGTGCTGGAAATCCCAATGAAATGTTCTAAGGCTACATCAGTGGAATTCTCTCTAAAGAAAAAGCAGTCAATATGGATCCGTAGCCAAAATTCTTAGTTCTTCCATTCTTTACTTTGGATAATTGTTCTTTTATGACAGGAAGTATCGCCTCACACTAGTTGAACACCTTTGGTTCTAGGGATTCCAAGGCATACTGCATGTAATATCTATTTTCCAAATGAAGGGCCACGCTGCCAGCCAATCTAGAAAAGGTAAATAAAATGGTCCTCAAGGGTTGATCAGTGACATTCCAGATATTGATCTTACCATCTCTACTGGGCTGAGATCCATCCTTACAGAACTGACGAATGTAATATTTCATAGATTCACCCCCACGACTGAATCCTGAAAGTGAAAGAGGGGCACCATTCCTCGACAATCCCGTCAGAAAGTAGATGTCCTCGACTATCAATGGAATAGATTTACCTCTGATCTGGAATACCTGGTCAATCAAATCCCAAGCATCGAGAAAATACTGCAACAAACTGATCTGTTGCCTCATGTTGGATATATGAAAGAACTTTATCAAACCACAGTTTCTTAATGCAGTAAGTATGCCCTGGTCATGTAAAACAATCATGTCCTCTTCTTGATGTTTGCGTTCACGCCATGTGACAACCATCTTGATCCAACAAAAATATGAAATGTAAACAAAAGATGAGTTAGGATCCAAATTTGAGCAAAAACAGGAAAAAATTTGATGAAAAATCACTGTGTAAAGATGCCCTTTTGCGCCCATCGCACCCTGCCTTTGAGTAAGGTGGGATTCTTACTGACTGGCCAGTTGGTAGCTCAGTATGAATCACACCTTTTGATACTGGCTAGGTGCAATGATTGAGAAATGAAATCTTCAAACTCGAAAGGCCTAGAAATGTGAAAAAACTTGCTCGAAATCAAGGAAAGATGGAATGAAAATGAAGAGCTCAAGGTTAGCTCCTACCTGGTCCTGATGGCATAGAGAATAGTCCACCGGATCTCCCGAAATCGTCTGGTGAAATTTGAGGGGGAAAACCACTCTAGAGCTCCAAAATCACAAATTTGAAATGAAATGATGAAAGTGAAAGGTAAAACTACTTTTTATATTCATTATTCATGTACTTCAAGTAAAATGTTAGTTTTAGTTCAATTTTTGTACATATATATGTATTTCTAATCAATTTGATGGAGTGATTGAGTAGGTTGAACGACCGAAAAAAGAATCTGATGTGCTAAACAGTGAATTGAACATCTTTGACCACCGATTCAAGCATAATTTTTTCATTTGAAGCTTGTGTAAAAATGAAATTGACACCGAGCATAATTTCCCCATGGTTTAAGCTCATTAAAAAATAAACCCACCACCGAGCATAGTTCCCCCATGGTTCAAGCTCGTTAAAAAATGAACCCACCTTCGGTAATTAACCTTTTCTATCAACCTTTTGAGCCTTGGTTGTGTACCTCTCCACCTCCATTCTTTTGGCCGATCATATGCTTCCACTTGGTTTTTTATCCTTTTTGAGGAACATCTGCGATGAGTGGTCCTATTAGCCAACCTCTTCACAGAAATCACCATGTTTTGAGAAGTTCCAAGATTACTTGGAACCAGTTGCTACCCCAGACACCACTCATTCCTCAAAATCGAGTCTCCATTAGACCCTTTTCAGACTCGTTAAATATGAAAAGATTGTCGAGAAATTGAACTTTCCCGCTCGTTAAAGTGATTGGAAGTGTCATCCCTCCTATATATTTTAATCTTTTTCAGATCTGAGGGATTATCTCATGAAAAAGTTCGAGTGCTTGTCTTTTTCAGCTCGTTAAAGTGATCGAAAAGTCATCCCTTTTGTATTATTTTATCCTTTTTCGGACTTAAGGGATTATTCTACGAAAATGAACTTCTGGAGTTTTTTTAGTCCCTTTTCAAACTCTCTAAACATGAAAAGGACCGAGTTATTCTTGTCATTAAACTCGTTAAAACAATAGCGACAAACTTGTCCATTCTAGACAAGACTGAGTTTCACTGTCGCTAGACTTGTTAAAACATAGTGACAGGTTTGCCCGAAGGGAAAATTATAGAACAAGCATATGTTATCCTCCTCAAGCTTGACAAAAATAAAGAGGTACTGGTCAGCAATGACTGGGGAAAAATGGAAGAAACTTGAAGAAATTTATGGTAGCAGGTCACTCTTGAACATGACACTTTCACTCCATCACCATTATTGAGTCGGGTTGGGTTATTTCGTTCACCGGTCATCTAACCATTAGTCTTCCACACCATCCATATTTTGAGGTTAACGCTACCAATCCATCTCAGTGTCGCCAACATGTTCAAGAGAAGTCATTCAATTGAGAAACCACAATCCAGTTAATGCCTCATCCACTGCAATACCTCCAACCTTCATCTTTTCATGACCGCCATTCCTGAACCTTGTGTCGTCAGATCGTTTTCACCTCTAGAAATCATTTGCTTCGTTTCATGTCGTAGATGTGGGATACATCAAGGCCCTCCTACGATGAGTTGCTTCTTGTCAACATCAGCTCTTTATCCAAGAAGTTGACTTAGAAACACCCCTTTCAGTGCTTTGAAGCTTGCATGCCTCAATGGCAAGTTTCTCACTTCCGGCGATAGGTTGACATCAATGGCCTTCGACCGAAAGATTTTGCGTGGTGTTTGACATCGGATCATAAATTCACACCACGTGAATTGTACTGTAGTACCTTGAGGATCATTATCATTATCGGTGATTCCTCTCGCACATGTTAACAACTCGCATTATTGGCTGGTAATCAAGTGATGTCTTTCCATGTTCGACTTCAGAACATCTCTTCACATGGATTGACTTGTACATTGGGCGAATATTGAACGAGTTTTAAGACCCCAGATCTAGTTTCATCCATCCGGGCTGCGATATATTCAGGGATAAAAAGACATCAAATGTACCAAGAAGCTGCACAGACAGTCACCCGAACCAAGGATGATGACTCTACATCTAAAGAATTATTAGATGAATATCTAATCTATGTATATGAAATGAATTTATAAAGTTGAGCATGGGAATACCCGCCTCAGCTAGATCATGAAAAACTATGTTATGATGATGTATTGTGTTGTATCTTATACAGGTCACCTTCCAGTTCGAAACCTCGGATCCTCATGATAAAGCATTTCACCCGACATCAAGATTTAGAACTTCATGCTTTAGGGGGCAACTGTTATAGACATATTTGGGAACTTCAACCCCAATCTTATATTTCGATAAACTAGGGCTCATCAACCCCTAAAAGAGTTGTTTCACACTCTAAAGGAACATGGTCATTTGATTACATCATTTCCAAAAAGATCCACCTGAAAAACCATCCAGAAATGGCCAAACTAAACCATACTGACTGCTACACTGGCCAGGTGCGATGCATACTGAGTGGTACACTGCTCAAGTGTGATGCATACTGATTAGGCCTTCTGCAGGGTGCGATGGGCGAGGATGGACAAACGTCCGAGACAGTTTGCTAAGTGGACGCTCATGGGATATTCTAGAAACTTCTCCTATGACACTTGCCTCTCTAAATTCGCCCAGGGATGAGTAAGATATCCAAGAAATCTCCAAGTGGAACCAAATGAAATAAGTGGAATGACATTAATCAAAACCCTAGAGAGGACTCACACCCTTGCACACATTTATAAATGGATCCCTCATCTAAGAGATCCAGAGGCTGGAATATTGTGAATTACAAAGAAGTGCTGATAGTTTTTATTTGAGATAAGAGCATTGTATTGTTGGTGTGATCTTTCTACTTCATGAGGTGAAGAGGGATTGATGCTAGGAGGATGATGTCGGATTAGAAAACTGGGCTGTAATTGTCCCTTCTATTTAATAAAGTTCTTCAAGTTTTCTTCCATATAATTATGCACTCGTTTCATGTTATTATTTGTGAATGCCATTTTATGTTCATTGTATATATGATTCTGTAGTGTTTATGTTACAATAGATCAAGATTCTCTGATGGTTCTTTGCTACTGTGTTTCTATAGGTACTCTTCAAGTGGGATAAGTACGGAGAGAAGTTGCAAGCTCTGTCAAGGGGGAGAAAGATCGAGCAAAGGATTAAGCGAAGTTCTAGGTTGGTCCATTCGTCTTTCTCTTATCTATTGTGCATAGAAGAAATTGTGAATTGCTTTAAAATGTTGTTTCTAGGGTAGCTGCCAAATCTAGAGGGTTAGTCGATCGAAAAGACACTAGTTTTCCCAGAAATAGTGTGTGTGTGTTTTTCTAATTACATAACTTTTGTTTGAAAAATTAGTTTGAAGTGATTCAAAGGGCATAGTGAAGCATATATATCATTGTTTTATTTTGAAATGTCTCGAAACAAAAAAATGGACACACCTAGTAAGAAACCAGAAATATTTACCATGACTCATGAAGAAGAGGAAGAAATGCCACATGATATATCAAAATTACAAAACCAAATGCATTAAATTTCACACTCGCAAAGAGTAACAAAAAATGATCTGGAAGCTAAGATGGATGGTTTTAAGAATGGTTTAAAATATGACATGGAAGCAATTATGAATGTCAATATGGAAGGTTTGAAGGATGGTTTAAAAACATAAATGAAAAGGGACTTAGAAGTTTTGAAGGAAGGTTTGACAAAGTTGCTACAAGAAATGCTTCCTAGTGTTGACAAGGTACTCCATGAAAATCATGATGAGGACAAAAGGAATACAAATTATGATTTTAGAGACTCCAATAGTGGTTTGAAGACTAACCACATTCCAAATATCGATATGAGGAAGTTTTATGGCAAGGATCTAGTAACATGGATACTATAGATGGAGCAAATTCTTTGATCTACACGATGTGCCTCACATATAAAAGGTACACATTGTATCTTTCTATTTAGAACAAAATAAGTTTGTTTAGCATCAATGGATTTGTTCTTGTAAATCAATTGTCACTTGGACAATTTTTGTGGAAAAATTAGTAGCACATTATGGGGATACAAAGAGAAATACCTTCTTTATCCAATTGATAAATCTCAAACAAAAGGGTTCAATGTCGTAGCACATTGAGGACTTCCAAAGATTGAATATAAAGGTAAATTATCTTTGAGAGGAGTGTTGATTTGGGGTAACATCTGATGTGCTGTAGGCTTCAAATTTTGCAGGGAGGCTTGGGCACATGTATTCCAAAGAACCCATACAGGGTTTTGGGAAATTCTGCCAAAAAACAATTTTATTAAAATAATTAATAATTTTTAATGGGACCCTAAGTCAAAACTTAGGAAATTAAAAATACTAATGGGTATTAATCTAATTGTGGGTGTAACTTCTAGAACAAGATGAGGATAAAGCTAAAATGAGCTTAGACATTGATTAACTTTTAATTTGGGCCATTGAATGTCAATGAGAAGATTATTTAAGGAAGCTTGAGGGTCATTTGGAAAACACACCGAGAGAGATCAAGAGATCAAATTTATAAAGTGAGAAGTTCTTAGGAGGAAATTCTGATCGAGTAGATTTCGTGCAGTTGAGGGCAGGGATAGCATCTAGAGAGAGAGAGAGATTTTCTCAGTCAGAGAATCATCAGCATAGAGAGTTAGAGAGTGATCCAATAATTCTCATGTAGAGGTTGAAGTAGGGCCATGCAGGGACACGTAGAGGCAGCACAGAGGGTGAGAAAGCGTTTGAAATTTTGCTATAGAGTCAGTTTTAGAAGTCGGGAGTTGGGGCATGAGACCGGGAGGCTGAGAGCAGTGACTCTAGGTAAAAAATCAATCAAATGGTAGGTTGACACAGTGCCTAGAGGGGTTGACGCAGGGACTACGTGAGGACTACGCAGAGGCAGTGCAGGGCCTGCCAGAGGCACCTCATCTAGTGACCGGATCAATCAAGATTTTTCTTAGTGATTGTGTGAGGTAATCTCACCAATATTTCAGCCAATATTTCTTTCTCTGTAACTGAATAACCCATGAGGTATTCAGATACATATTCAAAATTTTCTACTGCTTAATAATAATAAACCCTCAGATCTGCTGCACCGATTTTCCTGCATTGGGTTTCTCTAGGGACATTTGTCTAAAAATAATGGTGTTATTTGTGTTGTATTTTATTTCTTGCTCAATCTCTTGTTTCCACATAATATTTAATCAAGTGAAGGTTGCAGTGTTTGTATTTCAATATTTGTTGTAGGAAACTGCAAATAACTTTTTCATGTAAAGATAACAAGTAGGAGAAATATCATCAGCTGCTATAGTAGGGATTCTGGTTTAGGAATTATCACATGGTGTTAGAGCTGTTGGTGGAACAAGAAGAGAAGAACCAGAGAAGCCAACACTGTGCAGAAGAGGGAGATCGAAAAGATGTTGGAGGTAGCAGTTTGAAACCCCAAAGGGTTTGCGTAGTTCTTAGTTGGAGGGATGGAATTTTGAGGTAGTCTCTCTCCTTGTGAGTCAACAGAGAGAAGGGCTTCCAGATCAAATTTTTGTTAGGGTAGAGGAAGGAGTGTTGAAGTCTCAGTGTGAGGACAAGCTGGTGGGACACATATTTTTCTACAGGAAGTTAGTTGGGCAAAAAATCATCAAAAGAGAGAGGAGAAGCATGATTGAGGAATTTCTTCCTGAGAGAATTCCCAGCCAAGGAATTTGATTCTCTGTAGCTGAGCAACAGCAAGGGGCAACATTTTTACTAGCTCCAGCAAGGAGTGCATATGCTAGCCCAATAGTAGCACAAAGGAGAGGAGATTTTTGACATTTGTGGCAGAAATGGAAACCAGTGGCTTGAGGGATCAGGACAGATTGGATGGAGCATCCAACTATTTCATCTGAAAGGCTATAATGTAATTCCTTCTAGATGAGAATGCCCTCAAGACATATATCGACAGCGTGGTGGCTGTGCCTGCAGATGCAGATCTGTTGAATAAGTACTGAGTTGAGATGGTCAAGGCAAAAAGAATGATCTTTGACGGGGTAAAGGATCATGTGGTTTGTCACATCGTTAGAATACAGACTGCTAAGGCGATGTTGGAAGCTTTGTCTACATTATATTAGGGATCTTCTGAGTAACGAAATGTGTACTTGGAGCAAAAGTTGAGATATGCTCATATTCAGAAGAGGTAGCGTGTGGATCCATTCCTCACAAAGCTTAAGGAGACCCGTGATGAATTTTCTACTGTGGGGAATACACATCAATATTCAGAGTTGGTTATACTGGCCCTCAATTCTTTCTGAGATGAGTGGAATGTGTTTGTGCAGAGTATCCTGGGCAGAGAAAATTTGCCGAATAGGGATGAGATGTGGGTAGCTCTAAAACAAGAGGAGCTGAGGAGAGACTTAGTCAAGGTTAAACTTGATGGAAGCAACAATAGTGCGTTGAAGCCTAAGGAGGAGGAGGATGATGCAACGCTTGCATCGAAGGGACAAAAGGAGTAGCAAATATGTAAGAAGGACGTCTCAAAGATTAAGTGTTTCAAGTGTAGTGAGATGGGTCACTATGCTATTGAGTGTCCTCTCAAGAAGAAGGAAAAGGATGAGAAGTACGATTCAAAGGTTGCGCTTGTGAAGACTGAAGAGGAGGAGTTCACCATGAAAACTAAGATACCTTTAGGAGGGAGGTGGGATGATTTGCAGCTGTAGCTCGAAAGAGCTACATATTGGCATGATCCTTGAGGAGTCCACCTCTAGGATCATTTCCTTGCTATGGGAGCCTAGATCAGAAGTAGCAGGATGGACTAGTATTTGATGGTGTTGAGGAGTGGCTGGGAGATAGTGGCAGTGGCTAGGAGCACCAGAGTCTGAGCAACGCAAAGCAGAGTTAGAAGCAGTGCAAATGGTAGAAAGTAGAGGTTAGCAACAATGCAGTAGTTTCAGAGGGTCAGTGCAAAGACTAGTAGAATCCAGGCTTCAAAATTCACGTGGTATAATACTGAGCACAATTAGTTCAATAATTTTCGATGTTTTTCCGTTGTTGATAGAGTAGCAACAATAGTTTGCAGTGCAGTGGCAGTGCTAGTAACAACACAAATGCAACACTTGAGAGGGAGTTGTAGTACAATGAAGTGTTGACAGTGGCAGTGTCAGTAGTAGTATAATTGTAGAAACAACATAGTAGTTGGTGGATAGCATGTCAGACATCAACAACGCGGAGGATGATGCTTTAGAGTCAAAGCAGTATGCAACAATGTATATTGCTAGAGCACATTCCTCACTAAGAGGGAGTCTTGAGTTGGGGTAGCATTAGATGTGCTATAGGCCTCAAATTTTGTAGGGAGGCTTGGGAACATGTATTCCAAAGACCCATAAAGAGTTTTGGGAAATTCCACCCAATTTCTTTTTTATTAAAATTATTAATATTTTTTAATGGGACACTAAGTCTAAACTTAGGAAATTAAAAATATTAATGGGTATTAATCTAATTGTGGGTGTAACTTCTAGAAGAAGATGAGGATCAAGCTAAAATGATATTAGCCATTGGTTAGATTTTAATCTGGGTTATTGAATGTCAATGAGAAGATTATTTAAGGAAGCCTGAGGGTCATTTGGAAAACACACAGAGAGAGATCAAGAGATCAAATTTCTAAAGTGAGAATTTCTCAGGAGGAACTTATGATCGAGTAGATTTCTTGCAGTTGAGGGGTAGGGATATCATCTAGAGAGAGAGATTTTCCCAGCCGGAGAATCATTAGCAGAGAGAGGCAGAGAGTGATCCAACAAATCTCACAGAGAGGATGACGTAGGGCCACACAGAAGTAGTGCAGAGGGTGAGAGAGATTCCAAAGTTTTTGCAGCAGAGTCAGTTTTAGAAGCCGAGAGTCAGGGTGTGAGACAATGAGGCTGAGAGAACTGACTCCGTGTAACAAATCGATCAACTGGATGGGTGGAACAGTGCCTAGAGGGGTTGACACAAGGACTATGTGAGGACTGTACAGAGGAAGCGCAAGGCCTGCCTAAGGCACCTCATCCAGTGACTAGATCAATCGGGTTTTTTCTCAGTGATTGTGTGAGGCAATCTCACAAATATTTCAGCCAGTATTTCTCTCTCTATAACTGAATAAACCATGAGGTATTCATAGATGTATTCAGAATTTGCTACTGCTTAATAATAATAAACCCTCAGATCTGTTCCACCGGTTTTCCTGCAATGGGTTTTTTCAAGAACATTTGTCAAAAAATAACAGTGTCATTTGTGTTGTATTTTATTTCTTTCTCAGTCTCTTGCTTCTGCATAATATTTAATTAAGTGAAGGTTGCAATGTATGTATTTTAATATTTGTCATAGGAAACTACAAATAACTTGTTCATGCAAATCTAACAAGTAGGAGAAATACCATCAGTTGCTGCAGTAGGGATTCCGCTTTAGGAATTTTCACAAGGAGCATAGGATGGATGTCTTCATAGGGACTTTAAAGTACAACATAAAACATGAGGTTTGCTTTTGGGAACTTGATTCATTGGAGAAGGTATTCAAGATAGCAAGAAAAGTTGAAAGCAACATTTTGGAAACAAGGAAGTCTACCATACACAACTATAAATATGGTAGTGTTGTTTCTCTTAACCTTCCACAACATACAAGGTTGACACAAAAACAATTGGAGGAAAAAAGAGAAAAATGGATTTGCTACAATTCTAATAGAAAATACACTAAAGGTCATAAGTGTGTTGAGAAGAAGTTATTTTACATAGATTGTGAAGAGCAGGAATAAAATGACCAAGAAACATAAAAAGAAGAGTATATACACTAGTAATGAACCCAAGAAAAATAAGAAATGAATTCGAACATATCTTGCAATGCATTGGAGGGAATTACCACTCCTCGAACTCTCAAGATAGAAGGATATATCAAGAAGAAAAATGTAATATTGTTGATTGATTCAGGTAGTACCCATAATTTTATTAAGTGTAAGATAACCAAGGAACTGAATTTATTTCTATATCTAGCACTAGAGTGTCAAGTGATGGTTTCAAATGGAGGAACTATAAATTTATCTAGAAAGTGTCATAATAGCAAGCTAACTATGGGGGAATATGTATTGAATGGTCTAATTCTTTCCATTCCAATGGGTGGTGGTGATGTTGTACTAGGAGTCCAATGGTTACAATATTTGGGGATCATAACTTTTAATTTTCAAGAAATTTTCTTGATTTTATTTTGGGAAGGAAATGAAATTAAATTAAGGGGCACAAATATTTTGAAGAAAGAACAATTAGGTGTAATTGCACAATTATGCTCACTAGAGGTTCAAACATCTAAATTATCTATTTCTCTAGATATCTAAATCATCTTGGACAATCATTCCAAGGTATCTGAGATTCCTAAAGGCCTCCCACCTATTCATGATTATGATCATGCTATTTACTTGATTCCAGGAAGTGTTCCTCCAAACATCAAGCCTTACAGATATCCTGATGCCCAAAAGAGTGAAATTGAACATATGGTTGCAGAAATGCTAATGGCTGGTATAATTCGACCTAGTCAAATCTATTTCCATGATCCAACAATATTGGTGCACAAGAAGGATGGATCATGGCGTATGCGTCCATATGATAGAGAGATTAAAAATCTCACTATTAAAGATAGATTTCCCATTTCTGTCATTGATGAATTGTTGGATGAATTACATGGAGCAATTTACTTCACCAAGTTAGATCTTCATTCAAGATATCATCAAATTAGAATGAAGATTGAAGACATTATGAAAACAACATTCAGAACTCATGAAGGTCATTATGAATTCTTTTTCATGCCTTTTGGCCTTACTAATGCACCTTCCATATTTCAAGGTTTGATAATTCCATTTTCAAACTCTTCCTTAGAAAATTTGTGTTAGTATTTTTTGGTATACTAATCTACAGCAAGTCTTGGAAAGATCATGTTCAACATCTGGACACGGTGCTCAAACTATTGGAGGAGAAACAATTATATGAAAAAACTTTGAAATGTTTCTTTGGAGTACAGGGGGTGGAATATTTGGGTCATATTATATCTCATTTTGGTGTTAAGGAATGGAAAATCCCCACAACCCTAAAGCATATTCGAGGATTTCTCAGGTTGACAAAGTATTATCGCGGGTTTTTTAAGAATTATGGGAGAATAACAATGCCTATAAAACCATTATTTAAGAAATATGCATTTTATTGGGCCGTATAAGAAACTAAGGCCTTTGAACATATTAAAGAGGCATTGTGCCAAGCACCAATCTTAGCTACACCACACTTCGAAAAAACATTTATTGTGGGATGTGATGCCTCACAAAATGGAATTGGTGGTGTTTTAAAGCAAGAAGGAAAACCTATTACTTCTGAAAGTTGTCTAATCAAGGGAAAGTATTTACACATACATATTTATGACAAGGAAATGTTGGCAATACTACATGCACTAAAGAAATGGCGACCTTACCTAATGGGGAGACACTTCAAGGTAAAAAAATATCACAATAGTTCTAAATAATTTTTGGAACAAAGATTATTTTTAGAAGAGCAACAAAAATGGGTCACAAAGGTGTTGGGTTATGACTTTGAAATCATATACAAAAAAGAGAAGAAAAATGTTGATGCAAATGCACTTTGAAGAAAGGACGAGGATATGGAAGCATTGCTCTATGCCATTTCTATTATCCAACCTGATTGGATAACTGAAGTAAGGGATGAATGAGTAATGATGAAGAGGTGTGGAAACTCATTCAAAAGTTACAACAAGATCCCAATTTATCTCCTACATTTATCTAGAAACAAATTCATTATGATACAAATATATCTTATATCTCTGTAAGCATTCCCAACTAAAGCAGAAGATTATTTGTGAATTGCACACCTCCCCCTTAGGAGGGAACTCAATATTTTTAAACTTACCACAAGGTATCTCAATTTTAGATTATCTCATTAGGTGGAATAACTTACCCTCTAAATATTCCACATGAGAGGATGATAATTTTATACATAAGCATCTATAACTACTTAAGCATTAAGGACAACACTTTTTTTGAAGGAGAAGGGCATGTTAGGCACCTATAATAATAGTGCAATCCCCTTATTGTTGTTTTTAGTATATCCCCCTATTTTTATTGTTGTGCCCATGTAGCCCCCATATTGTTATTTTTGTGCCCTTACATTATTATTGTTATCTAGGCTCTGATTATATTGTGACCCCTTAGACTCCTATATATACCAAGGAGATATTTTCATTTATATCATCCAAGAATTGTTCATTTATGTAATGTAAGGGAGGTTTCCCCATCGAAGAGGCTATTTCTCAAGTCATTGATCTATCTTTTCTTTTATTTTGTAAGCTGGTTGCATAACACTTTCGCATGTTAACACAATTTTATTCTTCAATAAAGATATCGATCTGCTTTGTAACTTATGAAGCTCACAATATATCTTCGACCTTACAATTTTGTGGTGTATATGACAAAGCAGACACATATTTTGATCCTTGATTTTATTTCCATTCCTTCATTTTTCTTTACTCTTATATTAATGAAATTCACACCTTCTTCTAGATACAATAGATTGCAGAACACACTTTTTGCTTGGTTCCTTTTCTTCTAGCCATAAGATAGGCTCTTATTCTAGTACTTCAGACTTCATATCCTCTTCTTAATTGCAGATCGAGTGTATTATATGTATCCTTCAATAGGCGGAATTAACTTGTATATATAGTAGTTCAAAACTCCATTATGATGCCAACTTGTCAATTGTCTTGAGGCCGACTTGAAGGATTAGGAAGTTTACTTGGTGGAGGAGGAGAATATACATAATTTTTTTTTTTTCTTTCTTGACACAAACATCCAAAGACAAGTCTAGAATGTAATAATAATGAAAATGAATAATCCTAGAAGCCTACAATGGATGATTTACCTATAATAAGCATGAAACCCATGCCAAAAAATAACAAAATTTCCTTTTTATTTATTTTTGACAATTACATTATGACTCAAATACAATTATGAAGACCGACACTAGTTACATTCTTTAACAATTGTGGTAAAATTTTAGGACGATAAGGTCATCACTCTTCGAGTTCCTTCCAAAATCACAACAGACAATGGAAACACATTTATCTCCACATGGATATTATATTTCTTCTTTGAATATGACATTTTTTAATCCCATTATCCTAATTACTAACCTAAGAAAATGGTTTATACAAGTCTAGCAATAAAAATATAAGTCAACAAGAACAAAAAAAAATGGGATAGTCACATTAAGTATGATTTGTGGGTTGATAGAATTACTAAGAAGGATTTCATTGGAAAAAAGTTAATTTGATTTGGTGTAATAAGTGGAAGTGATGTTCCCTATTGATTTAAAACTTCCTTTATATCATATTTTGCAACATTCTTTTACTAATTTTAATGCCATATAAGGAAAATTTTCATAACTGATTGCATTGGATGAGAACTAGAGAAAACATTTTGATCATTTTTTCAAGAGCTAGGAGATGATGAAGAAGAAGTTTGAAAAAAAGGCTCACAAGTGAGATTTCCAAATCGAAGACAGTACTTTTATGGAACAAAAATGGAAACAAACCATGTAATCATGGTAAATTTGAAATTTTATGGTTAGGTCCTTAAAATATTGTTGATATTGTAGGTGAAAATTCATTCTATATTAGACATTTAAATGGTGAAAAGCTACCCATTCCTATGAATGGGAAACCTTCAAACTATACTAAAAAGGTGATAAATGGAATATTTTTTAGATTCTCACACCCTCTCGGGTAGAGCGCGTGTTCCACAATTGGAGATAGTTGTTACCCCTCATGTCAATAGTGGTATACATACAATGTTACAATGCATTCATGACCATTGTAAGCCCAAAGTGTCAGGTTGAATCCTTTTAAAGATGATGTAGGGCATTATATTGGATGTCATAGACCTTGTGTTTGGTTGGCCATGGCTAGTACCTTTGGTCAAACCTCTGGTTCCTTTTGCCCTAGGTAGGATTGGAGGGCCTTAGATGAGCTTCTTTAAGACTCATGGTTTGCAGGAACCTTGTATTATGTTGGGAACTATCTAAGGGATACCTTAAATGTTCTTGTCACTTTTGTTTTTGACTTGTTGCAACGGTAGACAAAGAATCCCACTATTGATATAGGCCTGGAATCTTGCAATAATATATCCAAAACTGACCTAAAGATATATACAATAGAAACTGAAGACATACCCTAGACTTGTGATGGACCAAGTTCTAAGTACAACAACAAAGACCATTTTATCAACTGTGACAAGACAAGTAACATGAACTTACAACATCATATAGATTTAGCAGACTTGGTGTAGCATCAAATGTGTAGTATCAAGAATAGGACATCTGAAATGTGGTATCGAAACTAACTGTGACATATAGAGACATAAAGATATAATGGAGATCTTGTATATACTTACATTGTCGTGCAAAAACATATGTCAAAGATGATACTCAAAATTCAAATGTAAACACTTAATCATACATACCTTTCTATAGGAGACTTACCCTTGACTGTTGATGTGTGGTCCTTACGGAAATGATCCTTGAATGCATGATTTTTCTTGCCTTCTAGGAGCTCGATATTGAATATGTTGTATCTATGTCATTTAGGATCTCCAGGGTTTGAAATTTCGTCATGTGGTAGCCCTATGAGTTCTCGTTGCAACCCCATAGGTCTAATCAATATTTGGTTCTTCGGGAAAGAGTTATGCCCAATCTCCCACGATGACTAGATTATAGCCTGGTTCCATAGAATGAACGTGCACGATGTGCCACGTGTCACTGTTGCGACCTTCGGCCCTGAAAATTCTACTCAATAAACTAAAATCTGTTCTCTTTCTGTGACTATTTAGGAAATTGGAATCCAATGCTCAGAGAGAAAGTTATGACGATTTTCCCAATTTCATATGCTGGACATGGAATTTGGGAGCATGAAAAGAGCCTAACTTCCTCAGATCATATCTCTGAAAATATAGCGAACCAAGATCTGAAATTTAGTCATGAGGTTTAGCAAGATGTCGGATCAAATGGGTTTTAATGTCAGCTTCTGAAGCTTCACAAAACAAAGGTTATAGCGAAAATTCCAAGATGACCTATTTGAAGCCACAAAATCCCTACAAGAGGAAGATATGATTGTCATTATTTATATGAATGTCTTGAGTTGAGAGGGTCCTCAACAAGTGAAAGTTTGAGGGATTTTAGGAGTAAAAAAATATTATTAATTATTTACTATTCAATTACCGCAACCCATTATGAGTGCCATGCCACAACCTCACAGGGTTTTAGCCCACTAACTCGGGTTACTAACTTCAAATGCAAATAACTCTCAAACCGTGAAGAACTGGGAGGCATACCATATATCAACGGAAACATCTCAACGAGTAGACTGAATCGAGAAGACATTTGACGTAAATGATATGATTTATCAAGTCAAACTTCCCTTCCAAGATCAAGGTAGCCCCTGGTGCTACTTGGGTTGACATCAATGACAACCACTGATCAACAATCTCCCCCTTTAGCATTGATGGAAACACAAGTACTCCCCATGTGATCATGACACCTCTTCCTATTGCCTTCTCTCCCCCTTTGTCATCAATGGCAAAGGGTAACTCCCCCTGATAAAAAGCCATCCTTCGGATCTGTACAAACCTCCACTCCCCCTTTCTACTCGAGTAGATAAGAGATAGAGTCTAATGAAAAATTGGGAGAATCATAAGCTTTTGGCAAAGATACTCAAATTCTTCACAAGGTAATGGTTTGGTAAATATGTCAACAATTTTTTCCTTTGTGCCAACATATTCAAGCTTGATATTCCTTTTGGCAACCTTCTCTCTAACGAAATAATATTTAATCGGAATGTGCTTCGTTTTGAAATGCATCACAAGATTCTTGGAGATACTAATGGCGCTGGTGTTATCACAAAATATGGGAATAGGCTCATCAAACTTGACTTGAAGATCTTGCAAAGTTTGCTTCATCCAGAGAACTTGTGTAGAACAAGCTACTGCCAAGATATATTGTACTTCTGTTGTGGATAACGAGATTAAAGATTGCTTTTTACTTAACCATGAAATAAGACAACCACCTAGATAGAATGTTGCTCCATTGGTACTCTTACGGTCATCAACACTATCTTGATCTGCATCTGTATAATCTTGGATAACCAGATCATTTCCTTTGGGATACCATAGACCATATTCTGATGTGCCCTTAAGATATCAAAGAATTCTTTTGATGGCAATAATATGAGATTCTTTTGGTGCTACTTGGAATCTTGCTACTTGTCCAACTGCCTGCATCACATCAGGCCGGGAGGTTGTCACATATAGGAGACTACCAATCATGGATCTATACAACCTTTGGTCCACATCCTTTGCTGAATATTCTAAGCTTAACTTGCAACCTGTTATCATGGGGGTAAGGATTGGCTTACAATCTTCCATCTATAATTTTTTGAGCATTTCCTTGATGTACTTGGTTTGATATATGAATATTCCTTTATCCTACTAAGAAATATGAAGCCCCAAAAATTATGTCAGCTTGCCAAGCATAGACATTTCAAACTCACTTGTAAAGTCTTTACTTAATCTGTCATCATTGCTTCCAAAGATTATATCATCCACATATACCTCGATAATCGTTAGGTTAACTTGATCCACTTTCACATACAGATTGCTATTAGTGCTTCCTTTCTTGAATCCATGTTGATGTAGATACCTATCAATATGATCATACAAGCCCTATGATCTTTCTTGAGACCATATAGTGCCTTATTTAATGTGCAAACGTAGTTTTCTTTGTCAGTGAGCAAAAAAACTTGGGTTATTCAATGTAAACTTCTTCTTCCAATTTACCATTTAGAAAGGCTGACTTAACATCCATTTGGTAGACCTTGATTTTTCTCGAGCATGCATAAGCGAGAAAAATCCTGATAGCTTTCATTTTGGCAACGGGAGCAAATGTTTCTTTAAAGTTGATTCCTTCAACTTGTGCATATCCTTTGTAGAATAATCTTGCTTTATTCCTGGTAACATGTCCATCCTCATTCAATTTGTTTCTGAAGACCCATTTAGTTCCAATAAAATTTTTATCCTTTAGTCATGGAACCAATTCCCAAGTGTCGTTCCTCTCAATTTGATCCAGTTCTTGATTCATAGCTACTACCCAGTGTTCATTTTTACTAGCTTCCTCAAAATTTCTAGGTTCAAAAGTCACTAAAAGGGCAAGATGGGCTTGCTATGATGAACGAAGCTGTCAACTTCTTCTGGTTCCAATTCCTTCATTTATGTTGCCGATGATCTAATTTGATGGATAATTCTTTTGATACCATTATTTTTAACCTTTTCGAGAAACTTCTTGTACATCATGCTGATCATTTCTTATTTCTTCTTGTTTGACTGGTGTTTCCTTATTTGATTCGTATTATTCTGGAGCTTCTTCTTCATCCTTCATAGATTCTACCTCAAGCCCCTCATATTTTCTTGAAGAGATGATCTCATTGTTATCCTCTAGAACATAGTCTTCGTCAAAAGTAACATTTATACTTTCAACTATTTGTTTTTGCCTTAGATTGTAGCATCTATAAGCCTTTATTTTGCATGAATAACCAATGAAAATACCTTTGTCAACACGGGAATCAAACTTGCCCAATATTTGGTCTTCTCTTTTGATGTATCATTTACTTCCAAATATTTGGAAGTAATTGACGTTAGCTGGTCTTCCTTTCCATAGTCCATATGGAGTCATGTTACAATTGTTCCTAAGCAGGCCTTTGTTTATAATGAATATGGTAGTATCAATTTCTTGAACCCATAATTTATCATCTATGTTTGAGTCTTTTAACATGGTTCTAGCCATTTCCTATACGGTTCGGTTTTTTATTTCAGCTACTCCATTCTATTGTGGTGTTTCAGCTACTAAGAATTGCCTTTTTATTCCACGTTCATCACAGTATTGCTAAAATGATTTGGACATGAATTCTCCACCATTATCTAATATTAGACATTTGATCTTCAAATTAGTTTCATTTTCGACCAATTCCTTGTACATTTTGAAACATTCAAATACCTCGGACTTTTTCTTCAGAAAACTGACGGTTGTCATTCTAGTGTAATCATCTATCATTAAAATAAAGTATAATTCACTGTATAAACCTTTTATTCTCATAGGAACACATAGATCAGTATGTATTAATTCCAATGGACGTGACACAAAATGTTCCTTTGTTTTGAACTCGACTTTTTTTTTGTTTTCCGTGTCGACAAGATTCACATATCGTATTGGTAGGTTTGGAGATTTTCAGCATTTCTCTAACAACTTCCTTTTTTCTGATCTTAGCCAAATTGTCAAAGTTTATATGTCCCATTCATTTGTGCCATAGCTAGCTCTCATCTTCTTTTGCCAAGAAACACCCTTTAGGTGTCTCATCCAAAATACATATGTCATTTGGAGCTCTGCTTATTGCAGCCACAATTTTACCAAACTTGCCTTTCTTGATTTGACATTTCTTCGAGTTGAATAAAATTGCGTGTCCTTGATCACACATCTATCCAACACTGAGAAGATTGTGATTCATATTTTCATCCAGAAGCACATCCTTTGCTATTGCATCCTTGCTTCCAAGAGTGACCGTACTTGCCCTATGATGTTTGAAGACCCGTCATTTCCAAAAGACACTGTTCCATCCTTATTTTCTTTTAAGGATATGAACTTATTTCTATCTCTAGTCATATGCATTGAGCAACCACTGTTAACATACCATATGTTTATGTTGCTTTGAGCCTTGAGAGCGAGAGCACACCTTTCAGTCTTCCTTTTCCATACTTTTTCATTTTGAATTTGCAAGAATTCCTTTGAAGAACTTGCAAGTCTACAATCTTTGGTCAAGTGTCCAAAATTGTTACATTTGTAACATTGGACATCATCTCTCAAATGATCGAATCTATTGATATTCTGTTGAGTTCTAGAATATCCATTTCTGAGAGATCTCCTAGAATTATATTCATTCCAAACATACATGAGACATTCTGAAGCTCTATGTCCAAACCTTCCACATGAATAACAATGACCATAAAATATAGGTTGATACCTGGGAGGAAATATTCTTTGAGGAATTGTCTTCCAAGGTTCTTCCTGTGAGCCTTGATCTCTCGATCTAGCTAGGAGATCTACCTACTTGGTAGATTTTTCATATCCATATTCTTTAGTTGTCATAGAAGGAATTGATTCCTTTTCGAATTTTTCTTTTTAACCAAGACCAATGTTGTTTCTACATGATCACTAGTTGCTAATGAGTTCGTCCGAACTCTTTGAGTTGTTGGCGTAGTTTTGAAGAGCTTTTCCATTTTTTAATTCCTTTCGTAAAGAAATGATTTCAGCTTCCAATGCTTCTCTTTCCTTGTTTCTTTCCTTTAATTCTTTCCTAAGCGATTCTTCAATTCATTTGTATTATTCAACCTTGATTTTAAGATTTAGGACCTATTCCCTTTCTGTCTTTAATTCGTCTTCTAGAGTTCTGACGTACTTCTTTTCGGCCTTGAGCTCTTTGATAACCCCAATCGCTTCATTTTGAAATTCAACCTCAGTCATTTCTTCTTCTTCGTCTCCTTCTTCGTCAGGTGCCTCTTGCTTATTGTGCTTGGCCATAAACAACTCTTCCATTGAATTCTTCTTCATTATCACTGTATTCTTCGGATGAGGAGCTATCTTATTTGGAGAAGAAACTTTTCTTAAACCATTTCTTCTTGCCTTTCTTGTTAAACTTCCTGGGACTTTTATTTTCTTTCGTAACAACCTCATTTTTTGAGGACATTTGGTTGCAAAATGCCCAACCTCACCACAATCAAAACATATTAATGGAAGTATACCTTTAAATTTTCTCATACTTGTTCTCATTTTCTGCGCGAAATAGGAAAACTCTTTATCTGAGAATTCTTCTTCATCTTCTTCCTTTTCCTCATCCTTACAATTGCAAGTTTTTTCTTTCGGAGTCTGCTTGTCCTTAATATTCTTCTTGGATGCAACAAATTTTGTTTATAAGTGAGATGTGCCATCCACTTCTTCAATCCTCATTTCATATGCCATAATAATTCCATGCAATTCATCTATGCTGAAATTGGTCAAATTCGATCTATCTTCCAAGACTGATACCTTAGGGTTAAATCTTGCTGGCAATTTTTTGAGGATCTTTCGGACAATAACTTTTGTTTCAACAGGTTCTCCCAAACCTTCCAATGTATTTTTTGTTTCATCAACACGCTGAAAGTATGCAACAATATTTTCATCTTCCCTCATTTTGAGTTGCTCAAATTTTGCCCTGAAAATTTGAAGTTTTCCTTCTTTCACCTTTGAGTCACCTACATATATATTTTCAAGCTTGGCCCATACCTTTTTAGCAGTTTTGCAACTCAATACCTTAACTTTATAAATAGATTCGATAAGCCCATTGATAATAAGATCTTTAGCCTTTGCATCATATACCATATTTTTCTTACCTTGTTCATCCTGGGTCGATGTGAAGCCTTTGTCAATGATTTCCCATACTTCGTATCCTTGCACCAGCAAATGAACCTGCATTCTTCCACTCCAAAGTGCATATTTATTTCCATTGAACAAAGGAACTATATTCTTAGTATACTCCATGATCTCCTTCCAGTTGTTAGACTGTTATTGAAGGAACCAAGATCTGAAACCAATTGTTCGAAAATACTGAGGGGAGGGTGAATCAGTATTCCTTAGCAATTAGCACTTTTAAATATTTTCAGAGAATTAGATAATATTCAATTATTATTAATGTTTATGCAATAATAACAATAAATAAAAGAACACAAGAGGCACAAAAATTTTAGGTGGAAAACCCCCTCTGGGTCAAAAACCATCGAACTCTTTTCTAATAAATTCTTTAATCTTTAGCCCCAACTGAAATGAAAGCAACAACTTCCTAGAATTCTAGAAAAGCATTCTTCTCCAGCTCCCACTGGAAGGACACCCCAATGCCCTGGTTTCTTCAGTAATCAACTGAATGGATGCCCCAACACCCTAGACCAACCTACCACCCTGAAGTGTTCACAGGCTCCAACCTGTAGGCGACTTCATGCACCTACCTAGCACCTCCCTGCCACCCTATAATGATTGAAATGAGACAAGAGTGTGGATTCCCATACCAGGGAAAATGATCCATGATACAATATGATTTACAATGATTTTGACCAAACACCTAATCACACTATGACTTGCAACCCAATCGTGACATCATCCCAACAAAGACTCCTATACCTCCCAACAATGCCTTTTCGACTCTAAGTAGACTGATTCTTTTACAATAATGACTCTTCCAATGATGACACTTTTACAAATGACTCTTTTACAACTTTGCAATGATGACTCTTGGCCTTGACACTTCTTCACAATATACGGATGGTTGTCATGTCTTTAAAGGATGTTTTGTTGCAATGCTTCCTTTGATTTGATACTTCAGCTCTTGAATGCTCGCTTGATGCCGTCCTTGAATCTTCATCTACTTGCATGAAAATTTTCCCAACGAAACCCAATCTCAAAAGGAAGAACAAAATACCCTTCAACTTACCTCTGCCTGCAAAACACATGTAAGTGCATAATAATGAACAAATGCAAATACAAATTACAATGTGTACCTTAAATGTTCTTGTCACTTTTGTTGTTGACTTGTTGCAGTGGTAGAAAAAGAACCCCACTCTTGATATAGGCCTAGAATCTATGCAAGACTATATCCAAAACTGACCTAAAGATATATACAATAGAAATTGATGACATACCCTAGACTTGTGATGAACCAAGTTCTAAGTGCAACAACAGAGACCATTCTATCAACTATGAAAAGAAAATTAACATGAACTTACAACATCATATAGATTTAGCAAACTTGGTGTAGCATCAAATGTGTAGTATCAAGAATAAGACAACAGAAATGTGATACCAAAACTAACTGTGACATATAGATACATAGAGATATAACCGAGACCCTGTATATACTTACATTGTCGTGCAAAAACATATGTCAGAGATAATACTCGAAATTAAAATGTAAACACTTAAGCATACATACCTTGTTGTAGGAGACTTACCTTTTATTGTTGATGTGTGGTCCTTACAACAGTGATCCTTTAATGCATGTTTTTTCTTGCCTTCTAGGAGCTCAATATTGAATCTATTGTGTCTATTTCATGTAGGATCTCCAGGGCCTGAAATTTCGTCATGTGGTAGCACTTTGAGTCCTGTTTGCAACCCAATAGGTCAGATCAAGATTGGATTCTTCGGGAAAGCGTTATGCCCAATCTCCCGTGGTGACCTGATTATAGCCTAGTTCAGTAGAGCGAAGTTGTATGTGTGCCACGTGTCATTGTTGGGACCTTAGGTCCTGAAAAATCTACTCAGTAAGTTACAGTTCGTCCTCTTTCTATGACTATTTATGAAATTTGAATCCAATTCTCAGAGAGAAAGTTATGATGATTTTCCCAACATCACTTGTTTGACATGGAATTCGAGAGCCTGCAAAAACCCTAACTTCCTCAGATCATATCTCCAAAAAATATTGCGAACCAAGATCTGAAATTTAGTCACGAGGTTCATCATGATTTCAACTCAAATTGATTTTAATTTCAACTTCTAAACCTTTGCAGAAAAAACGTTATATCAAAAATTCCACGATGACTTGTTTGAAGCCAGAAAATACCTACAAGAGGAAGATATGAGGGTCATTATTTATATGAATGCCTTGAGTTGAGAGTGTCCTCAAAAAGTGAAAGTTGGAGGGATTTAGGAGAAAAAAAAATATTATTAACTATTTACTATTCAATAACCACAATCAATTATGAGTGCCATGCCACAACCCCATAGGTTTTTAGCCCTAACTCTCAAATGGTGAAGAACTAGGAGGTGTACCATATATCAATGGAAACATATCGATGAGTAGAATCCATCAAGAAAATATTTGACACAAAATAATATGAGTTTTCAAGTCAAAATTCCCTTTCTAGAACGTGGGAGCCCTTGGTGCTGCTTGGGTTGACATCAATGACAATCACTGATCAATAGTGGTTGCTCTCATGATCCATTATTGGAGCTATTGGTGTTCACTGTATTGATCTATCTTGGAAATTTTGATTAATTTTGAAGCTCGTTGAGCCAACACACTTTCATGTGTATGTCATAAATATTGTAAGACTATTCTTTGAATGTTTATGATGTATGTTTTTTTCATCTGCACTAAGGAAATTGAACTATTTTAGTGGCTTTGGTACTTATCTTGTTGAATGTATGTTGTATGTGTTTTAACAATCATTTCTTCTATGTGAAATATTTCACTAGTTGTCCAACGAGTCATTCATATGTATATGTTCGCGTGTCTTTACTATATTAGTAATATTACTCTTCTTTTAAAGGCTGACATTTTCTCTCCCTTTGAGTAGAATAACCTTGATATGTTCTGAAGCTGAACATTCCATAAGGAATACTCACATGTTAATCTGTAAGTACCTATTCATTACTCTCTTGTGTTGACCATTGTAGCCAAGGAAAATATCTAAGAATATATGGCTATAGGGCCTTATGTCCGAAAGGGATCCTAGACCAAATGGTGCGAATTATAATTGGGACTTTTCATCGGGGAGACCTCGTTGTATGTTGGAGGTATAGGGAACCATCAACATTTAGGCACTCGAAAGAGGGAAACCAGCTTTCTATGGCTAAAAACTCACCACATCCTAACAAAAAACTTCTGTGCAAGACAAAAACATTTCCATTTCCACTCCCACTACTCCTGAAAATAAAGAAACTGTTAAGATCGACTCCGGACTATATGATCCATCACTCGTCAGTTTGTGAGAGCTCTTAGTTTTCTCCTTGTCACTAAGATTCTACCTAATAAGCCTATAAAGGAAGAAGTAACTCTTAGTGGCCTACTGGTTTCATCAGTGGAAGATTTGGTTATCGCAACCCTTGAAGAGTTGGTTGAACCTACACAAAATTGAGGTGAACTTCCACCTATTAAGGAGAATCTAGATAGTGAAGGAGAAGATTTTTAGTTTTTTTGAAGAGCATCTTGATTACAACGTAGATCCAAACGATGAGGGAGAAGCTTCTTCAAACTCAGAAGAAGAGGAGGAGGACAAGCATGAAGACACGTTTGACGTATATTTGGATTGGATGACCCAAGGGCCACTCACTCTTTAGGAAAATCTTCACAAAATGCCTAAACATCTAGAAAGGTTGTTGTCAAAGTTCGCTCTAGATAAGAAGACCAAAGATGAAGACCATATAGATGAGTTCTACATGCCTTTCCAGATTCTTGAGGTATGTTTCGACGATGTTGCTTACAGATTATTTTTGTACACTTTAGAAGGTAGAGTGTCTGTATGGTATCATAGTCTTCCATCCAATTCAATCCGAAATTGGAGGGAGTTTAAGAAGTTTTTTCTTGAAAAACTTGCTGATAATAAGACTCCCGCCATATTGTTGAAAGAACTTGGGAATTTGAAACTAGGGGATAAATAAAGAATTTTAAGGTTTCAATAATAGATTCATGCGATTGTTGAATAAGTTCCCCGTCGATTTGCAACATCATGATGACATCACTAACATTTCCATTTGTGTTTAAAGAGTTGTGAAGGAAACATTGGCCTTAAAATTTATAGAAGCTCTTGTAGTTGAAAAGGATTTGCAATCTATTGGATTTATCGTAGATGTTGATGATACCAAAGACTCCAAAGAAGTTGGTAAGAAAACCCAAGCTTATTCCAGTAGAAATAAAGACAAAGACTCGTTCAATATGGAAGGCTGACCAAATATTTGAAGCTGCTCACGAACATAGTATCATAATTGAAGAGATGGTCAAGCGATGCATCCACTACTAGCAAAAAGTTTTCTGAGCCATCATTCTTCAAAATAAATAACAATTCACAATTGACCAAGTCTGCTCATATTTCTAACACAATTTTCAATATCAAAAGCTTAGGCATGGATAATTTCAACATCTTTCATCAAGAAAAACACTCGTAAAAGACATGCCCATAGTGGAACCACAATATAAACAGTATAATGCCTAGTCTAATTGATACTCTACTAACAAATGAATAACTTGAGTAGAATGAAGAAACAAGAAAACTTGTTGCAAACGAAGACAATTTGGGTGCTGGAAATTCAGTAAATATGTTTAGAATCATATACAACACTGATAAACACAGTTCTTATCAAAGATGAACAAGTGAAGCTCCTCCCAAAAAGCCAATTGATCGTTACAATCCGAGGAGCAAGGGACATGTTTCTAAGCATAAAATTAAGAAGCAATTGTTGCACAAAATTTTTCCACCTTCCAACCCAACTCAGAATTCACAGAACAAGTTTGGAGGTGCTCCTTCTTCTGAGAACACTTCTAAAAGAAAAAAGAAAAAATCCAGAGTCTGAGTAGCGCAAAGCAAAGTTGGAAGCAGTGCAAATGGTAGAAAGTAGAGGTTATCAACAATGCAATAGTTTCAGAGGGTCAGTGCAGAGACAAGTAGAATCCAGGCTTCAACATTCACATGGTATCATACTGAACATAGTTAGTTCAATAATTTTGGATGTTTTTCTGTTGTTGATAGGGTAGCAACAATAGTTTGCAGTGCAGCGGCAGTGCTAGCAACAACACAAATGCAACACTTGAGAGGGAGTTGTAGTACGGATGAAGTGTTGAAAATGGCAGTGTCAGTAGTAGTATAATTGCAGAAACAACATAGTAGTTGGTGGATAGCATGTCAGACATCAACAACGCAGAGGACGATGCTTCAGAGTCAAAGCAGTATGCAACAATGTATATTGCTAGAGCACATTCCTCACTAAGAGGGAGTCTTGATTTGGGGTAGAATTAGATGTGATATAGGCCTCAAATTTTGTAGGGAGGCTTGGGAACATGTATTCCAAAGACCCATAAAGAGTTTTGGGAAATTCCACCCAAAAACAATTTTATTAAAATAATTAATATTTTTTAATGGGACCCTAAGTCTAAACTTAGGAAATTAAAAATATTAATGGGTATTAATCTAATTGTGGGTGTAACTTCTAGAAGAAGATGAGGATCAAGCTAAAATGATATTAGCCATTGATTAGATTTTAATCTGGGTCGTTGAATCTCAATGAGAAGATTATTTAAGGAAGCTTGAGGGTCATTTGGAAAACGCACAGAGAGAGATCAAGAGATCGAATTTCTAAAGTGAGAAGTTCTCAGGAGGAACTTATGATTGAGTAGATTTCTTGCAGTTGAGGGGCAGGGATATCATCTAGAGAGAGAGATTTTTTCAGCCGGAGAATCATCAGTAGAGAGAGGCAGAGAGTGATCCAAAAACTCTCATAGAGAGGATGACGTAGGGCCACACAGAAGCAGTGTAGAGGGTGAGAGAGATTCCAAAATTTTGCAGCAGAGTCAGTTTTAGAAGCCGAGAGTCAGGGTGTGAGACAATGAGGCTGAGAGAAGTGAATCCGTGTAACAAATTGATTAGCTGGATGGGTGGCACAGTTCCTAGAGGGCTTGACACAAGGACTATGTGAGGACTGCGCAGAGTAAGCGCAAGGCTTGCCTAAGGCACCTCATCCAGTGACCAGATCAACCGGGTTTTTTCTCAGTGATCGTGTGAGGTAATCTCACAAATATTTCAGCCAGTATTTCTCTCTCTGTAACTGAATAACCCATGAGGTATTCATATATGTATTCAGAATTTTCTACTGCTTAATAATAATAAACCCTCAGATCTTCTGCATCGATTTTCCTGCATTGGGATTTTTCAAGAACATTTGTCAAAAAATAACAGTGTCATTTGTGTTGTATTTTATTTCTTTCTCAGTCTGTTGCTTCTGCATAATAGTTAATTAAGTGAAGGTTGCAATGTATGTATTTCAATATTTGTCATAGGAAACTGCAAATAACTTGTTCATGTAAATCTAACAAGTAGGAGAAATACCATCAATTGCTGCAGTAGGGATTCTGCTTTAGGAATTTTCACAAGGAGCATAGGATGGATGTCTTCATAGGGACTTTAAAGTACAACATAAAACATGAGGTTCGCTTTTGGGAACTTGATTCATTGGAGAAGGTATTCAAGAAAACAAGAAAAGTTGAAAGCAAAATTTTGGAAACAAGGAAGTCTACCATACACAACTATAAATATGGTAGTGTTGTTTCTCTTAACCTTCCACAACATACAAGGTTGACACAAAAACAATTGGAGGAAAAAATAGAAAAAGGTATTTGCTACAGTTCTAATAGAAAATACACTAAAGGTCATAAGTGTGTTGAGAAGATGTTATTTTACATAGTTGTGAAGAGGAGGAATAAAATGACCAAGAAACATAAAAAGAAGAGTATATACACTAGTAATGAACCCAAGAAAAATAAGAAATGAATTCGATCATATCTTTCAATGCATTGGAGGGAATTACCACTCGTAGAACTCTCAAGATAGAAGGATATATCAAGAAGAAAATGTAATAGTGTTGATTGATTCAGGTAGTACCCATAATTTTATTCATTGTAAGATAACCAAGGAACTGAATTTATTTCTATATCTAGCACCAGAGTGTCAAGTGATGGTTTCAAATGGAGGAACTATAAATTTATCTATAAAGTGTCATAATAGCAAGCTAACCGTGGGGGAATATGTATTGAATGGTCTAATTCTTTCCATTCCAATGGGTGGTGGTGATGTTGTACTAGGAGTTCAATGGTTACAATATTTGGGGATCATAACTTTTAATTTTCAAGAAATTTTCTTGAATTTATTTTGGGAAGGAAATGAAATTAAATTAAGGGGCACTGTAGGGAAACCAGGGAAGATAATCAACTCTAATGGCATGACAAAGATTTTGAAGAAAGAACAATTAGGTGTAATTGCACAATTATGCTCACTAGAGGTTCAAACATCTAAATGATCTATTTCTCTAGATATCTAAATTGTCTTGGAAAATCATTCCAAGGTATTTGACACTCCTAAAGTCCTCCCACCTATTCATGATTATGATCATGCTATCTACTTGATTCCAGGAAGTGTTCCTCCAAACATCAAGCCTTACATATATCCCGATGCCCAAAAGAGTGAAATTGAACGTATGGTTGCAGAAATGCGAATGGCTGGTATAATTTGACCTAGTCAAATCTATTTCCATGATCCAACAATATTTGTGCACAAGAAGGATGGATCATGGCGTATGTGTCCATATGATAGAGAGATTAAAAATCTCACTATTAAAGATAAGTTTCCCATTTCTGTCATTGATGAATTGTTGGATGAATTACATGGGGCAATTTACTTCACCAAGTTAGATCTTCATTCAAGATATCATCAAATTAGAATGAAGATTGAAGACATTATGAAAACAACATTCAGAACTCATGAAGGTCATTATGAATTTTTGGTCATGCCTTTTGGCTTTACTAATGCACCTTCCATATTTCAAGGTTTGATAATTCCATTTTCAAACTCTTCCTTAGAAAATTTGTGTTAGTATTTTTTGATGATATACTAATCTACAACAAGTCTTGGAAAGATCACGTTCAACATCTGGACAGGGTGCTCAAACTATTGGAGGAGAAACAATTATATGAAAAAACTTTGAAATGATTCTTTGGAGTACAGGGGGTGGAATATTTGGGTCATATTATATCTCATTTTGGTGTTAAGGAATGGAAAATCCCCACAACCCTAAAGCATATTCGGGGATTTCTCGGGTTGACAAAGTATTATCTCAGGTTTTTTAAGAATTATGGGAGAATAACAATGCCTATAAAACCATTATTGAAGAAATATGCATTTTATTGGACTCTATAGGAAACTAAGGCCTTTGAACATATTAAAGAGGCATTGTGCCAAGCACCGGTCTTAGCTACACCACACTTCAAAAAAACCTTTATTGTGGGATGTGATGCCTCACAAAATGGAATTGGTGGTGTTTTAATGCAAGAAGGAAGACCTATTACTTCTGAAAGTTGTCTAATCAAGGGAAAGTATTTACACATACATATTTATGACAAGGAAATGTTGGCAATACTACATGCACTAAAGAAATGGCGACCTTACCTAATAGGGAGACACTTCAAGGTAAAAAAATATCACAATAGTTCTAAATAATTTTTGGAACAAAGATTATTTTTAGAAGAGCAAAAAAAATGGGTCACAAAGGTGTTGGGTTATGACTTTGAAATCATATACAAAAAAGAGAAGAAAAATTCTATTGCAAATGCACTCTGAAGAAAGGACGAGGATATGGAAGCATTGCTCTATGCCATTTCTATTATCCAACCTGATTGGATAATTGAAGCAAGGGATGAATGAGTAATGATGAAGAGGTGTGGAAACTCATTCAAAAGTTACAACAAGATCCCAATTTATCTCCTACATTTATCTAGAAACAAATTCATTATGATACAAATATCTCTTATATCTATGTAAGAATTCCCAACTAAAACAGAAGATTATTTGTGAATTTCACACCTCCCCCTTAGGAGGGAACTCAATATTTTTAAACGTACCACAAGGTATCTCAATTTTAGAGTATCTCATTAGGTGGAAGAACTTACCCTCTAAATATTCCACATGAGAGGATGATACTTTTATACATAAGCATCCATAACTACTCAAGCGTTAAGGACAACACTTTTTTTGAAGGAGAAGGGCATGTTAGGCCCCTATAATAATAGTGCAATCCCCTTATTGTTGTTTTTAGTCTATCCCCCTATTTTTATTGTTTTGCCCATGTAGCCCCCATATTTTTATTTTTGTGCCCTTACATTATTATTGTTATCTAGGCTCTGATTATATTGTGACCCCTTAGACTCCTATATATACCAAGGAGATATTTTCATTTATATCATCCAATAATTGTTCATTTATGTAATGTAAGGGAGGTTTCCCCATCGAAGAGGCTATTTCTTAAGTCATTGATCTATCTTTTATTTTATTTTGTGAGCTGGTTGCATAACACTTTCACATGTTAACACAATTTTATTCTTCAATAAAGATATCGATATGCTTCGTAACTTATGAAGCTCACAATATATCTTCGACCCTGCAATTTTGTGGTGTATGTGACAAAGCAGACACATATTTTGATCCTTGATTTTATTTCCATTCCTTCATTTTTCTTTACTCTTATATTAATGAAATTCACACCTTCTTCTAGATACAATAGATTGCAGAACACACTTTTTGCTTGGTTCCTTTTCTTCTATCCATAAGATAGGCTCTTCTTCTAGTACTTCAGACTTCATATCCTCTTCTTAATTGCAAATCGAGTGTCTTATATGTCTCCTTCAATAGGCGGAATGAACTTGTATATATAGTAGTTCGAAACTCCATTATGATGGCAACTTGTCAATTGTCTTGAGGCCGACTTGAAGGATTAGGAAGTTGACTTGGTGGAGGAGGAGAATATACATAAAAATAATTTTTTCTTTCTTGACACAAACATCCAAAGACAAGTCTAGAATGTAATAATAATGAAAATGAATAATCCTAGGAACCTACAATGGATGATTGACCTATAATAAGCATGAAACCCATGCCAAAAATAACAAAATTTCCTTTTTATTTATTTTTGACAATTACATTATGACTCAAATACAATTATGAAGACTGACACTAGTTACATTCTTTAACAATTGTGGTAAAATTTTAGGAAGATAAGGTCATCACTCTTCGAGTTCCTTCCAAAATCACAACAAACAATGGAAACACATTTATCTCCACATGGATATTATATTTATTCTTTGAATATGACATTTTTTTATCCTATTATCCTAATTACTAACCTAAGAAAATGGTTTATACAAGTCTACCAATAAAAATATAAGTCAACAAGAACAAAAACAAAAATGGGATAGTCAAATTAAGTATGATTTGTGGGTTGATAGAATTACTAAGAAGGATTTCATTGGAAAAAAGTTAATTTGATTTGGTGTAAGAAGTGGAAGTGATGTTCCCTATTGATTTAAAACTTCCCTTATATCATATTTTGCAACATTATTTTACTACTTTTAATGCCATGTAAGGAAAATTTTCATAGCTAATTGCATTGGATGAGAACTAGAGAAAACATTTTGATCATTTTTTCAAGAGCTAGGAGATGATGAAGAAGAAGTTTGAAAAAAAGGCTCACAAGTGAAATTTCCAAATCGAAGACAGTACTTTTATGGAACAAAAATGGAAACAAACCATGTAATCATGGTAAATTGGAAATTTTATGGTTAGGTCCTTAAAATATTGTTGATATTGTAGGTGAAAATTCATTCTACATTGGACATTTAAATGGTGAAAAGCTACCCCTTCCTATGAATGGGAAACCTTCAAACTATACTAAAAAGGTGATAAGTGGAAGATTTTTTGGATTCTCACACCCTCTCAGGTAGAGCACGTGTTCCACAATTGGAGATAGTTGTTACCCCTCATGTCAATAGTGGTATACATATAATGTTACAATGCATTCATGACCATTGTAAGCCCAAAGTATCAGGTTAAATCCTTTTAAAAATGATGTAGGGCATTATATTGGATGTCATAGACCTTGTGTTTGGTTGGCCATGGCTAGTACCTTTGGTCAAACCTCTGGTTCCTTTTTCCCTAGGTAGGATTGGAGGGCCTTAGATGAGCTTCTTTAGGACTCATGGTTTGTAGGAACCTTGTCTTATGTTGGGAACTATCTAAGGGATACCTTAAATGTTCTTGTCACTTTTGTTTTTGACTTGTTGCAGCGGTAGACAAAGAATCCCACTCTTGATATAGGCCTGGAATCTATGCAATACTATATCCAAAACTGACCTAAAGATATATACAATAGAAACTGATGACATACCCTAGGCTTGTGATGAACCAAGTTCTAAGTACAACAACAAAGACCATTCTATCAACTGTGACAAGACAAGTAACATGAACTTACAACATCATATAGATTTAGCAGACTTGGTGTAGCATCGAATGTGTAGTATCAAGAATAGGACATCTGAAATGTGGTATCAAAACTAACTGTGACTTATAGAGACATAGAGATATAATCGAGATACTGTATATACTTACATTTTCGTGCAAAAACATATGTCAAAGATGATACTCAAAATTCAAATGTAAACACTTAATCATACATACCTTTCTATAGGAGACTTACCCTGGACTGTTGATGTGTGGTCCTTACGACAATTATCCTTGAATGCATGATTTTTCTTGCCTTCTAGGAGCTCGATATTGAATATGTTGTATCTATGTCATTTAGGATCTCCAAGGTTTAAAATTTCGTCATGTGGTAGCCCTATGAGTTCTCGTTGCAACCCCATAGGTCTAATCAATATTTGGTTCTTCGGGAAAGAGTTATGCCCAATCTCCCACAATGACTAGATTATAGCCTGGTTCCATAGAATGAATGTGCACGATGTGCCACGTGTCACTGTTGCGACCTTCGGCCCTGAAAATTCTACTCAATAAACTACAGTCTGTTCTCTTTCTGTGACTATTTAGGAAATTGGAATCCAATGCTCAGAGAGAAAGTTATGACGATTTTCCCAATGTCATATGTTGGACATGGAATTTGGGAGCCTGAAAAGAGCCGAACTTCCTCAGATCATATCTCTGAAAATATAGTGAACCAAGATCTGAAATTTAGTCATGAGGTTCAGAAAGATGTTGGATCAAATGGGTTTTAATGTCAGCTTTTTAAGCTTCACAAAACAAAGCTTATAGAGAAAATTCCATGATGACCTATTTGAAGCCACAAAATCCCTACAAGAGGAAGATATGATTGTCATTATTGATATGAATGTCTTGAGTTGAGAGGGTCCTCAACAAGTGAAAGTTGGAGGGATTTTAGGAGTAAAAAAATATTATTAATTATTTACTATTCAATTACCGCAACCAATTATGAGTGCCATGCCACAACCTCATAGGGTTTTAGCCCACTAACTCAGGTTACTAACTTCAAATGCAAATAACTCTCAAACCGTGAAGAACTGGGAGGCATACCGTATATCAACGGAAACATCTCAACGAGTAGAATCCATCGAGAAGACATTTGACATAAATAATATGATTTATCAAGTCAAACTTCCCTTCCAAGATCAGGGTAGCCCCTGGTGCTACTTGGGTTGACATCAATGACAACCACTGATCGACAATATCCCCCTTTGGCATTGATGGAAACACAATTACTCCCCATGTGATCATGACACCTCTTCCTATTGCCTTCTCTCCCCCTTTGTCATCAATGGCAAAGTGTAACTCCCCCTGATAAATAGCCATCCTTCGGATCTGTACAAACCTCCACTCCCCCTTTCTACTCGAGTAGATAAGAGATAGAGTCTAATGAAAAATGGGAGAATCCAAAGCTTTTGGCAAAGATACTCAAATGCTTCACAAGGTAATGGTTTGGTAAATATGTCAACAATTTGTTCCTTTGTGCCAACATATTCAAGATTGATATTCCTTTTGGCAACCTTCTCTCTAACGAAATAATATTTAATCAGAATGTGCTTCGTTTTGAAATGCATCACAGGATTCTTGGAGATACTAATGGCGTTGGTGTTATCGCAAAAGATGGGAATAGGCTCATAAAACTTGACTTGAAGATCTTGAAAAGTTTGCTTCATCCAGAGAACTTGTGTAGAACAAGCTACTTCCATGATATATTCTACTTTTGTTTTGGATAACGAGATTAAAGACTGCTTTTTACTTAACCATGAAATAAGACAACCACCTAGATAGAATGTTGCTCCACTGGTACTCTTATGGTCATCAACACTATCTTGATTTGCATCTGTATAATCTTGGATAACCAGATCATTTCCTTTGGGATACCATAGACCATATTTTGATGTGCCCTTAAGATATCAAAGAATTCTTTTGATGGCAATAATATGAGATTCTTTTGGTGCTGCTTGGAATCTTGCTACTTGTCCAACTGCTTGCATCACATCAGGTTGGGAGGTTGTCACATATAGGAGACTACTAATCATGGATCTATACAACCTTTGGTCCACATCCTTTGCTGAATATTCTAAGCTTAACTTGCAACCTGTTATCATGGGGTTAAGGATTGGCTTACAATCTTCCATCTAGAATTTTTTGAGCATTTCCTTGATGTACTTGGTTTGATATATGAATATTCCTTTATCCTACTAAGAAATATGAAGCCCCAAAAAGTATGTCAACTTGCCAAGCATAAACATTTCAAACTCACTTGTAAAGTCTTTACTTAATCTGTCATCATTGCTTACAAAGATTATATCATCCACATATACCTCAATAATCGTTAGGTTAACTTGATCCATTTTCACATAGAGATTGCTATCAGTGCTTCCTTTCTTGAATCCCTGCTAATGTAGATACCTATCAATATGATCATACCAAGCCCTAGGATCTTTCTTGAGACCATATAGTGCCTTATTTAATCTGCAAACGTAGGTTTCTTTGTCAGTGAGCAGAAAAACTTTGGGTTATTCAATGTAAACTTCTTCTTCCAATTTACCATTTGGAAAGGCTGACTTAACATCCATTTGGTAGACCTTGATTTTTCTCGAGCATGCATAAGCGAGAAAAATCCTGATAGCTTTCATTTTGGCAAAGGGAGCAAATATTTCTTTAAAGTCGATTCCTTCAACTTGTGCATATCCTTTGTAGACTAATCTTGCTTTATTCTTGGTAACAAGTCTGTCCTCATTCAATTTGTTTCTGAAGACCCATTTAGTTACAATAACATTTTTATCGTTTAGTCATGGAACCAATTCCCAAGTGTCGTTCCTCTCAATTTGATCCAGTTCTTCATTCATAGCTACTTCCCAGTGTTCATTTTTACTAGCTTCCTCAAAATTCCTAGGCTCAAAAGTCACTAAAAGGGCAAGATGGACTTGTTGTGATGAACGAAGCTGTCAACTTCTTTTGGTTCCAATTCCTTCATTTATGTTGCCGATGATCTGATTTGACGGATGATTCTTTTGATACCATTATTTTGAACCTTTGGAGAAACTTCTTGTACATCATGCTGATCATTTCTTATTTCTTCTTGGTTGACTGGCGTTTCCTTATTTGATTTGTATTATTCTGGAGCTTCTTCTTCATCCTTCATAGATTCTACCTCAAGCCCCTCATATTTTCTTGAAGATACGATCTCATTGTTATCCTCTAGAACATAGTCTTCGTCAAAAGTAACATTTATACTTTCAACTATTTGTTTTTGCCTTAGATTGTAGCATCTATAAGCCTTTATTTTGCATGAATAACCAATGAAAATACCTTTGTCAACACGGGAATCAAAGTTGCCCAATTTTTGGTCTTCTCTTTTGATGTATCATTTACTTCCAAATATTTGGAAGTATTTGACGTTAGCTGGTCTTCCTTTCCATAGTTCGTATGGAGTCATGTTACAATTGTTCCTAAGCATGCCTTTGTTTATAATGAATACGGTAGTATAAATTTCTTGAACCCATAATTTATCATCTAAGTTTGAGTCTTTTAACATGGTTCTAGCCATTTCCTATACGGTTCTGTTTTTTATTTTAGCTACTCCATTATATTGTGGTGTTTCGGCTACTAAGAATTGCCTTTTTATTCCATGTTCATCATAGTATTGCTGAAATGATTTGGACATGAATTCTCCACCATTATCTGATATTAGACATTTGGTCTTTAAATCAGTTTCATTTTCGACCAATTCCTTGTACATTTTGAAACATTCAAATACCTCAGACTTTTTCTTCAGAAAACTGACGGTTGTCATTTTGGTGTAATCATCTATCATTAAAATAAAGTATAATTCACTGTCTAAACCTTTTATTCTCATAGGAACACATAGATCAGTATGTATTAATTCCAATGGACGTGACACAAAATGTTCGTTTCTTTTGAACTCGACTTTTTTCTGTTTTCCGTGCCAACAAGATTCACATATCGTATTGGTAGGTTTTGAGATTTTCGGCATTTCTCTAACAACTTCCTTTTTGCTGATCTTAGCCAAATTGTCAAAATTTATATTTCCCATTCATTTGTGCCATAGCTGGCTCTCGTCTTCTTTTGCCAAGAAACACCCTTTAGGTGTCTCATCCAAAATATATATGTCATTTGGAGCTCTGCTTGTTGCAGCCACAATTTTACCAAACTTGCCTTTCCTGATTTCACATTTCTTCGAGTTGAAAAAAATCGTGTGTCCTTGATTGCACATCTATCCAACACTGAGCAAATTGTGATTCATATTTTCAACCAGAAACACATCCTTTGCTAATGCATCCTTGCTTCCAAGAGTGACCGTACTTGCCCTATGGTGTTTGAAGACTCGTCATTTCCAAAAGACACTGTTCCATCCTTATTTTCTTTTAAGGATATGAAGTTATTTCTATCTCCAGTCATATGCATTGAGCAACCACTATTAACATACCATATGTTTATGTTGCTTTGAGCCTTGAGAGCAAGAGCACACCTTTCAGTCTTCCTTTTCCATACTTTTTCATTTTGAATTTGCAAGAATTCCTTTGAATAACTTGCAAGTCTACAATCTTTGGTCAAGTAATTGTTACATTTGTAACATTGGACATCATCTCTCAAATGATTGAATCTGTTGATATTCTGCTGAGTTCTAGAATATTCATTTCTGAGAGATCTCCTAGAATTATATTCATTCCAAACATACATAAGACATTATGAAGCTCTATGTCCAAACCTTCCACATGAATAACAATGACCATAAAAGATAGGTCGATACTTGGGAGGAAATCTTCTTTGAGGAATTGTCTTCCAAGGTTCTTCCTGTGAGCCTTGATCTCTCGATCTAGCTGGGAGATCTACCTGCTTGGTAGATTTTTCATATCCATATTCTTTAGTTGTCATAGAAGGAATTGATTCCTTTTCAAATTTTTCTTTGTAACCAAGACCAATGTTGTCGCTACATGATCACTGGTTGCTAATGAGTTCATCCAAACTCTTTGAGTTGTTGGCGTAGTTTTGAAGAGTTTTTCCATTTTTTACTTCCTTTCGTAAAGAAATGATTTCAGCTTCCAATGCTTCTCTTTCCTTGTTGCTTTCATTTAATTCTTTCCTAAGCGATTCTTCAATTCATTTGTATTCTTCAACCTTGATTTTAAGTTTTAGGACCTATTCCCTTTATGTCTTTAATTCGTCTTCTAGAGTGTTGACGTGCTTCTTGTCAACCTTGAGCTCTTTGATAACCCCATTCACTTCATTTTGAAATTCAACCTCAGTCATTTCTTCTTCTTCATCTCCTTCTTCGTCAGGTGCCTCTTGCTTATTGTGCTTGGCCATAAACAACACTCTTCCATTGAATTCTTCTTCATTATCACTGTCTTCTTCGGATGAGGAGCTATATTATTTGGAGAAGAAACTTTTCTTAAACCATTTCTTCTTGCCTTTCTTGTTAAACTTCCTAGGACTTTTATTTTCTTTCGTAACAACCTCATTTTTTGAGGACATTTGGTTGTAAAATGCCCAATCTCACCACAACCAGAACATATTAATGGAAGTATACCTTTAAATTTTCTCATACTTGTTCTCATTTTCCGCGAGAAATAGGAAAACTCTTTATCTAAGAATTCTTCTTCATCTTCTTCCTTTTCCTCATCCTTACAATTGCAGGTTTTTTCTTTCGTAGTCTGCTTGTCCTTAATATTCTTCTTGGATTCAGAAAATTTTGTTTCTAAGTGAGATGTGCCATCCACTTCTTCAATCCTCATTTCATATGCCATAAGAATTCCATGCAATTCATCTATGCTAAAATTGGTCAAATTCGATCTATCTTCCAAGACAGATACCTTAGGGTTAAATCTTGCTGGAAATTTTTTGAGGATCTTTCGGACAATAATTTCGTTTCAACAGGTTCTCCCAAACCTTCCAATGTATTTTTTGTTTCATCAACACGCTGAAAGTATGCAACAATATCTTCATCTTCCCTCATTTTGAGTTGCTCAAATTTTGCCCTGAAAATTTGAAAGTTTTCCTTCTTTCACCTTTGAGTCACCTACATATATATTTTCAAGCGGCCCATACCTTTTTAGCAGTTTTGAAACTCAATACCTTAACTTTATAAACATATTCGATAAGCCCATTGATAATAAGATCTTTAGCCTTTGCATCATATACCATATCTTTCTTACCTTGTTCACCCTGGGTCTGTGTGAAGCCTTTGTCAATGATTTCCCATACTTCGTATCCTTGCACCAGAAAATGAACCTGCATTCTTCCACTCCAAAGTGCATATTTATTTCCATTGAACAAAGATACTCTATTCTTAGTATACTCCATGATATCCTTCCAGTTGTTAGACTGCTATTGAAGGAACCAAGATCTGAAACCAATTGTTGGAAAATACTGAGGGGAGGGTGAATCAGTATTCCTTAGCAATTAGCACTTTTAAATATTTTCAGAGAATTAGCTAATATTCAATTATTATTAATGTTTATGCAATAATAACAATAAATAAAAGAACACAGGAGGCACAAAAATTTTAGGTGGAAAACCCCCTCTGGGTCAAAAACCATCGAACTCTTTTCTAATAACAACTGAAATGAAAGCAACAACTTCCCAAAATTCTAGAAAAGCATTCTTCTCCAGCTCCCAATGGAAGGACACCCCAATTTCTTGGTTTCTTCAGTAATCAACTGAATGTATGCCCCAACACCCTAGACCAACCTACCACGTTGAAGTGTTCACAGGCTCCAACCTGTAGGCGACTTCATGCACCTACCTAGCACCTACCTAGCACCTCCCTGCCACCCTATCATGATTGAAATGAGACAAGAGTGTGGATTCCCATACCAAGGACAATGATCCATGATACAATATGATTACAATGATTTTGACCCAACACCTAATCACACTATGACTTGCAACCCAACCGTGACATCATCCCAACAAAGACTCCTATACCTCCCAACAATGCCTTTTCGACTCTAAGCAGACTGATTCTTTTACAATAATGACTCTTCCAATGATGACACTTTTACAAATGACTCTTTTACAACTTTGCAATGATGAATCTTGGCCTTGACACTTCTTCACAATATACGGATGGTTGTCATGTCTTTAAAGGATGTCTTGTTGCAATGCTTCATTTGATTTGATACTTCAGCTCTTGAATGCTCGCTTGATGCTGTACTTGAATCTTCTTCTACTTGCATGAAAATTTTCCTAGAGAAACCCAATCTCAAAAGGAAGAACAAAATACCCTTCAACTTACCTCTGTCTGCAAAACACATGTAAGTGGATAATAATGAATAAATACAAATACAAATTACAATGTGTACCTTAAATGTTCTTGTCACTTTTGTTGTTGACTTGTTGCAGCGGTAGAAAAAGAATCCCACTCTTGATATAGGCCTGGAATCTATGCAAGACTATATCCAAAACTGACCTAAAGATATATACAATACAAATTGATGACATACCCTAGATTTGTGATGAACCAAGTTCTAAGTACAACAACAGAGACAATTCTATCAACTATGAAAAGAAAATTAACATGAACTTACAACATCATATAGATTTAGCAGACTTGGTGTAGCATTAAAGGTGTAGTATCAAGAATAAGACATCAGGAATGTGGTACCAAAACTAACTGTGACATATAGAGACATAAAGATATAACCGAGACCTTGTATATACTTACATTGTCGTGCAAAAACATATGTCAGAGATAATACTCAAAATTAAAATGTAAACACTTAATCATACATACCTTGTTGTAGGAGACTTACCTTTTATTGTTGATGTGTGGTCCTTACAATAGTGATCCTTTAATGCATGTTTTTTCTTGCCTTCTAGGAGCTCAATATTGAATCTATTGTGTCTATTTCATGTAGGATCTCCAGGGTTTGAAATTTCATCATGTGGTAGCAATTTGAGTCCTCTTTGCAACCCAATAGGTCAGATCAAGATTGGATTCTTCGGGAAAGCGTTATGCCCAATCTCCCGTGGTGACCTGATTATAGTCTAGTTCAGTAGAGCGAACTTGTATGATGTGCCACATGTCATTGTTGGGACCTTTGGTCATGAAAAATCTACTCAGTAAGTTACAGTTCGTCTTATTTTTGTGACTATTTATGAAATTTGAATCCAATGCTCAAAGAGAAAGTTATGATGATTTTCCCAACATCACCTCTTTGACATGGAATTCGAGAGCCTGCAAAAACCCTAACTTCCTCAGATCATATCTCCAAAAAATATTGCGAACCAAGATCTAAAATTTAGTCACGAGGTTCATCATGATTTCAACTCAAATTGATTTTAATTTCAACTTCTGAACCTTTGCAGAAAAAACATTATATCAAAAATTCCACGATGACATGTTTGAAGCGACAAAATACCTACAAGAGGAAGATATGAGGGTCATTATTTATATGAATGCCTTGAGTTGAGAGTGTCCTCAAAAAGTGAAAGTTGGAGGGATTGAGGAGAAAAAAATATATTATTAATTATTTACTATACAATAACCACAATCAATTATGAGTGCCATGCCACAACCCCATAGGTTTTCAGCCCTAACTCTCAAATCGTGAAGAACTAGGAGGTGTACCATATATTAATGGAAACATCTCAATGAGTAGAATCCATCAAGAAGATCTTTGACACAAAATAATATGAGTTTTCAAGTCAAAATGCCCTTTCTAGATCAGGGTAGCCCCTGGTGCTGCTTGGGTTGACATTAATGACAACCACTGATCAATAGTGGTTGCTCTCATGCTCCATTATTGGAGCTATTGGTGTTCACTGTATTGATCTATCTTGGAACTTTTCATTAATTTTGAAGCTCGTTGAGCCAACACACTTTCACGTGTATGTCATAAATATTGTAAGACTATTCTTTAAATGTTTATGATGTATGTTTTTTTCATTTGCACTAAGGAAATTGAACTATTTTAGTGGCTTTGGTACTTATCTTGTTGAATGTATTTTGTATGTGTTTTAACAATCGTTTCTTCTATGTGAAATATTTCACTAGTTGTCCAATGAGTCATTCATATGTATATGTTCGTGTGTCTTTACTATATTAGTACTATTACTCTTCTTTTTAAAGACTCACGTTTTCTCTCCCTTTGAGTAGAATAACCTTGATATGTTATGAAGTTGAACATTCCATAAGGAATACTAACATGTTAATCTGTAAGTACCTATTCATTACTCTCTTGTGTTGACCATTGTAGCCAAGGAAAATATCTAAGAATATATGGCTGTAGGGCCTTATGTCCAAAAGGGATCCTAGACCAAATGGTGCGAATTATAATTGGGGCTTTTCATCGGGGAGACCTCGTTGTATGTTGGAGGTATAGGGAACCATCAACATTTAGGCACTCGAAAGAGGGAAACCAGCTTTCTATGGCTAAAAACTCACCACATCCTAACAAAAAACTTCTGTGCAAGACAAAAACATTTCCATTTCCACTCCCACTACTCCTGAAAATTAAGAAACTGTTAAGATCGACTCCGGACTATATGACCCATCACTCATCAGTTTGTGAGAGCTCTTAGTTTGCTCCTTGTCACTAAGATTCTACCTCATAAGCCTATAAAGGAAGAAGTAACTCTTAGTGGCCTACTGGTTTCATCAGTGGAAGATTTGGTTATCGCAACCCTTGAAGAGTTGGTTGAACCTACACAAAATTGAGGTGAACTTCCACCTATTAAGGAGAATCTAGACAGTGAAGGAGAAGATTTTTAGTTTTTTGAAGAGCATCTTGATTACAATGTAGAACCAAACGATGAGGGAGAAGCTTCTTCAAACTCAGAAGAAGAGGAGGAGGACAAGCATGAAGACATGTTTGACGTATATTTGGATTGGATGACCCAAGGGCCACTCACTCTTTAGGAAAATCTTCACAAAAAGCCTAAACATCTAGAAAGGTTGTTGTCAAAGTTCGCTCTAGATAAGAAGACCAAAGATGAAGACCATATAGATGAGTTCTACATGCCTTTCCAGATGCTTGAGGTATGTTTCGACAATGTTGCTCGTAGATTATTTTCTTACACTTTAGAAGATAGAGTGTCTGTATGGTATAATAGTCTTCCATCCAATTCAATCCGAAATTTGAGGGAGTTTAAGAAGTTTTTTCTTGAAAAACTTGCTGACAATAAGACTCCCGCCATATTGTTGAAAGAACTTGGGAATTTGAAACTAGGGGATAAATAAATAATTTTAAGGTTTCAATAATAGATTCATGCGATTGTTGAATAAGTTCCCCGTCGATCTGCAACATCATGATGACATCACTAACATTTCCATTTTTGTTTAAAGAGTTGTGAAGGAAACATTGGCCTTAAAATTTATAGAAGCTCTTGTAGTTGAAAAGGATTTGCAATCTATTGGATTTATCGTAGATGTTGATGATACCAAAGACTCCAAAGAAGTTGGTAAGAAAACCAAAGCTTATTCCAGTAGAACTAAAGACAAAGACTCGTTCAATATGGAAGGCTGACCAAATCTTTGAAGCTGCTCACGAACATAGTATCATAATTGAAGATATGGTCAAGCAATGCATCCACTACCAGCAAAAAGTTTTCTGAGCCATCATTCTTCAAAATAAATAACAATTCACAATTGACCAAGTCTGCTCATATTTATATCATAATGTTCAATATCAAAAGCTTAGGCATGGATAATTTCAGCATCTTTCATCAAGAAAAACACTCGTAAAAGACATGCCCATAGTGGAACCACAATATAAACAGTATGATGCCTAGTCTTGTTGATACTCTACTAACAAATGAATAACTTGAGTAGAATGAAGAAACAAGAAAACCTGTTGCAAATGAAGATAGTTTGGGTGCTGGAAATTCAGTAAATATGTTCAGTATCATATACAACACTGATAAACACAGTTCTTATCAAAGATGAACGAGTGAAGCTCCTCCCAAGAAGCCAATTGATATTTACAATCCGAGGAGCAAGGGACATGTTTCTAAGCATAAAATTAAGAAGCAATTGTTGCACAAAATTTTTCCACCTTCCAACCCAACTCAGAATTCACATAACAAGTTTGGAGGTGCTCCTTCTTCTGAGAACACTTCTAAAAGAAAAAAGAAAAAATCATCACTCTTGCTACTGCGAATAAAGTTACACCACCTGACCCATCAACACAACTCACTACAATGGAAAACATTGATTACAACATTATGGAAGATATGAAGAGATCTCGCAAATATTTCACTTTTTTATCTTGGAAAGATAACGGACCAGTAAGAACTAATTCTCCAAGCACTCTCATCGCACACTCTCACAGGTAAAGAAGTTTCTATTTCTCAGGGAATGTTTGGTAACTCTCACAATATCATCAAATCTATTGTAAATGTTGTAAATTTAAGTTCTAACACTCTCTTCCCTCCATTTCTATTAACTTTTGAAATTTATAATTATAATGTTCATAACTATTTGGTTGATTCCAGTGCATCAATAAATGTTATTCCATTGTTGGTTGCTAATAAAATAAAGGAAAAATGGGATAAAAAGGATGCATTAGAAAAATAACTTGTCTAAGCCATTGGTGAAGAAATGTTCTTATTTATTTGTCATTTGATCATAAAGTTCACTAGTGTATAAATATTATAGTTGTGGACATTCAAGAAGCCTATGGATTACTTCTAAGCAGATATTGGTCCAACAAACTCCAAGGATACTTTGCAACCAACTGGTCTCATTTATAGCTTCCATACAAGTGCATAAATAACTAGATTCGAGTTGAAAGAGAGCCCTATATGAAGCATACTATGACACAAAATGAAGAAAATAATGAACCAATGGGCTTTACAAAAGTGATTTTCTGAAACTGTTTTCTTAAAGTAGATCAAAGATGTTATTTGGATGAACTTTCACTAGTACCAGATACACGATTGGATCTCTTTTCTAGAAATCCAACTCGTGATAATGACTTTTGTACAATGGATGTAGATAGTATCAATGTAGGATTGTAGCTCTAGCTTTTCTAATACTTGGAGTTTATATTTTGATGGATTGAAAATGTAGGAGGGCTCTAGAGCTAGTTGCATTTTATTAGACCCGCAACAAAGAAAACATTTGATCTCTTGTTGCTTGGAATTTGAGTGTACCAACAACATCACAGAATATGAAACACTCATCTTGGGTTTGAAGAAAGCCATCGGCGTTAAAGTTGGTGTTCTCAAAGCAATAGATGACTTTGGAATTATCATACAATAGTTAGGAAATACTATACATTGTGTGTCACTTAATCTCAAAATTTATCAATAAGAGGTATGACATTTGATTTCACAATTCCAAGCTTTCAATATTGTTTATGTTCCTAGAATTTGTAATGCTGCTAACGATACATTATTAAATGCTACTGCTAGGTTGTCACCGCTAATGGATGGCTTTTCTATTGAAATTATTTATAGGCCATCCATTCCCGATAATATCACTAATTTTCGCATTTTCAATGACAACCAATAGATACTGGATTTAATGGAAACAACCGCTAAGGGATGGATTTTCTATTGAAATTATTTATAGGCCATCCATTCCTGATAATATCACTAATTACAACCACTAAGGGATGGCTTTTCTATTGACATTATTTATAACCCATCAATTCCCGATAATATCACTAATTTTCGCATTTTCATTGACGACCAATAGATACTGGATTTAATGGAAAACTATGATGTGTTAAAAAAAGCATTGATTGACGAAGATGAGCACGATAAAGCTTTGCATGATGCAACCCAAGAAAGTAAAGGAAAATCCATGCCCAAGGGCGTGGTGTCACTAGAAAAGCTATAGGACTTGCAAAATCACTTTAAGGGGCTAGTAAATGCGATGACTCATAGCTCGACCCTCTCGCATGAAAAGATAAATCTTCTTACAAAGGGAGCTAAGAAGTTTTTCCATATCGATACTTGTTGCACACCTCAAGAATGACAAGCTTTCATCCACCTTTTCAAGATGTACCAAATTTTTTTCTCATGGACATATAATGATCTCAAAAATTACGACACACGAATAATCTAACACGTAATTCTAGTCAAGGAAGGGGCCAAGCCTTTTCAACAGAAGTTGTGTAAATTTCATCCAACATTAGAGCCCTTGATTTAGAAAGAGTTTAGGAAGCTGCTGGATGCGCGGATCATTTTCAAAGTGCGTCATTCAACATGGGTTTCAAAGTGCGTCATTCTGACATGGGCCTCAAATTTGGTTTAGGTTTAAGAAACAACAATTCAAAACAACACCCTACCATGAACAACCAAGTGCTTACAATCTTCAACCATAAAGGGTTGACAAGAAGAATCAAGAAACTTGCATGACAAATTCACAACAACTAATGAAAGAAGAAAGAAAAAACCAACAATGGAAAGTTGACAAAATGAAACAAAAAAAAAAAGCAAGGCCTACAACAAATAAACATACAAATAATAGAAACAACAAATTCACATAAAGAGACAAAGAAATCATCCATGACTACAGCAACTATACACACTAACCACAAGAAGAAATAAAACAATTCTTTCTTCTCTGAACCATATTCACCAAAAAAATTGTATTTGAACATACGAGAACTAACATTGTAAACTCAAAATAACTCATAAAAATGAAAACAATAAGTCAAACTACCATTCAACTACACCACTAATACACTAATAAAAAACCTTTAAAAATCTATATCAACCCGACATACCACCAAAATACCACTAATAAAACCCAAAAAAAACATGGCAGGAAGTAACATTTCAAACCTAAAAAGAATCGTAATCTACAACCATGAGCAGCCCACCGAAATTGTAAGCAATACAACCCACCATCTTAATGTTCACAATGAGAATAGAAATTGTAAGCAATACAACCCACCATCTTAATGTTCACAATGAGAATAATTCACTCTAGCAACCATCCACATTTGAGGCACAAAGAAATAGCAAAATCTACATTTGGAGAAATAAAAGTATTATTCATTTCTACCACCAACTATATTTAACTGCACATACTTCTTGTTACACGTGAAGGCCATGGAGAAGGACACATTAGACAATGAAGTTTAGGGAGACAAAGGTTGCATAGGCACCATAACTTTAATCCCTCGCGGTGACTATCAAAAGCATAATTTTAATACTTCTTAGTGAAATTTTTATAACAGCAGAAACTCAAATGTTCAACCATGTTCGCGTATCCTAAATTATATTAATAACCAATTTTGCAATTTGGAATCGAATTTAAATTATGTGTTTATATCTGGAGTGGTATTTAGTGTGATTTTTTGGATTTTTTGGTGTTTGGATTTGGCCGAAAATTTTGAAGTAAAATCTTGACTTATGTTATTTAAATTGGTTTTTTGACTATATAAATTCAGCACCTTAAAAAACTTTTAGAAAACTTTAATTATGCAGAAATTACCTATCAAACTTGTAATTTCAATAAATTACTACCAAATTATTTTATCCCTTTCTCAATAAAATTATACATGATTAAATTATTGATAAGTAAATTTATTAATGAGATTTACTCAGAATACCCATAACCTCTTGAGGCATTACTGATGAAAAGTATGTTTTCTAACTATCATGTTAGTTATTTCCAAAGATTTAAGCCCTCATTGGCCTGTATTATATTTATCAAAATATGGCTGTATCGACGGTACATTAGTGAAAATAAAAAACGTTGACGAAGGTTCAATGATCATATAGTACTTCCTATCTCAGTTTTTAAAAGAAAAGATTTATACAAGAGTCGCTAGTTTGATGGTATTCTCAGTAAATCAGCGGGGTGTGAGGAAAGATAAACCAACGGTCATTTTTAAGATCAATGGGTACGAGAAATGTAAATCAACGGACATTTTAATTGGATTGTAGATTTTGAAATACTAGTGACATGATTTAGTTAGTATTAGTTAATGTGCAGAATATTTCAAAATCAAATTATGTTAAAATTTGAACTAATAACATCAATTAAAAAAAAACTAACCATTAAAGTAATTGAGATGTATACGTTTAGGTAGCAATGTCACGATAACGTTATTACATTAAGATTTCAAAATATAAAATTAAATTGTTAAAATTAAATTGTTAAAATTTAAGCTAATAACATTAGTTAAAAGAAGTTAAACTAGCCATTAAACTAATTGAGATGTATATGTTTAGGAGGCAATATCATGATAACATTATTATATTATACTTACTAAGTAGCATATAACATTACTATATGCGAAGGTAGCAATATCATAATAACATTATTATGTGCTTACTGAACTCACTGCTTTCTATAAAACTCTAGGATATTTTCTAAATCTATAATTCGGAATAAGCCCAGGATCTCTACCCTGAGCGGTGTCTGCGTTCATTATTTGAGACTAATAAGATTAACGACGAGAACTTAAACTAACCATTAGATAAATTGACATATATACATTTACGTAGCAATATCTTAATAACGATACTGTATCATCATTAACATATATACATTTACATAGAAATATCATAATAGCATTACTGTCCCATACCTACCTCGGGCGATGTCAGCGTTGCTGATACTTGTGTAACGGATAGGCGCCTTGTGGGCACAATTTCATTCACAGAAGTGTCGCCGACTCGCCACCCCAGCCAAGGTAAGAGTTAACTATGGATATGTCCATAATTATATGAAGATATTTGATGGACTATAACGAAAACCTCGCCACCCAAGTCAAGATAAGAGATGGGAAGATGTTGCATGGACTACAACCAAAATTTGGAGATGTTATTTCTTTCTAATTCTGGGGAATGGTTATTGATAAACGATCATATAGTACATTTTAGCAAAATATGTAGAATCAACACTGAGGTATTTTTATTAATTTTTAGAAATAAAACACTGAATAATATTAATCTCAAGTTATAAAAATATTTTATTATATATTGAAATTTTATATAGTTGTACTTCCTTAATAACGTGGTATGTATCTATATATATAAATTTTCTTTTTTAATGTATATTTTATTTGTTATAAATAATAATAAGTATTAATTGAATTGAATTTATTTATTATATTTTTTATATTAATAAAATGAAAAGAATATATGTTAAGGTGTCTAATATTTGATGTATTAATTTTTTTTTGTATAATGGTTATAAGTTGGTAATTTAGTAGGTGTCTTATTTTTTTTAATTCTTGATTAGATGTTATAGTCGTGGGTGTTGGAATCTACAACATAGAAAGGAGTAATTAATAATAAATTTATAAAATTTCAATTCTTATAAGGGTTATTTTTACATTAAAAATCATGGGACACTTTGAGGTAGTTAGTGGTCCAAATTGTGGTTGCACCCACAAACCTTATATTAATGGTCTCTTGATCCATGCCTATATAAGTGGATCAAAACCCACTCCATCTTTTTATGTAGAAAAAGTCAATTCTCACTAAAGCAATTGTATTCCTAAATTTTTAAAACTTAGAAATCCAAAAATGTTGAAAGTAAGTATAAATATTAAAATTAGTATATTTTTATTTCATTGTCATAACACTAAATAATAATTTAAATACTTAATCGAAAGAGGAAAGATAAGATTTTTCCCACCTTGAACAAAGTTCTATTTCCATGAAAACCTAACCATAAAATCATAAAGACATCATAAAATAGTAAAGACATCATAAAATAGATGTCCTATTGTACTAAGAAAATTATATTAAAAATAAAATAAGCCATACATACCTAAATAGTGCTAAGTGAGAAAAAGACCACACATTCAATTTACAAACTAAAAGTTAATGCCAGAACTCGTGGTGATGGAATGCACAAAAAAAGAGAAGACTTAATTAATATGAAAAGATAAGCTAATTAATATGAAACTAGAGGATATATATATGGACATCTTAATCTCAGAAAAATTAATATAAAAATAAAATATCAATTATGATGCACAAGAATGGATATACAAAATTCAAGTTTGCTGGGGCCTAAGACTAAGATCAAACAACTTGGCAGAACAATGTAGTCTTTATTTGGGAGTTTAGTTGGTTAAGGAGTAGGATATCCCTTCTATCGTCATTATAAGAGATTCTCTCATCTCAATTCGGTATCTCCGCTCGGATATTAACCTAAGAACAACTTTCGTATGGTCCTTCACGGAATGAATTGTATCCTTGAAACCTTCCCTATCAAATTTTTTTCCACATCCTTCAAGGGCAATATAAGGAGGCAGATGCTCAAGGCAATTTAGCATGTTGTATGGAAGAAGGGAAATGCGAAGTAAATGGGTCAATAACCTAGAGGGTGATGCCATGAATTCTATTTTTATAGTATATACGCACTCTGCTGAAATAATAGCAGAGATTGAAGAAAGAATAGCAAGAAAATGGGAGAAGACCAAGAAATATAAAAATGAATTTGTATCTGCTTTATTCAAGAAAATGAATTTTCCTTTACATGAGCATTCGATATATTCATGTGAATAACTACCGTTACATACATAACTAAATTACTCGTTACAAAACTGTTTAACTACATTTACCCAAATTCATTGTCAAACTAACAAACTCCACCTTGACAACAATTTTCCCATTCATCATATCTCCTGCAAGCCAAGAGAAGCTAAACACCACCGCAACTTCTCTACTGTAACTGGCTTTGTGAATATGTCTGCACAATTTTCTCGTGTATGGACCTTTTTAAGAGCTACTTTTCCACCATCGATCACATGTCTCAGAAAATGATATCTCACATCAATGTGCTTGGTTCTGTTGTGATAGGCAGGGTTTGTGGCCAAGTGAATAGCACTTTGACTGTCACAAAGTACACTCACTTTCTCCTGCGTTCTTCCAATTTCATCAAGCAAACCCTTTAACCAGATTGCTTCTTTACTGGCATCTGAAGCAGCTATATATTCAGCTTCGGTAGTGGACAATGCAACCGTGTCTTGAAGCTTTGACATCCAACTAATTGCTCCACCTGCAAGAGTAAAGACGTAACCTGAAGTAGATCTTCTTTTGTCCAAATCACCTGCATAGTCAGCATCTACATATCCGCAGACTGATCCTTCACTACCATTAAAGACGATGCAATGATCTCTTGTGCCTCTTAGATATCGAAGCACCCATTTCACTGCTAGCCAATGTTCTTTACCTGGATTTGCCATGAACTTGCTGACAACTCCAACTGCATGTGAAATGTCAGGTCTTGTAGATACCATCGCATACATTAAGTTGCCTACCGCATTTGCATATGGTACATGAGACATATACTGCTTTTCTTCATCAGCTCTAGGACTCAAAACCGAAGAAAGCTTAAAATGGGAAGCTAGGGGAACATTAACAGGTTTCACATTATTCATAGAGAACTTTTCAAGTACCTTCTCCACATACTTCTGCTGTGATAACCAAAGCTTACCATTTTTCCTGTCTCTGTGTATCTCCATGCCCAAGATATGTTTTGCTGCTCCAAGATCCTTCATATCAAACACCCTAGAGAGTTGAGCCTTTAACCTGTTGATCTCTTCCATGCTTTTGCTTGCAATAAGCATATCGTCAACATACAAAGCTAAGATAATGAATATGCGATTGAAACTTTTGAAGTACACACAATGATCATACTCACTTCTTATAAAGTTCTGGCTCACCATGAAGGAATCAAACTTCTTGTACCATTGTCTGGGAGACTGCCTCAGACCATACAATGATTTCCTGAGCTTGCAAACTAATCTTCTGCTGCGACCTCGTACAAAACCTTCTGGTTGTTCCATATATATCTCTTCGTTCAAATCACCATGTAGAAAAGTTGTTTTAACATCTAACTGTTCTAACTCAAGATTAAGCAACGCAGTTAGTGCCAACACAGTATGTATAGAAACAAGTTTTACAACTGGAGAAAAAATCTCATGAAAGTCTATACCTTCAACCTGAGAATACCCTTTTACTACCAGTCTCGCCTTATATCTTTCAATACTACCATCAACTTTCTGTTTCAGCTTGAAGACCCATTTACATCCAACAACACTTCTCCCTTCAGGAAGCTCTACAAGATCCCAGGTATTGTTCTTGGCTAAGGAGTCCATTTCTTCTTCCATAGCCTTTTTCCATTTCCCGCTATCTGTATCATCTATCGCTTCCTGATAACAAGACGGTTCCCCATCTTTAGTAACCAAAGCAAAAGATGAAGCAGAATCTTCATACCTTTTGGGAGTTTTCCTTTCCCTTGTAGACCTTCTCAGAGTGACTGGTTGCTGAACTGGTTCAGAAACTTGCACTGGTTCAGAAGCTTCAACGGCTTCCTTTGTGTCTTCAACACCTTTGTCTCCAGAAGTCTCTCCTTCCTTTCGACTGTCACCGAAAGATCTAGCCTCCAACTGAACTCGTTGACACGGCGATACCTGTTCCTGTTCAACTCTTTCAACATTTGATTTTAGCAAAGAGGATTCATCAAATGTTACATCTCTACTAATGACTATCTTCCGCAATCTAGGATCCCACAACCTATATCCTTTCACTGCATAGTCATACCCAACAAAGACATAACATTTTGACTTTGGATCTAATTTTGAACGCTGATTTTTCGGAATAAGAGAATAAGCATCACAGCCAAATATCCTCAAATGAGAATAGTCACAAGACTGACCTGTCCAAAATTCTTCAGGAATTTTACAATCAATTGCTACTGAAGGTGATCTGTTAACTAAATAACAAGCAGTAGATACTGCTTCTGCCCACAACTCCTTTTGCAAGTTAGCATTGCTGATCATGCTTCTGGCTCTTTCCATAAGAGTCCGATTCATACGCTCAGCAACACCATTTTGCTGAGGAGTATAAACAACAGTTTTGTGTCTAACAATGCCCTCATCCTTACAGTATTGTTCAAACTCAACAGAAGTGAACTCACCACCATTGTCAGTTCTTAGACATTTAATAGATTTGCGTGTTCTTTTCTCTACCATTACTTTAAATTGTTTAAAGACATTGAATACATCAGCTTTCCTTTTTAGCATATAGACCCAAACTCTACGAGAGTAATCATCAATGAACGTTAAAAAATAAAATGCACCTCCATATGACATAACAGGGGAAGGCCCCCACAGATCAGAATGAATGTAGTCTAAAACATCTTTACTATTATGATTGCCAACTTTAAATCTCTGTTTACACTGTTTTCCATACACACAATGTTTACAGAAATCTAAATTCAAGGATTTCAGACCGGGAAGAGATTTACGTTTCATCAGCATGTGAAGACCTTTCTCGCTCATATGACCCAAACGCTGATGCCACAGACGAGTACCTGCTTCTTCCTTTTCTGACGCAACCGCTGCTTCACCAACCTGAGTACTTCCTTTTAACCTGTAAAGATTTCCGACCTTTTCTGCCTTCATAACCATAAGAGCACCTTTGAAGACCTTCAAGACGCCATCCTGACCTGTAAACTTATAACCATCTGAATCCAACACTCCCAAAGAGATTAAATTTTTCTTCAAATCAGGTACATGTCTAACACTAGTTAATGTCCTAACTGTGTTATCATACATCTTAATCCTGATATCTCCCATCCCAACAGTCTGACATGACATATTGTTACCCATAAACACAGAACTACCGTTTACATTTTCATACGAAGTAAACCAGTTTCTATGTGGGCACATATGATGCGAAGCACCAGAGTCTAACAGCCAGCTATCAAAACTCTGAGAGACATTACATTCAGGTGAAGTTTCATCTATCATACACAATTCTTCAACAGATAAAACTTCGTCTACCATACCTGAATCAGCCTGATTCGCTTCGTTTTTCAGGTTTTCGGATTCCTTCCGTTTCCAACAGTCCTTCTTCAAGTGTCCAACTTTACCGCAGTTCCAACATTTTGCCTTACACTTCTTGCCCTTCGATTTCGATCTGGAAGACCCCCTTGGTTTGTCTCCTCTTTCCTTTGAGCATCCTCTAGCGACCATGGCTTCTGACGCAGTTGTATCAGTGCTGGATTTCCTTCGTACTTCTTCAGACAGAAGAGCTCGCACGACTGATTCAAACTTCAAAGAATCAGCAGAGCTGAAGCTGATTGAGGTTACGAAGTGATCCCATGATTCAGGCAGAGAACACAGCAAGGTTATGGCTTTATCTTCTTCTTGTATTTTGACTTCCATATCTGTTAATTGACAAATTAGTGTATTAAAAAAATTCAAACGTTCTGCAACGCTTGAACCTTCTTTCATTCGAAGACTGTATAATTGTCGTTTCAGATAAATTCTGTTGGTTAATGATTTTGTCATATAAAGGTTTTCAAGTTTTTCCCACAAACCTGACGCCGTAGTCTCTTCAACGATGTTGAAGAGAACTTCATCCGCTAGACATAACCGGATGGTACTGAGAGCTCGGGCATCCAAGTCCTCCCAGTTTGAAGTAGTCATGGTTGTAGGTTTCTTAGTAACCCCATCCAATGCCTTGTGCAACCCTTGTTGCACAAGCAGATCCTTAACCTTCAGTTTCCAAAGAGAAAAATTGCTCTTTCCGGTGAATTTCTCCACCTCGAATCTTGCATTCGACATCTTGGCCATTTTTCCTCCTTCCTAGGGTTTCAGTCTTTCTAAGAAAAAAAAACAAATAACCTCCCCAATTCAAATAGAAAGACAAGTTTCAAATCCTTTGTTTCTTGCAAACCCTTTTGTTTTTCTAGTTTCAAAACATTCTTTAAAATCTCTTGCAAACTTTTCCTTCTACAATATTTGTAAAAAACAACATCCTTTTCAATCTCTGCTGTCTTTAAAAAAATTTCTGAACAACCAAACAACCTTTTCAAACTCTGCTGTCTTAAAAAAAATTTCTGAACAACCTTTTCAATCTGCTGCTGTCTTTAAAAATTTTTTCTGCAAACCCTTCCTTTTTTTTAATATTTTTATAAAAACCACAACTTTTCAATCTTCAGCCTTTGTTTTTTTAAAAAAAAAAATTCTGCTAGAAAAAAAAACAAGTCTGGAAACTCCAATCAATACCTGGATTTCACGCTCTGTCACAAATCCTCTGCAACTTTATGCAGGCCAGCAGGCAGATAACGCAGGCTCTCCTTCTTTTAAAAAACAATACGCAGCAGTCTGGCTCTTCTGGTTCTTCACACAGGGACAGCACGTCTACGGGGTCTTTAAAAAAAAAACGCCTCACGCTACACAGCGCTACACAGCAATCTCCCTCACGCACAACCTTTCACGCTTCAGTTTTGGTCATTGGAACAGTTCTTTAGCCTCACGTCTCCGTCACGCAGGGTTTTGGTCACTGGAACGGACGCTACACAACAATCTCCCTCACGCACACGATTTCGAGGCTCTCACGCTGATATAGCCACACGCCCAGGTGTTGGACTCACGGCTCTGATACCACTTGCTGAATTAATAGCAGAGATTGAAGAAAGAATATCAAGAAAATGGGAGAAGACCAAGAAATATAAAACTGAATTTGTATCTGCTTTATTCAAGAAAATGAATTTTCCTCTACATGAGCATTCGATATATTCATGTGAATAACTACCGTTACATACATAACTAAATTACTCGTTACAAAACTGTTTAACTACATTTACCCAAATTCGTTGTCAAACTAACACACTCTATCTCATGTAAAAAGGAAGGACCAGAATCTGTTGAAAACAAGGCGAACAATTCATATCATATATCAGTGGACATCCCCACCGACAAAAAGAGAACGAAAATGGAAAGAGTGAGAGAGTTCTGAGGACACACAGGTGGCAGGTTTGTTTTAATATTTCGCATTGTGCGGCAGACCTCACTCGCGTCCGCCCTGAAGTAATTTACACGTAGCATGCATTGAGGTTGGGGAAACGACGCCTTTGTTTTATATAGTTTAATCAAACACCTGAAAGGAGTGAAGATAAGCGGATTCATCTTACGGAAGTTGATTCAGTAATCTCTCCTATGCGTGGGAGCTAATGGCTTTAGTCCCTACATCCATGGATGCTGATCTCAGCCCCAAGATGCTAGTCCTGGAAGATTACAGATTAAATCATGGCGCAGGTGATCTAGAGAGGAAACATAAGGTGAAGTAGGGTGGGATTGAGATTTGTTTTCTGGGTTTGAGCTTTGCCTCTTTCCCTTCATATAGAATCCAGAAAGAAAATTTGCATGGGAGCTCACTTGAGAGACTTCAACTGTCTTTGCCTCTTAATTGCACTACACAAATAGTGTTAATTCTCCCCTTTTGGACGGTCAATTCAACTAAATCTAGTGTTTATCAGTTGTGGGTGTGCAAGAGTTCAGCTAAAGAGACAGTTTTTTGGCTTGCAACTTTGCCCTACAAATCAAACTCTTCTCTTCTAAGCTATATTACCGAAAACGAAACGACTCTTCTCTTTTATTCATTTACATAACTGAAAATGTAAAAATCCCATTTATGGATTAGTGTGTATGGCCAGACCCCGGGCCGAATATATGCTCCAATGCAGGGGAGATACAACAGTGGACCCTTTATGACCTAGACCCCGGGCCGAATATATGCTCCAATGTAGGGGAGATACAACAGTGGACCCTTTATGACCTACTCCAATGCAGGGGAGATATAACAGTAGACCCTTATGGCCTGCTCCAAATTGGTAACTTCTAACATTAAAAATCTTTTGGTAACTTCTAACATTAAAAATCTTTGTAGGATTGACGTTGGGTGTAGAGTTCGGCTTGATTTATGTTATTTGCGTTATAAAAACTATAGCTTCATCAGAAAAATAGGACATAATGTAAAATATATTAATGTAATGGGAAATGCCACAAATCCCGATTAAGCTTTAGCCCAAATTGGCAATTGAAGCAGACATTTGCAATGAAACGATGTACTTTCAATCGAACTGTAGATTCCTTGTCTCGGAATATTACTGTAATCGCTCAGATGGTCGTTATACATTTTTCGATGTGCATTGTTGAAGATACGCAGCGCAATAAATTCTGAGCGCTGACCATGAAGACAAGAACTATTGGTGTAATCGCTCAGATGGTCGTTATACATTCTTCGATGTGCATTATTGAAGGTACGCAGCTCAAACCACCTCCCAAATAGGTAATGAAAATAAATTACGAGCGCTGACCATGAGTACAAGAACGGACGTAGAAAATGGCGTTTTCCGTCCCGTTCTGTTTCTTGTGCGTTTTTCTTCCATAAACCATGGCTACCGTCCTATTTCTGGTAACATAGAGGTATTCAGGTCAATTTACATATCTGCTCAGTGTGCCCTGTGACGAGATTCCTGGATCCTCCTGGTATTTGTCCTCTCTTCTACAGGGAACTTCTAGTCTCCTTCGTGACATTAGTTCCACGCTCATAATGGCTCAAATGTGTCGCTTCAACCATGAATTTTTCCCTCATACTCCAGTGTATCAGCAAGATGATATCCTCAAGCTTCGAAAACATATCATTTATCTCACAAACATAATTTCGGTGTTGGAAGAAGAACTCCATAGTCAACCGAATATATAGGCCAAACTTGAGGAAGAGGTTGACTGGTTGCGATACCCCCAACTCGAATTACAAACTGAAATACAAATCCAGCAGGTTAAAATTGATATGCTGGAGGAAGAGCTGGAGGTTCTTCGCAGATAGTGAGCACATCATCAAGCTTGACCAAATCATGAAGAAAATTGGAGCATGACTAGCAGCGCCCCTAGAGATCCCTCGGACAAAATGTACATTGACGGCCTTGCTTAAGTTATGCCAGCCCCATGTAAATGAATTTTTCTTTGCGGACAATTTTATAGAATATATAGTAGTAAAACCTTTAGTTTTGGCTCTAGCCACAGTAGATATAAAGGTCTGAATGTAAATTTTGAAATTCCCCTCTTCTTTTCAAGAAGATGCCGCTCCTCTGGTAATAGTAGTAATACTGCTTATCATTCCTATCAAAAGAAGATATATAGTAGTAATACTGCTTATCATTCCTATCAAAAGAAAATATATATGGTGCACAAGAATGAAGGTGAAGGATCGTTAATCACACTGAGATTCACCATCTATTTATGGAGTTTGTTACCAGAGAAAAAGACACTCTACAAACTGATACTCTACAAACTCTGGGAAGATGTACTAGGTCATCATAAATTTCAAGTTTGTTGTGAGAGAAGCAAACACTCTGCAAACTCATGGACGATGTATTAGGCCATCACAGATTTCATGCATTGAATAAAGTTTAACATTTGACTTTACTTCATATGGTTGGATATTCAAATTTAAGATTAACATAAATTTAGAGAATATTTTATTCCTATAATAAAATTAATAAAACTTATTATCTATATTATTAATATTTTTTTATTTGAACATAAAGTAAATAATATTATTAATATTTTTTTATTTAAGTAAACAATATTATTAATATTTTTTTATTTGAACATAAAATAAACATATGATGAATAAAAATATAGTGAATCATTATAATGTAATTATATGAAAACACAAAGGTTGTATAAATATACAAAGAAAGTTCTATCATAAATTCTTGAAAAGGCTTACATAAACCTATGTTAATAATTATCAATGTTTATCAATATATACAATAATCTAATATACATTATTTTTCTAAAATACAAGTATATTATCAGGGAACTACAACTGTAATCAATATTTATCCATAATATTTCAACTTAACACTAACACTACAATAAGGTTGTTTTTGTTCACTCAAGTGACAAAAGTAACCAAACACCAACCATCAGCTTACAAGGAACCAACACAAAGGTGAATGAATTCAAAGTAACAATGAAGAAGAGAATTCACTCTAGCCAACAACCTCATTTACTACATGAATTGACATTAGTAAAGCCAAATGGTTGCCACCAACCAAATTGACTCCTTCCACTTCCTAGCACACATGGTAGCCATGCACCATATATCAAACTTCCCCATTTTGAAACAACCTTGTGTTACCATCCCCAGCTATCAAGTTCGGTGTAGATAAAGTTTCAATTTGTTGCAAATATTTGGCTACGTAATAATTCAATGGAATCATCCAAGGCACCCTGAGACTTGAGGCACTAATTAAATTTTGTCAACTTAAGAAACAACTCAAAACAATGACCTACCATATACAACCAAGTGCTTCTCTACATTCCTAAATAGTTCACAAGAACAATCAAAACACTTGCACCACAAATTCAAAGAAGCTAGTGAACCAAGAATGCCAAACCAACAATGGACAAATTGACAAAATGAAGCCAACACAAAAAAAAACAAGACAACCTACAACAAATGAACTCACAAACGAACTTAATAAGGCGTTCACATAAATGAAAAAATATCTAAGCGTGACTATAACTACTAAACTCACTCACCACAAAAAGCAATAAAGAAATAGTTATTTCTATTAACCACGTTTACTAGAATTAGTATTTGAGCATACAAAGAACCAACTTTGTAAACACGACCAAGCTCATGAACAATGAAAGCAAAAAATTAGATCTCCATTCAACCACAATACTATTAAATTAAATATATGTTAGATGATCCAAAAATACTTTATTAGCATAGGTTATAAAATTGAAATAAAATAATTATTAATTTAAGAAATTAAATTAATAATTATTCTAGAATGATTAATTATTTTAGAGACAATTAGAATTAGTATATTGTTGTAACAAGATATGACTCTCCAAATGTGTCGTATCTTAGGCTCTATTATAGGAGATTAGTTAGCTAGTTGGTTTGAATAGCATTTATTGTAAATGGACACTTGTTATTTAATAAGTGCTCCATAATTAGAGGTAGTTAGGACATGGAGCTTATAAATAGCTCATTGCAAGAGTGTTTGGTTGTTCGGGTGTAAGCTCTTGCAAATCAATTATGTAATTGTTTTTTTCTGATTAATAAAATTACGTGTCTGAGGACACTTCTGCCATTATTGTGGTATCAGAGCTCCAGTAATGTTGCAGTGGATTTGAGGAGATTCCAACTCAACAAAGTCCTGGAAAACTCCATTCAGTTGGCCAGCAAATCATTGGTATGGAAATTGTACAGTTTTGTTTAAAAGGAAATAAGTTTTATCATTGATTTTAGATTTTTTAAAATCTAAAATTCATTTTTTATTATAAAAATTGCCTCTGCTTCTCAAGGCGCTCGAGTTCCTCGCGCTGTTTCTTTTCCCTCCCTTGAGCTTTTATTTGTGCTCTCTCTGCGGCATTTATAGCTTCTCGCTCAGCTTTCAAATCAGGTTTCCGATCAACAATTTCGCTCTTGGTTTATTTCTCCTCTTATTCTTGTCCTCACTGGATTTGTCTACCTCAAATTTGGGAGCGCCTTCCCATTGTAACAGCCCATTGGCAGTGTCGCTGCTGAAGAATTTAACAGAACTTGATGACCACAGCGCTGGAACAGAAGATACAATCACGCAGCCTGAATGAAGGTAGCCTGAATGAAGGTACGCTGGAACAAAAGATACGCTGAAGCAGCCTGAATGAAGCAACCTGAATGAAGGTACGCTGGAACAGAAGATTTTCCTCCCGCGGATAATCTTGAGGGTACGCTGGAACAGAAGCGGAGTGCCTTCACCGCTTGTCGAAATCTGCCATTGACGGTATTGTGGAGTTGCGCTGTTTTTTTTTCAATTCCTTTATAAATAATTTGCATGAGTTATTCCATAATCCATTTTGCATTAAGAATGACCAGGGCCGAAACAACGAAGTATGCAAAAATTTGTAAACGTTCTCTCAATCTACAATGAAATTCGCTGTCATCTTCGAAGGAATAAGCGGCATACATTTTATGGAGGAATAAGTGACATATAGTTTTATGTGGGGATACTCATCACAGCGTCATCTTCAAAGGAATAAGCGGCATACATTTTATGAAGGAATAAGTGACATATAGTTTTATGTGGGGATACTCATCACTGTTTTCATAAACCTAAAGTAATTCAAATAGTTATCAACGAGACACTCTTTTGGGTTTAATTTTCTATTGAATGTAAAAACAAAAGAGAGATAGCAAGTGGAATGTGAGAGAATGAGTGGAGTGTTTCCATGAGAGATATAGTGAGAATATTTATATGAGAGATAAGGATTTTTTAATATTGTATTTTGGAGAGATATGGGGTTTTTTAATTTATTGTTTGTGGAGTAATAAGGGGATGTGTAAATTTTTGGATTTTAATTGTAAAGGAGAAATAAGGTGAATTACAAAGTTTTTGTTTAGTTTGTAATTTGGAGAGATAAGGTTTTGTAATATATAGTTTGTAATTTGTAATTGGGTGAGATGCGGTATAATAATTTTATGTAATTGGAGTAATAAGGGTGATGTTTTGAAATTTTTTTGGAGTAATAAGGAGTTTTATTTGTAATTTGTAAATTGGAGAGATAAGGTGAGTTGGGTAATTTGTTCTTTAAGAAGTTCTATTTTATTGGGATCATCACATTGTAACTCAAAGTAATTTTACTTTGAGGGGGGTAAATTTTTACCAGATTGTGCAAAAGCACCATTGTAAAAAGTCAAATTTTGAAAGTTGCCCTGTAAAAATTTGAGAAATTGACTAGAGCCAAGTGCAAAGCTCAGTCAATATTCTCCTGTTTTGACGACTATTCGAGGGTCAAGGCCAAGCCCCGATAGATCGTGTTTTTTGCGTGGTGTGTTGTGTTGACTATCTTGTCCTTTCTGTTCTGCTTCTTGGTGCGTCTCTTCATCGCTAAAATGTCTAAGTTGATTAACTTATTTTCTGATTCCGACAAACTTGAAGGCACCAAATCTTATAAAACGTGGCATCGTCTTATTGAAAGCACACTCATTTACAATGAATTATGGCAAGGAATGTGTGATGGAGATGTAAAGCTGAATAAACCCACAGATGCAGATCCACTGGCAAAATGGGAAATCAAGAATGCTAAAGCCTTAGCTCTTATTAAATTGTCTGTGAATGATGAAATGTATGTACATATAGAGAATGCCACAGATGCATGGACTGCCTTGAAAACTTTTAAAGACCTCTTTGATACTCAGCCAAAATCAAAGAAGGTTGATCTACAGTTAAAATTGTTGCAACAAAAATTAACTGAAGATGGTGATATTCTTGAATATCTCTCCAGACTTAAGAATATTAAGCAGCAAATTATTAATGTTGGTTTTCCCGCAATTGATGATAGCTTTATGGTCACAATTTTAATTGCTGGGCTTCCTTCTTCCTATACACATTTTTTAGAAACTTTACAAGTAACTGGGAAATTAGAAAAACTAAAGTTTGATGAACTTTGTGAAATGTTAAGTCAGCATGATAAAACTTTTGGGAAGAAGAAGAAAGTTGGTGAAGATGTTTTTCTCACCGAAGCCAGCACAAGTAAGTCTTCAACAGATAGTTCTCGAGGAAGAGGCCGATGGAATCAGAATCAAGCAACACATAATCGAGGTCGAAACCAAAGTAGAGGCAACAATTTTAACAGAGGAAGAAGAAATAATTTTCAAGGTAGAGGAAACAACCAAGGAAGAGGCAATTTTCAAGGACAAGGATATAATAGTCAAGGTAGAGGACAATCTCCAAATAGAGGTCAAAGCAGAGGCAGAGGACAATCTTCAGGACGAGGAAGAGACTTAAGTCAAATTGTATGTCGAAGATGTAACAAAGTTGGCCATTATGCTGAAGATTGTCGAACTTCACTTAGTAGAATTCCCAAGTTTCAGCAGCATTCAGCACAATTTGCAAATGATCAAGATGAAGACAGCTCAGAATATGTTTTTACTTCCTCACCAGCATCACAAATTTCATCTCATCTTAGAAGTGACTATGAAGATGCCTGGATCTTGGATTCCGGGGCAACTCAGCACATGACATGTCGACGTGATTTTTTTTGGAATTTTCAAGAATGCCAACTTAATTCAATTTTTCTTGTTGATGATACAAAACATACTCCTTATGGAAAAGGAGTCTTAAAAGTTTTTCTCCCTGACATTGGAGAAAAATTGATTTCCAATGTATGGTATGTACCTAGTTTCAAGAAAAATTTGCTCTCTTTAGTCACGATTCGACAAGCAGGACATCAGGTGATTATGGAAGATGGTTTAGTGAAGATTAATTCAGTGAAACAGAACTTGAAAACAGTTATGACAGGTTATGAAGATGGAAAACTGTTACGGATGAAAGTGACAGTTATTCCAAGGCATTCTGATTTTGCAGGGGCAGTGACTACAGGTATTTCACCTATCAGACTATGGCATGTACGATATGGACATTTGAATTTTGAGAGTCTTTCTCAATTGCAGAAACAAGGAATGGTTAAAGGACTTCCCACATTCAAAAGGGAAAATGCAAAATGTGAAGCTTGCATTTATGGGAAACAAAATCAAGAAAGTTTTCCAACAAGTTCATGGCGAGAAAACAGGCGGCTTCAACTAATTCACAGTGATGTTTGTGGTCCACTACAAACCTCATTTGGTGGTTGCAAGTATTTCTTACTATTCGTTGATGATTTCAGCAGAATGACTTGGGTTTACTTCTTGAAGAACAAGTCAGAAGCATTTGATAAGTTTAAACTTTTTCGCCAACTTGTTGAAAATGAAGTCAAAGAAAAGATAGGTATTCTCAGGACGGATAATGGGGGAGAATTCACTTCAAATGAATTCAAAACTTATTGCAGTGAAAATGGCATAAGACGACATCTCACTAATGTTTACACTCCACATCAAAATGGAGTAGTCGAAAGAATGAATCGCACTTTGTTAGGAATGGCGAGATCCATGTTAACCTTTAAGAGGTTAAGTCCAACATATTGGGCGGAAGCCATACATACAACTGTCTACTTAAGAAACAGATCTCCAACTGCTTCTTTAGACAGAATCACACCTTATGAAGCTTGGTTTGGTTTCAAACCTCGAGTTAAACATCTTAGAGTTTTTGGGTCAGTGTGTTATGCCTTAGTTCCGAAAGAAAAATGAACTAAGCTTGACTCAAGAAGTTTAAAATGCACAATGATTGGCTATTCTGATGAGAAGAAAGGGTATCGTCTTTTGACCAATGGAAAATTCATTGTGAGCAGGGATGTCATTTTTGATGAAACAGAGAGTAAGAGTGCTGAAGAAATTGAAAATCTTCTTCACAAATTAGAAACTAAGGGAAGTAAAAGAAATGGAAAAATGCAAAGTCAACCAACTTCACCAAATTGGTATGAACTTGATTTTCCTTCCTCTGAAGATGAGTCATCCAGTCCATCTACATCAACAACATCATCTGGGTCTTCTAGCAGTTCATCTGCATCTCCAAGCGGCAGCAGTTCTTCAGACAGTGAGTCTCCACATTCTTCACCTGAATGACGAACATCAGTTTATATTAATCCTATTTACAATGATGGGGACTTTACAGAAGCCCAAACAAGTGAGCACCAACTTCCGAAATGGGCAGTTCAACTTTTGAAAGATGTAAAGCCTGATGAAAAAAATAAAACTAGCACCAGAAGGGCACATAGAAGTGAAGGCAATTTTGCCTTGATAGCAAATGATTTTACTGAACCTTCCACATACAAAGAGGCAGTAAAACATAAAGAATGGCAACAGGCTATGGTTGAAGAATATCAAGTAGTAATTGATAACAACACTTGGAAACTTGTTGATTTTCCAGCAAATGTTAAACCCATAGGATGCAAATGGGTTTACAGAATTAAGTATAATCAGAAGGGTGAACTTGATAAGTATAAATCACGACTTGTCGCAAAGGGTTTTGCGCAGCAGGAAGGCATTGATTATGAAGAAACCTTTGCTCCAACAGCTAAATGGAACACCATCCGATTAACACTTGCATTGGCTGCTCAAAAAGGATGGAAAGTTCATCAAATGGATGTGAAAAGTGCTTTTCTCAACGGGGATTTACAGGAGGACGTGTATATGACCCAACCACCAGGTTTTGAAGTGGAAGGACAAGAACATAAAGTCTGCAAATTGATAAAGGCTTTATATGGGTTAAAACAAGCTCCCCGAGCCTGGTATGCCAAGATGGATGATTACCTTAAGAAAGTTGGTTTTCAACGAAGTGAATCTGATGATACTTTGTATGTGCGACAACAACGCAAATATTTGGTAATTCTTGTTATGTATGTAGATGATTTGATCATCACTGGCAATCATGATGATCATATTGCACAGGTAAAAAAGGAGTTACATGCAGGTTTTAAGATGACATATTTGGGATTACTTCACTATTATCTTGGAGTTGAAGTCTTCCAACGTCCACATCATATTTTCATTTCTCAAAGTAAGTATGCCGCAGAGGTTCTTCAGCGATTTGGCATGCAAGATTGCAAGCCCGTTCTCACCCCCATGGAGCAAAACTTGAAACTTTCAAAATTTGAAGGGGGGGAAAGGTGGACAATACAACTTACAGACAGTTGATTGGCAGCTTGATTTATTTGACCAATACTCGTCCTGATCTATCTTATGCAGTCAGTATTCTTTCACGTTTTATGCAGGAACCACGAGACAGCCACTGGAATGCAGCCAAAAGAGTTCTTCGATATATCCAAGGAACAAAAGATTTTGGTCTTCTTTACACAAAGACTAAAAATTTTGTACTTGGTGGATATTCTGATGCCGACTTTGCTGGGAGTATTGATGATCGAACATCAACATCAGGTTATTTAATGAACATGGGGTCAGCAGCAGTATCTTGGAGTTGTAAGAAACAAGCTATTGTGGCCACTTCTTCAGCAGAAGTAGAGTACATTTCAGCATGGGAAGCAGCATGTGAAATTGTTTGGTTGCGCTGAATTTTGCAGGACTTGGGCATTTCTCAGGGAGAAGCTACATCATTGTTCATTGACAGCCAGTCAGCCATCAAACTTGCCAAGAACCCAGTTTTTCATTCAAAGACAAAGCATGTGGACACCAAGTATCATCATATCAGGTCGCTCATTGCCAAAGATGTCCTCAAACCAGTTTATTGTCCTTCTGAAGATCAGATCTCCGACATTTTCACAAAACTGCTTGGCAGAATAAAATTTACTAAGTTCAGGGATGAACTTGGTATCTGTTGTAATGTGTCTTTGGATCATAGGGGGGAATGTTAGATGATCCAAAAATACTTTATTATCATAGGTTATAAAATTGAAATAAAATAATTATTAATTTAAGAAATTAAATTAATAATTATTCTAGAATGATTAATTATTTTAGAGACAATTAGAATTAGTATATTGTTGTAACAAGATATGACTCTCCAAATGTGTCATATCTTAGGCTCTATTATAGGAGATTAGTTAGCTAGTTGGTTTGAATATCATTTATTGTAAATGGACACTTGTTATTTAATAAGTGCTCCATAATTAGAGGTAGTTAGGACATGGAGCTTATAAATAGCTCATTGCAAGAGTGTTTGGTTGTTCAGGTGTAAGCTCTTGCAAATCAATTATGTAATTGTTTTTTTCTGATTAATAAAATTACGTGTCTGAGGACACTTCTGCCATTAATATATATTTTTTAAAATCTACCACCAATCAACATAATACAAAAATATCACCAATCCTAACATTATATTCTCTGAAAAAAAGTAAATAATACCATTAAATTAAATATATATATATTTTTTAAATCTACACCCAATCAACATAATACAAAAATATCACCGATCCTAACAATATATTCTCTGCAAAAATATCAAAATAAAAAGAAATTAACTCATGCAATACCCAACAATCCCAAAAAAAGACCTTAAAAATATACCATCACAAATTCACTCGAGTAGACAACCATATTTAATTCAGTCTAGTAGACAACGACATTTAAGGGATGAAGAAATACCAAACAACTAAATTTAAGACATGAAGAAATAAAAATAACATTGATTTTGGTACCAACCAAATTTAACTCCACATGCATCGTGTCACACGTGGAGGCATGCACAAGGACATATTTACACATTGAAGTTTATGCATCACAAAGGTTGAATAGGCACTCTAACTTTACTTGTGGGAACTATTAAAAGCATATTTTTAACAAATATGTTAGGTAAATAATAGTGTAATTGAAGTATTAGTTTTTTTGGGTTAGGGATTATTAATATTGTTTGGAGTTTATTGGAATTTTAATTAAAGTGAGGAGAAAATGTTTGATATTTTTATTTTCTCATAAATTAAAAAATAGTTTTCTAATTTTTTTAGTAATTTTGGTTGTTGATCCAGTTCTCATTGGACATAATTCTTTGGTGGAGGGCATTTTATTTTTGGTATTTGTTAGTGCGTGACAAATATTTTTAAAATTGGAGAGACTATTTTTGCGAGTGGCCAATGAATTTCCATTGGAGACATTGGGAACCAATGGGATTGAGTCACAATGTTTGTTGGGAGTTTTGTGCTTTTGGTATTTTGTGATTTGTTTGAGCTTTATTTATGGGTTTTTATTGTGTCTAGGGCACGGCCTTGCCACTTTGTTTGTGATGTCGTATTACTATTGGTTTTGATGGTTTTCTCTTTTTTGTTTCTTGGTCTTGTCTTTTATGTTTTGAGAGTTTGGGGAATTGGTTGGGAAAGAGGAAAGTTAATGGATCTCAGGAAGAGTTGAATGAAACCCAACAAGTGATGTAAGGCCCGACTGAAGCTCCATGCATGTATAAGAGCTATTGAAGGAGAGTCGGTTAGATTGGTTGGGTCCATTGTGGTAAATGGACAATGGAAGTACAAACATGATAAAAATAATGAGAAAAGGTAAAGTAAATGGATTTGAGGGGTTAGATGCTATGTTGGGAATCAATGTTTTCAAGGGAGTTCTCTTAACATTGACCTTATGATATCTGGTAATTATGTTGTGATCATGATTGTGCCGATGTCTATATATGTACATATGTATGTATGTATGTCATGTATGACAAGGTCATCATGGATCATGATTGTTTTTATGCTAATGTTTATATGTATATATGTAAGTATGTATGTTGTTGTCTGACATGATCATGATTTTTTTATGCTAATGTTTATATATATATATATATGTCACGGTGTGACATGGTTGTCAGGAATCATTCTTGTGGAGGAATAATTGCTTATGAAAATTAATGGCATGAAGAGGTTCCTGACTATGAGGAATTGAGCAGAAAGAGTAGTTCTGACAAATCTACAAGGTCAGTATCATGTGGTTATGAGTTGATATTATGTGATTATACTATGTCTATGTTATGGGAAGGCTATATTAAGGGATACATCAACAGAATGAAAGCAGTATGATCTACGACACGTTGGTATAAGAATGGATGGCATAGAGACACTGGAAGCAAGGTTGCTTGATAGAGACAGTGTGGTTTTGGATGTGCAGTGCTACTATTGTGTATATGTTGTGCATGTTGTATATTCAGTGATTGTACCTATGGTGATGTGTACATGTAACATATGTAGTATTGTGTATATATGATGTTGTGTGTCTATTGTATGTATGGTGTTGTGTGCATGCTGTACATGTGGTGCTATGTACATATGGTGTTGTGTGCATGATTGTACACGTGGTGTTGTTTGCATGCAATGTTGTGTGCATGTGGTGTTGTGTACATGTTGTGCTGTGTGTAGGTGGTGTTGTCTACATGTGGTATTGTGTACACATTATACATGTATTGCGGTGTACATGTGGAACTGTGTACACGTTGTGTAGGTGGTGCCATGTACATGTGATGTTGTACACATGTTGTGCATGTGGTACTGTGTACATGTTGTACATATGGTACTAGTGTACATGTGGTATTGTGTGCATGTCGTACATGATGTGTTGTGGGCTATGTATGTGTATTGTGTAGTTGTGATATTGTGACATGTATATTTGTTGTGTTGTACTTTGTGTACGTATATGTATTGTTTCATGTCGTACACTGGGCGTAGGGGTATGTGTTGTGCCATACACTGGATGCAAGTGTATGTGTTGTATTGTATGTTGAGTGTATGTGTATGTGTTATATGTTAGGTGCAGATGCATGTATTGTATGGTGTTGTATGTCGTGTGTGGATGTACATGTTGTAATGTACACTATGTGTATGTGTACGTAGTTGAAGAGAAGACACTAGGTATTTTTTGGGTGTGGAAACTGATCTGGTGTGTGTACCAAAAGAACAAAGGTATAAGTGAAAGGATTGATTAAAGGATAAGTATCAATATTTTATTTCAATTATAATTATGCATGTGATCTATGATTCTGGTTTATGATGATTGCATGTGATTCATGATTTTGATCTATGAAGGTTGCCTTTCGAGCTAATCATATGTGATATGGTTATACATAATGATTTGATCAAAGATGCTAGTTTGACTTGTTGCAACAAGAAGTAAATGAAATTGCAAGTGTACCTTATTAACGAGCTAGCAATGAGGTATGATATGGATTTATTTCAATTTATTTTAAATCTAATGGAAGTTATGTGCTTGGTAAAGGAAGCACATAAATGCTCAGTTCGGTGGTTGAAACTAACTGCAAGGATTAACAACAACAACAAAAGGAATTAAGATAGAAAGTATTATGCTAGTAAATCACTTTAGGAGCAGGGCCATTATGGGACTCTGGTGCCCAATAGTGTCAATTAATTTCCATGAGCATGTTATAACTAGTATGATGGTTTTGAGGCAGGTATATGCCTTGCTTGTTGACCTTCTGATACAAGGAATCCTTTCCAAGGGATGGATCACCCGAGATAGGGGATGCCGAGGAACTTGGAAGATGAGTGACTACATGGAAGGGGGTGACCAGATTACCCGAGGGAATGTGTAGTAGAGAAGGGAAGGATGAGGATGGATTTGTTTTGGTCATTAGCATTGCCATATGGAATCAGATGCACATTGGGAGAGTGCCCTGGAAAAATGAGTTGTTAATTATTCACTGAGAGGAAAAGTGATGCGAGATTGTAGCGCTCGACATTGGATGCAACTTTGACTTTGGCAGTGGATTTTGGACTTCATGGAAAGGAAGTGAATCCTGGTATTACTTTGAAGGTGGAGGTGTGAGCCTTTGGATTCCCTTGTTGTGGATGTAGACATCGTATCCCTTTTATTTGTTGGTTGAGAAAATGTGCATATGTGTATATTATTGTAAATATTGTATCGAGTTGGATTTATAAAGCTATATAGGAAATATGTTCTTTTGCTGGTTGAAGCAAATGTGTATATGTGTAAATTTGGTTATTATTGTAAATACCGTAATGAGTTGTCTTATAAATCTCCAGTAAACAACATGATTGTCATGTTTTCAACAGGTGGTCATTATAAATACTACAATGAGATGTGTTATAAAGCTCCATGGGAAGTATTTTTTTCTTTCAGCGGTCTTGTTGGTTGTAGGTGTCATTGGACACTGAGGATAGTGTTCCCCCAAGGGGAGGGTTATTTAACAACCCTTGTCAAAATTCCATGTAAATAAAGTTAATAAATGATAAAATAAAATCAAGGTCATGGAACACGTATTCCAAGCTGAATGGTGAGAAAAACATCCTAATGGGTGTTCATTTTGGTTACTATGGCTAAAGGAAATTGGAAAAGGCAATGAAAAGGGCTTTGGAAATGCATGAGGTATTAATTGGTATTTTATTTATGAAAATAAAGGAAAGTAGGAGAAAAGGAAGGTGAAAAGACACAGGTTGCACGTGAGCAGGAAAATGAAGGAAAATAATGGAAAATGAAGAAAACAAAGGCCTCATTAATAAAAAGGCATCTGAGGATCAGTTCATAGACTTTTGTCAGTTTAGTTTTGGAGTTCTCTCTTTATTTTCTCTCTCTCTCTCTCTCACTCTTGGATACTTGTATTTTTCTTGGAGCACTTCAGCATTGGATCAAGAAAGAGAAAAGAAGGCAAGAGGAAGCAAAGATCAAGCAACGAAGAGCAGGATCTAGAAGCTACAACGAGATTATTTGCAAGTATCAATTTACATGTGTCATTTCCTTGCTAGATTTAGCATACATGGTTATGCATGTGTGTTCTTGGTTCTATTGTTGTCATGGGCATGGGTTTTGCCAGGTATGACAATGTTTTTAAACCTAGTCTTGTCATTTCCGGATAGCCATGGTGTGGTAGGTTCTTTTGTATATGGTTGAGCTGGATTGCCAGATGGACTTGAAGTTGAGTGGCATGCTTCCAAGATTATTTAGAAGGCATAGGAATCCATGGATGGGATACAAAGTAAATCCTGAATGTGAACACATCGATTGAGCCTATGAATCCTGTGACTAGTGAATGGTGGGATACATTGTAAATCTCAGTGGTGACTACCCTTGATTAGGTCTAGGAATTCCAGGATGGGATACATGGTAAAGCCAAGAGGGTGGAGACCTCATAGGCCTAGGAATCCCTTGACCGGTAATGGCAGGATACATGGTAAAGTCGAGAGGTTGGGGACAAATCCCTTACGGTGTAGGTGGAGAGATCTGATGGCATCCATGCTTGTTTTTGGCCTAGTGATCTGATGAGGATTGCGGTAAAACTTGGTATTGTTTGTTTATCGTTTATGGCCTAGTGATCCCTTGGGGATTACGGTAAAGCCTACTTCTATTATTGAGGGTGAGGTGGTGTAGCCTTAGGATGACATGGTTTCTTTTCGTTTTAAGTCCCACATTCATGCTTGGAGTATGTGACAAGGGTGATTGGATGAAAGAAATACTTGGTTCAGCTAATCTATGGTCAGGTGGTACATGGAAATCCCAAACCTGGTTGGCCTGGTCATTCATTAATAAGAACTATTTCTCCTTGGTATTTTATGAGAAAATTCACAGGTTCATATCAGGCATTCATGGTTGCTGTATCCTTGTTATTTATGTTGGTTATATCCTGGTTATGAGAATGTTTTATGACAATGATGATGTATGGCTCTCATCATGTTTTGATTTGTAAATGAATGCACCATGAATATATGACCTAATAGATGATAATGCAACTAAGGTGATAATACATCAATACTTCTTAGTGATTCTCAGATAAGTATGAGACCCTTATGCTCATATATGTTGTTATGACCTGTAGGATGCATATTTGTGACATATTTTACGAAATACTTGTCATGGCTAATAGGGGTCCAGCCAATATTTTTTCAAGTATTTGCATTTTTATCATTGTTTCGATATTACTTTTAGTTCTTGAAAGTTTCATGGTGTTCTAGGCAGTGACCTGAGTCTTGGCCTTGCAAAAGTGGCACGAAATCTGTGGTCGTAGACTCAGAACTAGCTGAAAAAGACCTTATTCACTTGCATGCCCATGTTGTGAGAGCGACTAGAGGGCCCCATTTGCATGCATGCCCATTCCATGGGAGCAACTGAGGCTCTAGGGCAGTGAAGTGTCAAGTTGTCACAAAGGTTGATCACTTGGAAGGGTTGGTTGGCTTCTGTAGGTTCTATGGTATGTGCAAACGGTAATATTGGTTGTCCTGTGTCAGTCACCAATTCCTTAACTGTACATGGGGAGTTGAATCATACTGTAGTAGCCTCTCATCACATGTTTACCCTAACGGACCGATTAACTTAGGTAAGTGTGGGAGGAGAGTGTTACAGGGCACATTGGCTAGGATCTCTTATCCATGTTACTATAGTGCAATAGGTGATTAGAGTAGGGCTATAGTATAACAATGTCACAACCATGAATGCGTTTACATGTGTCCAAATTATAGATTCATGGTATGTTTCATTCTCTTCCTATTATCCAAAGAAGATGCAAAGTGCACCATGTCTTGGTTAGCTAGCTTTTGTTTTGAACTATTGTAGATTATTTTATTCATTTTGAGTTTAATAGAAGATAAATGTGATTTGAGAGCCCGAATCTGTGTATTTGTTGTTCAAATTTTCAGTAGTATGTGTTTGTAGATTAGCATGCTTAGATCTATTGTTTTGATTGAAGCCTTCAAATTTTTAGCTACCTAGTATTTAGGTTATTCTTTCTAAGTTCATAATTCACTTACCATGGTTTCAATATCAATAATGTTCCTTAATACAAGACCCTTTATGTTCCACCTGCAAATTTACTATAACCACATTGTAGAATTACCAAAAATTCTCCACAATCCTAAACCAAGCTTATAACCATATGAGATTCAAGAGACAATTTAAAATATCCATCCATTTTGGCAACAATTGTTCATTTGTTGAACAATTATTGAATGAAAAAAAATATTGAAAACTGGAAAGGAAATATAGAAGATTAAAGAAATAACAAAAAGGCGAAAAGAAGATATGTAGAAAGTTGGCAAATCTTATAAGACAGGTGAAGACAGAGTTACACACTTTCTGGTTACTTCTATTCTCGCTCCTTCTCTCCTTTGGTGAATCTTATTTAAAGAGACAAAAAGGAGGTACAATGGAAATCCAGGCATTTGAACTCCTCATCTCAAAATGAAAGGATAGAGAGTTTCCACTTTAATTATCTTAGAGGTGAGTCACATGTGACTTAGAGGCCAAAAGCAATGAAGCTTTCTCCTTTTTGCATTTTCCATGATAGTCTTGAGGCTTTGGCTTTCTAGTTTCTTAGAATTCCATGTTCTTGAGAGAACATGTTTCACAAAAGCATTCTTAACATCAAAGGAAGGTTGGGTATACATTTCCCTTGAATTCTTAGAAATAAAAAGAAGGATAAGAACATGAGAAGGTGTAGGCGAGTGGAATCTAAAAAAAAGTTTAGTCGGTAAGTACTTTGTTGTGACTAAATCTTGAGAGGGGAATTGTTCATGAAAGGAAAGCATTTAAGAAAAAGGTGCAGGGTTTATACACCTCTTGCCAAAAGCGCTCTAAACTAGATAAGTGTAGCTCGATGTTGAGGAAAATAGAATAGAAGCTTCTAGCGACCCCAAAGGTGCAGGGTCTATACACCTCTTGCCAAAAGCGCTCTAAACTAGATAAGTGTAGCTCGATGTTGAGGAAAATAGGATAGAAGCTTCTAGCGACCCCAAGGAATGGGAATTTAAGCAAGTCACACTTCCTGGAACATGAAATTTTATATGAATCCATGGTGATGATGGTATTGTCTGCGGTATTCTCATGAATGCTTTGTCATTCAAATTGAAAGAAGGCATATGGGTCATTTTTCATCGACGTCAGTGCTTCATGGGTTGCATCGTAAGAACGAAAAAATCGATAGGAGAGGAAGCAAAGGTGCCCGGGCTTGATTACAAGATGAGTTTGAAAACATCAACATGACAATCCAACATTCGCACGACGTGGTGAACATATCATAACTCGCTGCATAATGCACATTCCTGTGGAGGATCTTGTGCAAATATGGAGTTGCACGTGTTAATATGCGGCATGCCTATCTCTGCACGCCACGATATTCACAGGGCTGTGGAGGCCCCAGTCGAACAAAGATTCCAACCCTTACCAGCGTACACTCAGACAAATGTCATGGGTATACATCAAGACATAGGTAAAAAAGAACATCTTCAATGTAATTAAACGAAATAAAAACCGCAAACAAAATTAAAATAGAAAAAACCATTACTATAAAAAGTTCACACTATAATTATAACATACGCATCCAAATTAATAACCATTTAACTTATGCCGCTGCCCCAGTAATTTATATAGATAGAAATAATATTAACGGGGGCTATTACTGCAAAAGGAATGTAACGATGACTCCGATTCTCACATCGAAGAGAATGATATAAAGGTTGTCCACCCTGTCCGCCTATACTCCAACTTAATGCTCAAGAAAGGAGTTGTCTATAATGCGATTTTTTTGAGATTCCGGTGACGGAATCCGGCGGAAGAAATTGAGATGAAATCATGATTTGTTGCAGTTAAAATGGTTTTTTAACTTCATATTCGGATTCAGCACCCTGAAAAATCCCTGGGACGGTTTCATTGTGCAGAAATTAGCTACCAAACTTGGATTCCAATAAATTACTGCCGGATTTTCACCGGAAAAAATCGCCGGAAAAACTTTCAAAAAATCGCGTTAAAGACTACTCCAGAAAGAAATCCCATGTCGTGTAAGGCGTCTTTTAAGCACTGATTCATAGGCGTAAAAGAAAGGCCCAATTACCTCGACTTTTGATTGGAGAACTTGTATGGCTGCTTCCTTGGATTTTTCTCATCTGAGCACATGCGTGCATGAAGTTGCTTTCATTTATTCTCTATGTTTCTAAATAAATCATAGTGTGAAAGAAGACAAAGTGAAATACATTTTATGTGAGAGTTTAGTGTGTAGTTACTTGGTAGGGTGGGAACAGCGAGGGCACTGTCTGGCCAACATGTGGACCAGGTCTACGCGATAGAGGCTGCATTAGGCACACAGATATCTTTGCCCAGTGGCTGAGGCTGTTTCATAAACTAAAATGTGAGCCTATGCCACGTCCCTAACGTCTTCATATACCTGTGTTAAGTTTGCGTACGTCTTAGCAGAGCCTGATCATCAACGAGGTTTAAGAATATTAATTAAATCATTAAAAAGCCATATATGCAAATTACTAATGAACTGTAACATATAAATAAATTAAAAACATTACCCACCCATCAAGTATTTCATAATATGAGCAGTGTTGGGGTCCATGGCCTCTGCAACAAGGAACCTAAAACCAGGTTTGGATTAATCACCACCAGTTCTAAATTCCTTCTCTGGGCAATCTCCCATGCAGATTTCTCTGCCAAAGCTTTTGCATAGCAATACCAATTCTATAATGCATGAGAGAGTCCAATTAGTTATCATTCCATGATTTGCATTAGCCGATTCAACCTCTATCCGTAATAATTGATAAAAAAAAACTGGTGTTAATTAATACCTTGGTCTGTATGCAGTAGTCCAAATCGCTCCAGCAGTCAGCACTGACTACGAGGAGTGGTTCTCTGTGAGGATCCATGTAAACGGCACCCATAGAAGACGTAAAGACAACGCGCTTGACCCTGTTTCCGAGCAACCCTCCATTACATTCTTCGTCCCTTCTGTCGCCGGCTCTATGACTTTCTCCTTCTTTCATTAATTATCAAAACAGTGATTAACAATATGTAATGATATCAGAATCGTCTAATTGTCAGCTGAAACCAACTGCATGGAATTGGAAACCCTAACAATTATGACGATAATTGAAAGACGTGATGAAGTAATTACAGGATCGTTCTTGAGAACGACAACCATGTGAAAGACACGATGGCAACCTCGAATAACTGTAAGCAAGCTCTAGTAATAAAAAATGTTTGCTTTGACAAGCTCAAGCCGCTCCTTTGCTCCTTCCAACTCTCTCAAATGCTCATACTTGCCCATCATCTACACTCATGTCAAATCTCTTCAGAAACTCTACTTCAAGGCATGATGTGAGAGTATATAGCAATATACATATTCCATGCAAAAACAAATAATATAATTAATTTATATGATGCGGTAAGAAAACTGGAAATTAGTGGATAATAGATATACCAGTTGGGTTGGTGCGAACTGCTCCTCTGAACGAGATAAGTAGCAAAATGAATTGCGTACAGATAAGTCTGATGAGAATTCAGTTGCGTACAGACAAGTCTTATGTTGCGGTATCGAAATAGGAAATAGCACTTATAAAGAGGTTTCATAAAAGGTACGAAATAATTAAAATAGAGTAAAAGCAAAAGGGTTGCTGTAAATTTACACATGAATATTTAAGACTACATGCAACCTAACATACTCTTCATTATAATATAAAACATAGAAAATACATTCCACTGAGAAATGGACACTGCAACTGAAATACGAAAGACTTATTGCCATTTAAGTATCACTGGGGTTGCAGTAAAAGCAAAAGGGGTGGGGTTGCAGTAAAAGCAAAAGGGGTGCAGTAAATTTATTCATGAATATTTAATATCACATGACAACATAACATATTCTTGATTATAATATAAAACATAGAAAATACATTCCACTGATAAATGGAGGCTGTAACTTTAAGTGAAAATATGAAAGATTTACTGAGATTTATGCATCACTGGGGTTGCCTAGTAAATGTCTGTAAAATACCAATATTTCCTCCACAATTTTCTCCTCACTACCTCATAGACTCTTACTCTCTAACTTGCCCAACATTACGAATGACTTTTACGTCCATTTTTATCTAGCATACAAATTTGATATTAATACATGTCACAGAAAATAATTAATGCCCAACATGGGGGATTTTACATAGTAATTGGTTTTCTAAACTTGCAAGTGTTGTGGAGTGTGGGCAATAGTTGAGGAGTGAATGCTTGCCCATATTCATTTACCAAACTTCATTAAATGCTTTAAACTCTCTGCTGTGTTGCAAAATGGTCAGCCATGTATCTACTTTAGTCTTTTGGCTTGTAAACAAAATCGTAACGGTGGATGGTGTTTGTCAATGTGTTTAACGCGGTGGTTGGAAAAGTAAACAAAATGGCAACCGTGGATGGTGTTTGTCAATGTGTTTAAGACGGTGGTTGGAAAAATAAACAAAATGGCAACCGTGGATGGTGTTTATCAATGTGTTTAAGGCGGTGGTTGAAATTAATATTTCCAACGGAAATAGAGATGTACCCTTCTTAGAGAGATAAGGGAGATAGAATTTTAATAGGCCACATCAACGCAGAAATAGCCATGAAATTTCATCTCTACATGAAAGAGAAGAGGATAACCATGAAATTTGAGTCGTACAAGAAAGAGAAGAGGATAACCATGGAATTTTTGTTGTGGTTGGAGCATTTGCCGCATTTAGTTAATTGGGAATCTTGGATTGATGACAACGTTGGGAATATAGATACAAGTGGATTAATGGCCATGTTGAGAATATGGGATCTTGACGTGATATAGAATCATATTAATTATTTCCGACGATTTAAGCTCTCAATGGTCTGTTTTATATCTATCAAAATATCTTTGTATCGACCATACATCACTGATAATCAAGACGTGGACAAAGGTTCCCTGATCTTGATTGATGGAATATATGGTGCATATACAAGAGTCGCTCGTTCGAAAATCAGTGGGTACACTATATCAGTGGTTGCGAGGAGAGTAAAACAACGTTCATTTTTAATTGGATTATAAATTTTGAAACATACCAAAAATTGGATCGCTGTTGTTGGTGAAGTGAACATTTTTATTTAGCTGGTGTTAATTAGATGTGCAGAATACACTTGAATTATGCTAAAGTTTGAATTAATAATATTAGTTACAAGAAGTTAAACTAACAATTAAATTAATTCGACAGATAGTAACAATGTAAACTGTTTCTCCTGGCTAATATCCCTCGAAGTCCAGGCTATTTTCAAAATTTATCATCAAAATAACAATAAGTTCAGGATACCTACTCTGGGCGATGTCAGCAGTCCTTGTGTAAAGGATAGGCGCCTATTCCTTGCAAGAAGCGTAGCTACCCCAGTTAAGACAAGAGTTGATATGAATATGTCCATAATTATGTGAAGATGTTTAATAGACTATAACGAAAATTTGGGGATGTAATTGCTTTATATTTTCGGGAACTGTCAACTTATATGTGGTTATTGATAAAGGATAATCTATTGTATTTCAGCAAATGGATCAGTAGTAGTAGTTAGGCAGCGGTAGTAGTTAAGGTATCTGTACATAACATAATTTATTTTTCATGGTAAATATTGAAAGTTTGTGTTAATTATAATTATTTTGGATGGTTAAAATGGAGGAAATCTCCAGATCGAATGATCTGATTATGTCAATAGAATCCCGAAAAAAAGATATGTATGGCACAGAAAATAAATTCACTTGGTTTTAGACTTGGTGTAACTAAAAATGATTGGTTAGCACGACAAAGGAATTATTCCAAAGATCTTTGAGAAGATCAAAAAATACGTAATGCATTGAAAACTATGTACGAACGCATATAAAGAGCTCCTCGAATTATGGAGGAATCGCACGTGTAGAGATTCGCAGAAAGATCGATTTGATTTCCCAACTATATTGAATTTCTCAACTTGTTGTTAATAGAAGGTAGGGGTTAAGGAATTGAAAAATTAAGAAACTATGTACTAAATATGTTTGATTCTGTGAATCGAAAACTTTACATTATTATAAAAAAAGTTGGGAAACCCTATAGAAAACCTAATATTCTTGCAGAGTATATTGCCCTGCAACTAGAAAAAAGAGTTCCATTCAGTAAAACAATGAAGAAAGTTATTGAACTGATTGAAGGGGAAGAGGTAGAAGGTATTCAGATCCAAATTGCAGGACGTCTCGATGGAAAGGAAATTGCCCGGGAGAAGAGAGTTCCACCCAGAAAAACATTGAAGAAAGTTATTGAACTAACTGAACGGGAAGAGGTAAAAGATATTCAGATCCAAATTGCAGGACGTCTCGATGGAAAGGAAATTGCCCGGGTCGAATGGGACAGGGGAGCTAGGGTTCCCCTACAGACAATTCAGGCTAGGATTGATTATTGTTATCATTGTTATTTTTTAAATTCATATTTAAGTTTTGTAAGTAATGTGTTAAGATTATGAAGTCTATTTAATTCTTATAAATAGAAAGTATGATGAGCCACTTCCATTCGATTTTTACATGGAAGTGTTAAATTAACGTTCTTATATAATATTAATAGAAGTGTTAAATTAATGTTTTTATATAGTATTATATTTTATAGAGTGTTTTAATAAAATTATTTTATTATATTAAAAAATTATATTTGAAATTTCATATGCTTTTATTTTATATATTTTTTTCAGCCCGTGGTAGAAACATTTTATGAATTTATGGTAGTTAAAGGTGATTGTTTTATGGTATAGGAAAAATTTAAGGATATAAATTTATTTTAAATTTTAGAAATTTTGGATAATTTAAATGACATGAAATTATAAAATGTTTGGTAATTTTTTTGTAAAAATATTTAAATATCTAATGAGGGATATTTATCTTAGAGTTCAGAAATTTTGGCAAATTTTCTTTTTTTTATGGAAAAATTATGGAATATTACCCCACTTACAAATATTAGCCCCTAAAATTTTCCATACAGTGCATATAATTTCATAAAATGTTGTAACAACTAGAGAAAAATAGTCACAATGAAAAAGAACATATATATGGAAGGATAATAAAATAAAAATAATAACTTAGATTAAATTGAAATTTTTTATTTCAATTTAATTGTTTTATGCATTTTTTATTTATTATAATTAATAATTAGTATTGATTGAATTGAATAGCCTTTGTTCATTATAATTAAATAAAATATTATCCAAGTTTTATTTAAATGGATAAGGGTAACTATTATTTTCTATGTTTAAGTTTAATTTTACAAATAACATATAAATATATAGCTAAGTTTGAATAATAATGTAAAATTGGTATGCATATTATTTATTATAGATAACAATAAGTATTAGTTGAATTTAGTTTATTTATTGTATTTTTCATATGAATAAAAGAGAAGAAATAGATGCCCAAGGGTATAGAATACTTGATGTATTAAGGAATTTCTTGTATAATGGTCACTAGTTGGAAGCTTAGTGTGTGTCTTAACTTCCTAATCCTTAACTAGTGGTTATAATGATACATGTTGGAATCCACCCCAAGCGGTTATAATGGCACATGTTGGAATCTACCCTATGTCACAATAGTACATAAAAGGAATCAATCCATAATACCTCTATAAAAATTAAATTTTCATGAGAGCCACCATTACATTAAAAATTCATCATACACTTTGAGGTAGTGGTCAAACATGTGGTTGCAACCTGATCAGGTGATCAGTATTTAGCTCAAAAATAAAAGTGCTCAGAATCACTTAAACACTGAATGACCGCATCTGTCTTGGAGATACGATCCCAACGCAACTCGTTTCACTCAAAATCGAGTTTGTATATGAAAGATAGGGACTTCTGTTTGCTTTGCCAAACCTAGGAATTTTGCAAAAGAAAAGTACAGTCACTGCCTAGTTAGTAGTTCGTACTGCTATTGTGGAAGGTGACTATGCATGTCAAAAGTTTGGTCAACAACCAGTGAGGTCATGCCAAGTGGCACATTTTGATTGGTCTACAGTTTGATGAGTTGGCATTTTTTTATTTGATGGGGAAGGACCAATGAGAAGAGGACATGTGGCAAGCCTAGAGGCCACCATGTGTCCCTCCCCAAGGGCCCATCAGAATTGATGCATAGTAACACAATTTTATTTGGTAGTTCAGAAGAGTCAAACCCGTGACCTTTCCCAGACAAGCCCATAGCCTTAACACTACTCTGCACCAATGTTCCTTAACATACAATGGGCGCAGTTTGTATTTAATGAGATAGCACGTGGTGGTTGGGGGAGGAGAGGGCCAACCCCCTTCGCATATGGCCGACACCATAAAACCAGGAGCCAGTGCTTAGTGTTAACTTCATGCTTAACGTGCTAACTCGAGATTAGCATTAATTAAACCCTTCTTATCCATTAATTAAGCATGGATTAACTTGGCGACGGTTCTAGTAGACCCAAAAAATCTGACATTACTCCATTTTTGGTGGGGTTAAGTGGCGTTTCTCCAGATTTGGTGGAGTTTTCCCAGGGAAAACTAAAGAGGCCATAAATTTTACATTTTTCGACCAATTTTGGCTTAGAAAGAGTCATTCATGGATTTTTGGATGTTCTGAGAACATTGAAGCAGGTTTTAGGAGTAGTAGAGCATTATAAACATCATTTTTTTCCATTTTGAGCTAATACAGAGGCCTAAGCCATGGCAGCTGGACCAAGGAGATGTAACCTAGGAGGGGTGAACTCCTTCATCAAAACACTGTGTTTAGTGTTCATTTTGATGGTTTGTTGTATATTTGTTTGCTGTTGTTCAACATTTTATTTACATGCTATTTTTCTCATGAATTTGACATAAAACTTGATAAATTTACCTGTTACATTCACAAACACCATAAGGAAACCTATGCACATGAAGCAAATGATGAGAAATTGTTTTTAATTCTGAAGTTGAAATTAGCACAACAAAACTAACATTCAAAAACAGATCAAGTTGCTATTAGAGAAATATTGTTTGCTTGATTGCTTGAGTTTTGTGCAAGTAGGGTTTTAATGGTTGCAAATTTGTGATGCTTACAAGGTTAAAGTTGTAGAGAGGAGAAGGGAAACTATTGGTTGCAAATCCTAAGGTGATACCCAGAATAAGGAGAGCCACAAAGCCACAATCTCCACCCAAAGTTTCAATCCCAACTACACTTGAAGCACCTCAAGTTTTACCTTCAATTGAGATTGAGGATGTACAAGCAGCATTAGAAGGTGAGCTTAAATCCAAAGCCATCATATCTGGAGCAAGAGAGACTGAAGGTCTTTCAGAAGAGGAAGCATTCAAGAAAGATTTCTATGATTTAACTAACATGGTTAGAGTCCTCCATGTAGAGAGGAATACTAGAATGGCTGGAGAGAGTTCTAAGTCCCCACATGCAGAGGGAAGCTCAGAAGATAAAAAACATGAAAATAAGGATTCAAAGGGTAACGGAGGAAATCCTCCTCCATCTCCACCATCTTCCTCATCATCTTCATCATCCTCATCATCACAGACAACTTTATCTTCCACTTCCACAACAAAAACTATTCATACTCATTCATAAACCCCAAAAGGAAAAACTCCCTTACTCAAATTGGACATTAAGTTTGAACTTCCCATGTACAATGGTGAGGTAAATGCAGAGAAGTTAGACAATTGGATTTGAAAATTGGAGGTTTATTGTAGAATTCAGAACCTTCAAGAAGATGACATAAAGATCTAGTTGGCTTCATTGAGGCTAGAAGGAGAAGCACTAGTTTGGTTTGAAGCAAAGACTCAAGAGGAAATGCAAATTCATGGTAAGATATCCATTTCTTGGGTTAAATTTGTTTCTTCAATTAAAAGACAGTTTTATCCTTTAGCCTACATGCAAAAAGCCATTATGAGTTGGAAAATTTTTAGGCAACTCAAGGGTCAAATAGTTCAAGACTATACCCAAGAGTTTAGGAAAAGGGCTTTGTTGTTAGGAGTAAACTTGAATTCCCAAGATACTCTTTTGAAATATATTGGGGGTTTACTTTCCTACTTAAAACACACTATCCTTATGTTCAATCCAACCAATTTAGATGAGGTATGTGTGTAAGTCACGCATCTTGAGGCAAGAGGAAAGAACATTCAGGAAGAGGGTAGTAAGAAGAAGCCACTTAAGGGTAAGGAGAAAGAGAAGGGTGGAAAATGTAAAGGAAATAAGAACACAAGTGTAAAGAAAGAATGGGAGAAAATTACATGCAAACATTGCTCGAAAGAGGGGCATGAGTAAGCTCACTCTTGGAAACTACGTACTGAACTAAGTCCTAAGAAACCAAACAATAATCGGAAACAAAAGAAAACCGCTACCAAACAGCATGATCTTGGATCTGACTACGGTGATGAGACCAAGGTTTCAGCCATGATCACAAAGGGAAAGGAAGCTATAGAAAGCATTAGTTCCTCACCTAGTCGCAACAACACTTCAAATGAAGAATCAAGGATAGAGTTGCTCCATGTAAGGGTAATCTCAAACCATACAAATATTGATGCATTATTTGATAGTGGGTCACAATCAAACTTAATTCAAAAAGACTTGGTCAAAAAGCTTAACGTTGAAACTGAACCTCATCATAAGCCATATCCTTTCAGTTGGATAGTCAATAATGCAAATTTACAAGTTACAAGGAAATGCTTACCCAGGTTTTCCATTACTGCAAAATTCGTTGATGAAGTTGAGTTAGATGTAGTTCCACTTGACATCTCAGGAATTATTTTGGGAAGCCCATATTTGTATGATAGGAAAGCAATATTTTGTTGCCATGAGAACAAATATCAATTGCTCAAGGATGGAGTGGATTATATTGTGAGATCCCATCGCAAAAAGTTAAACCTTTATTTGGTTAATGCAGGGATTCAGATGGAGAGACTAGTAAATGAAAGTAAAAATTTTGTGCTTCTCATGATCAAGAAAAAGAATGATATAGGTTATGAATATTTTGAAGGTTGTGATGATAAGTTAAAATATGATTTGTTTAATGTGGTAAGCAATCATGGAAAGATGTTTCAGGAACCAAAGGGGTTACCTCCCAAGTGGGGAATTCAGCATGAGATACAGTTGCAATAGGATGTTCCACTTCCAAACATTGGCATGTATCGCATGTCGATCATGGAGAGCATGGAAATCAAGAAGAAAATTCAAGAATTGTTTAACAAAAGTATCATATGCCCATCTACTTCACCAATTGTCTTGGTGCCAAAGAAGGATGAGACTTGATGCACGTGTGTGGATTTACGTGCACTAAATAAGTTAATGGTAAAGAATCGTTATCCACTCGCAAGAATTGATGATTTTCTTAATCAATTGAGGTATGAAAAGTATTTCACTAAGTTATACTTATGAAGTGGTTATCCTCAAGTTAGAATAGATGAAGAGGACATTTGGAAAACTGTATTTAAACTAAACAATGATTGTTTGAGTGGCTTGTTATGCCTTTCGGTCTTACCAATGCTCCAACTACTTTGATGAGAGTTATGAATGATGTATTGAGACCATTTATAGATTATTTTTTCATTGTTTACTTAGACGATATTCTCATATTCAGAAATTCCATAGATGAACATGTCATGCATGTGAACAAAGTACTTGATGTCTTGAGAAAAGAACATTTATTGTTAAAGATGTCAATGTGTGAATTTTGCAAGACTTCTTTATTGTATTTGGGACACATTGTTGGAGGAGGTGAGGAGCTGAAGATACAACCCTCTAAGGTTGAGGTCATTGTGAATTGGACCAAACCCAATACAGTTACATAGGTAAGAAGCTTTCTAGGGATAACATAATATTGGAGGAAATTTATTGCTAATTTTTATTCCATTGCAGCATCACTACATGCAATGACTAGTGTCAAGGAAGTCTTCCAATGCGGAGATGTACAAGAAAATCATTTGATACTTTAAAACAAAATATCATTTCAGCACCAGTATTGGCTCTTCCTGATCTTAGACAACCATTTGAGATTCAAACAGATGCTAGTGATTATGCCATGGGAGCAGTTCTCATGTAGCATGGCAAGCCCATTTCATTTCATTATGAAATTTTTAATGGTGTTCTGACTAAATATCCAACTTATGACATAGAACTTTAAGCATTGGTACAAATTGTTAAAAAATTGAAACACTACTTGATGGGGAAGTAGACCATTATCCATACCGACCATTAACCATTGCAGTACTTAAATTCATAGTCAAAGTTGTAGCAATCACGACACTTCGGATGGATGGGTTTTCTACAATAGTTCCATTTGGTTATCAAGTACAAAAAGGGAATCTATAATAAGGTAGCTGATATGCTTTCTAGGCCTATTGTAAATTCATCTATTATACTCGAGCACAATTCTATTTTACATGAAAGTTACATTGAGCAATATGCATATGATAATTACTTTCAAGATGTGTATGCAAGCTTGAGGCAAGGAAACCAAATTGAAGAGTTATATTACCATGTATATAATAGTCTGTTGTATCACTTGGGCAAGCTATGTATTGCACAGGGAGAAAGAAACAATATCATAAGGGAGGTGCACACTTCATTGATTGCTAGAAATTTTGGTGTAGGCAAGACATTAGTGAATCTCCAAAGGTATTGTTATTGGCCATGCATGTTTGATAATGTATCTAGTTTCATTAGAGGATGTTCTTTGTGTGCAATAAGTAGGCCTAACAATAGGAAACTAGGATTGTACACTCCACTTTCTGTACCTTCATGTCCATGGGAGAGTATCTCAATGGATTTTGTAGGAGGTCTTCCATTGTCAAGGAAAGGTCATGACTACTTGTATGGTGTATTCTAATGCCATGTAAAAATCAATTTACAGCTGAACAAACAACTTGTCTTTTCTTTCAAAATATTTGGGTTCATTTTGGTCTTCCTACTTCCATGATCGAGATTCTCGATTTCTTGGGATTTTCGGTCAAATTTGTGGGACATGATGGACACTAGGTTGAAGAAGAGTAGAACATTTCATCCACAAAAAGATGGACAAACCAAGGTGGTCAATAGGACAATTATTCATCTTCTTAGAGGATATTGCAACAAACATTCCAAGTTGTGGGATGAACCGTTACATTACATACAACATGCATACAACAAGGCAAAACATTCTTCCACAAACACATTGCCATTTGAGGCCTGTTTTGGGTACTTGAAAAGATCTCCATTTGACTTCATCTTTGAGAAATATGTCGCTATCGATGGTCATAGTGACATTGATAAGGTAAGGAATTTCATTGAGAAAATTCAGTTGATACATCACATAGTGCAAGAACAACTTGAAAAGAGTCAAAGCAGCTACAAGGCAAGGCATGGAAAACACTGTGTCAATCATAAATTTCAAGTTGGTGATGAAGTTTGGTTATACATTACCAAATGGAGACTTCAAGGGGAAGGTAAAAATCTAAAGCCAATCCATTATATTCCTTTTAAAATTCTGGAAAAGATTGGTAAAAATACATTTAAGCTAGATTTGCCTTCTTATATGCAAATATACTCTGTTGTTAATGTTGAAAATTTGAGATTGTTTGAGCCTCATTTGATTAATGATCAAGGAGAGCATGTTCAACTACCATCAATATATGATTTCTCACCAGAATATCTTGATGAACTTCAACAATATCTCATACTTGATAGAAGAACCATAACTTCAAAGATAGGGAATGTCGAATACCTTCGAGTGGGACTCAAGGGACAAAATCCTTCTAAGGCCAAATGGATGAATATTGAGAAAGTGAGGGAGTTGTAGACTCACACAATGAACAATTGATAGTATCTTTTGGGGTCCAAAAGGCTTCTAGCGGGGAGGAATGATCAAGTGATCAATATTTAGCTTAAAAATCAAAATTCTTAGAATCACTCAAACACTGAACGAACACATCTATCTTGGCGATATGATCCCAACGCAACTCATTTCACTCAAAATGAAGTTCATATGAGAAATATAGGGACTTCTTACTGCTTTACCAAATAGAGGAAGTTTGCGAAAAAAGTACAGTCACTGCCCAATCAACAGTCCATATTGCTAACATGGAAGGTGACTGTGCATGCAAAAAGTTTGGTCAACAACCAGTGAGGTCACACTAAGTGGAAAATTTTGATTGGCCTATAGTTTGATGAATTGACATTTTTTTATTTGACAGGGAAGGACCAATGAGAAGAGGACATGTGGCAAGCTCAGAGGCCACCATATGTCCCTCCCTAAGGGCCTATCAGAATTGACATGCAACAAAAAATGTTTATTTGGTAGGTCAGTAGAGTCAAACCCGCGACCTTTCCCAGACAAGCCCATAGCCTTACCACTACACTGCACCAATGTTTCTTAACATACAATTGCCATAGTTTGTATTTAATGAGATAGCACGTGGTGGTTGGGGGAGGAGAGGGCCAGCCCCCTTCGCATATGGCCAACACCACAAAACCAGGAGCCAGTGCTTAGTTCTAACCGCGTGCTTAATGCACTAACTTGAGATTAACGTTAATTAAACCATTCTTATCCATTAATTAAGCGTGGATTAACTTGACGACAGTTTTGGTAGATCCAAAAAATCTGACATTGCTCCATTTTTGGTGGGATTAACTGGAGTTTCTCCATATTTGGTGGAGTTTTCCCAAGGAAATCTGAAGGGGCCATAAATTTTACATTTTTCGACCAATTTTGGCTTAGAAAGAGTCATTCCTAGATTTTTTGGATGTTTTGAGAACATTTAAGTAGGTTTTAGGAGCAGTAGAGCATTGTAAACATCAATTTCTTCCATTTTGAGCTAATATAGAGGCCTAAGCCATGGAAGCTGGACCAAGGAGATGTAACCCAGGAGGGGTGAACTCCTTCATAAAAACATTGTGCTAAGTGTTCATTTTGATGGCTTTTTGTATATTTGTTTGTTGTTGTTCAACACTTTATTTACATGCTATTTTTCTCATGAATTTGACATAAAAATTGATAAATTTACCTGTTACATTCAAAAACACCATAAGGAAACCTATGCACATCAAGCAAATGATGAGATATTTTTTTTTATTATGAAGTTGAAATTAGCACAAAAAAATTAACATTCAACAACAGATCAAGTTGGTATCAGAGCAAATGTTATTTGCTTGATTGCTTGAGTTTTGTGCAAGTAGGGTTTTAATGGTTGGAAATTTCTGATGTTTACAAGGTTAAAGTTGTAGAGAGGATAAGAGAAACTATTGGTTGTAAATCATGAGGTGATGCCCAGAAGAAGAAGAGCCACAAAGCCATAATCTCCACCCAAAGTTTCAATCCCAGCTACACTTGAAGCACCTCAAGTTTTACCTTTAGTTGAGATTGAGGACGTACAAGTAGCACTAGAAGGTGAGCTTGAATCCAAAGTCATCATGTTTGGAGCAAGAGAGACAGAAGGTCTTTCAGAAGAGGAAGCATTCAAGAAAGATTTCTATGATTTAACTGACATGGTTAGAGTCCTCCATGAAGAGAGTTCTAAGTCCCCACATGGAGAGGGAAGCTCATAAGATAAAAAATGAAAATAAGGATTCAAAGGGTAATGGAGGAAAGCCTCCTACATATCCACCATCTTCATCATCTTCCTCATCATCTTCATCATCCTCATCATCACAAACAACATTATCTTCTACTTCCACCATAAAAACTATTCATAGTCATTCACAAACCCCAAAAGGAAAAACACCCTTACTCAAATTGGACATTAAGTTTGAACTTCCCATGTACAGTGGTGAGGTAAATGCAGAGAAGTTAGAAAATTGGATTCGAAAATTATAGGTTTATTGCATAATTAAAAACCTTCAAGAAGATGACATAAAGATCTAGTTGGCTTCATTGAGGCTAGAAGGAGAAGCACTAGTTTGGTTTGAAGGAAATACTCAAGAGGAAATGCGAATTCATGGTAAGATATCCATTTCTTGGGTTAAATTTGTTTCTTCAATTAAAAGACAATTTTATCCTTTAGCCTACATGCAAAAATCCATTATGAGTTGGAAAAATTTTAGGCAACTCAAGGGTCAAACAGTTCAAGACTATACCCAAGAGTTTAGGAAAAGGGATTTGTTGTTAGGAGTAAACTTGAATTCCCAAGATACTCTCTTGAAATATATTGGGGGTTTACATTCCTACTTAAAACACACTATCCTTATGTTCAATCCAACCAATTTAGATGAGGTATGTGTGCAAGCCACACATCTTGAAGCAAGAGGAAAGAACATTCAGGAAGAGGTTAGTAAGAAGAAGCCATTTAAGGGTAAGGAGAAAGAGAAGGGTGGAAAATGGAAAGGAAAGAAGAATGCAAGTGTAAAGAAATAAGGGGAGAAAATTACATGCAAACATTGTTCGAAAGAGGGGCATGATGAAGCCCACTATTGCAAACTGCATCCCAAACTAAGATCTAAGAAACTAAACAATAAGGGGAAAGAAGAGATGACCGCTACCACACAACCTGATATTGGATCCGATTACGGTGATGAGACCAAGATTTCAGCCATGATAACAAAGGGAAAGGAAGCTATAGAAAGCACTAGTTCCTCACCTAGTCGCAACAACACTTCAAATGAAGAATCAAGGATAGAGTTGTTCCATGTAAGGGTAATCTCAAACCATACAAAGATTGATGCATTATTTGATAGTGGGTCACAATCGAACTTAATTTCAAAAGACTTGGTCAAAAATCTTAACCTTGAAACTGTACCTCATCATAAGCAACATCCTTTGGGTTGGATAGTCAATAATCCAAATTTACAGGTTACAAGGAAATGCTTATTCAGGTTTGCCATTACTGCAAAATTCGTTGATGAAGTTGAGTTAGATGTAGTTCCACTTGACATCTCAGGAATTTTTTTGGGAAGGCCATATTTGTCTGATAGGAAAGCGTATTTTATTGCCATGAGAACAAATATCAATTTCTCAAGGATGGAGTGGAGTATATTGTGAGATCCCATCACAAAAAGTTAAACATTTATTTGGTTAATGTAGGGAAGATGAAGAGACTAGTAAATGCAAGTAAAAATTTTGTGCTTCTCATGATCAAGAAAAATAATGATATAGATCATGAATCTTTTGAAGGTTGTGATGATAAGTTAAAATATGATTTGTTTAAAGTAGTAAGAAAGCATGGCAGGATGTTTTAGGGAACCAAAGGGGTTACCTCCCAAGTGGGGAATTCAACATGACATACGATTGCAGCAGGATGTTCCACTTCCAAACACTGGCATGTATCGCATGTCGATCATGGAGAGCATGGAAATCAAGAAGAAAATTAAAGAATTGCTTAACAAAGGTGTCATATGCCCATCTACTTCACCATGTGGTTCACCAATTGTCTTGGTGCTAAAGAAGGATGAGACTTGGCGCATGTGTGCCGATTTCCATGCACTGAATAAGATAACAATAAAGAATCATTATCCACTGCCAAGAATTGATTATTTTCTTGATCAGTTGAGGTATGAAAAGTATTTCACTAAGTTAGACTTATGAAGTGGTTATCATAAAGTTAGAGTAGTTGAAGAGAACATTTGTAAAACCGCATTTAAAACTAAACAATGATTGTGTTGTTTGAATGGCTTGTTATGCCTTTCGGTCTTACCAATTCTCCAACGACTTTGATGAGAGTTATGAATGATGTAATTAGACCATTTCTAGGTGATTTTGTCATTGTTTACTTAGATTATATTCTCATATTCAACAATTCCATAGATGAACATGTCATGCATGTGAACAAAGTACTTGATGTCTTGAGAAAAGAACATTTATTCAAAGTGTGAATTTGGCAAGAATTATTTATTGTATAATTTGGGATACATTGTTGGAGGAGGTGAGGAGCTGAAGATAAACCCCTCTAAGGTTGAGGTCATTGTGAATTGGCCCAAGCCCAATACAGTTACATAGGTAAGAAGCTCTCTAGTGGTAGCACAATATTGGAGGAAATTTATTGCTAATTTTTCTTCCATTGCAGCTCCACTACATGCATTGACTAGTGTCAAGAAAGTATTCCAATCGGGAGATGTACAACAAAAAGCATTTGATTCTTTAAAACAAAAAATCATTTCAACACCAGTATTGGCTCTTCTAGATCTTAGACCGCCATTTGAGATTCAAGCAGATGCTAGTGATTATGCCATGGGAGCAATTCTCATGTAGCATGGGAAGCCCATTTCATTTCATTATGAAATTTTTAATGGTGTTGTGACTAAATGTCCCACTTATGACAAAGAACTTTACACATTGGTACAAAGTGTTAAACAATAGAAACACTACTTGATGGGGAAGGAGACCATTATCCATATCGACCATCAACCATTGCAGTACTTACATTAATAGTCAAAGTTGCATCAATCACAAAACTTCAGATGTATGGGTTTTCTCCAACAGTTCCATTTGGTTATTAAGTACAAAAAGGGAATCTATAATAAGGTAGCTGATATGCTTTCTAGGCATATTGTAAATTCATCTATTATACTAAATCATAATTCTGTTTTACATGAAAGTTACATTGAGAAATATGCATATGATAATGACTTTCAGGATGTGTATGCAAGCTTGAGGCAAGGAAACCAAATTGAAGAGTTATATTACCATGTACATAACAGTTTGTTTTGTCATTTGGTCAAGTTATGTATTCCATAGGGAGAGAGAAAAAATATCATAAGGGAGGTGAACACTCCATTGATTGCTAGAAATTTTGGTGTAGGTAAGACATTAACGAATCTCCAAAGGTATTGATATTGGCCATGCATGCTTGATAACGTATCTAGTTCCATTAGAGGATGTTATTTGTGTGCAATAAGTAAGCCTAACAATAGGAAACTAGGATTTTACACTCCACTTTCGGTACCTTCACGTTTGTGGGAGAGTATCTCAGTGTATTTTGTAGGAGGTCTTCCATTGTTAAGGAAAGGTCATGATTACTTGTATGGTGTATTCTAATGCCATGTAAAAATCAAATTACAGCTGAACAAATAACTCATATTTTCTTTCAAAATGTTTGGGTTCATTTTGGCCTTCCTACTTCATTTGTAAGTGATCGAGATTCTCGATTTGTTCGGAATTTTTGGTCAAATTTGTGGGACATGATGGAAACTAAATTGAAGTAGAGTACAACCTTTCATCCTGTTATCACTCAGGTTGTTCCCAAAAGTTGTAAGAAAGAGAATACAGCTAAGGTAACCACATAACAATCTTTTAGATACAGATTCTAGCCAATCTACATCCAGAGAGGGCTCTCTCTTTATGATTTAGCTTTGTTTTTTAAAGGTGTTAGGCTAATTGTAAAGTTCAAGGGTTTTTCTTTGAGTTTGGGTGGTGAGTTTCAATAGAACAGCGAGGTATAATTGAAGAGTTCAGTCCATTGGACATGATGGAGTCAAAGAGACAGGCTTCCTGGATTTGGTTTCTAGTAGAGGATGGCATCACAGAGCAAGGTAGTCAAACATGGAACAATTTAAAGTTTGGAATCAGATGGAATGGAATCAAATGGATGAAGGGCAGTTAAGAATCCTTCAACATATTGAAAGGGGGAAAATGGATGCTTACTATTAAGGAGCAGTTAAGGATTCCTTAGCAAATAATCAACATGAAAGAACCAGGGGAAACAAGAGCACTTAAGGATTCATTATTTATACTAATTCTGAAGAAAAATACAGAGAATAATAAAGACTGAACACAGAGTGCAGTCAAGAAAATTCTGAATTAATCTTTTGCTTCATCATTCATATTTATGAAACATAGATGATATAACAGACAAGAAACTGTAAAACACAAAGTAGAAAATACTCATTGATCCATGGGTTGATTCAAGAATTCTTTGACAAGTCCTCTACATCAATTCTTTTTCCATTAAACCAGACAATAATTTGATCCCAATAGCTTTTTTATTCCAAAGTTCAGAGGTATAACAAAGTCTAAGAAATCTACACATACCCAACCTCTTCAAAACTCTGATAAAGGGGGTATCTATATCACAAAATATGTACAAAAGATATCTCATAAAAGCTCTAAGATAATATCTAAGTTTAACCTAAAGTAATTTACAAGAAAAGTAGAAACAACTAACTTATGCTGTGCTGGAGGCTGGCTCTTTAGGGTTCGGCTTGCAGGTGTCCTTTGTAGCTCTGTGCCGACTGTTTGTATTAACTGCTCTTTAAACTTCTGATCTACTTCTCTTAGTCAGCTTTGATACTCTTTAATTCTGATTTGATATGCTTTTAATTCTACCCTGATACACTTTAATGGTCCTCTGATACTCTTTGATTCTGATTTGATATGATTTTAATTCTGCCCTGATACACTTTAACACTCCTTTGATACTCTTTGACTTTAATATGATATTATTCAATTCTGATTTAATTTCTGCCCATCGCTGTCAGCTAAGGTGTCTTATCGCTACTTTTCTCTGGTAAATCATGTTTCTGCAGGTTTCCATTGGCTGGGGTAGCAAAACATCCTGTAAATCTCTAATTTTCTCTTTTGTGGGCTTGGAAGTCCCTGTGTTTGCTGGTTCAATTGTGTTACTGCAAAATGGCGGGTTGAATGGTAGTGCTGCGGAGCTTGATTTTGTAGCTATGATGGTTGGAGTTAGTCAAAACTGGAGCTGAGTTTGTTTTAAGCTTTTGAGCGTGCGGGCGCTATATGCAGAAAACATAACAAAAAATGACCATTTTTACCCTTTATTGACAAAAATGTTTTTGGCGGGAAATTTTGGTCCAAAGGACGGATGACGTTAGCATGATGTCAGTGGGGGTACGGTATGGATGATGTGGTAGGTGACATGGTAGGTGATGTCAGCGAGGGGTGATGTGGCAGGATGACATCAGCAAAGGGTCAGCGGGATGGCAGTAAGCTGTTTTTCTCACACTGCTTTTGGGCTAGGACAGTTTCAAGCAGAGGGGCAACGGACAAAGCAGGGGGTCGATGTGTGTCACTTGTACGGGAGCAAAACCACCATTTCCCCGTGGCTTAACATTCGGCGGCAGGGGGGTGCGAAATGGATCTCCACTGTCGGATGTGGGGCCATTGATCTGACGGTTGGCGCTTCGTGAAGATGGCGAATGGTTAATGTGCGGGGGATGCATGTAATTAATGTTTTTTAATGGTGTCGGGGTTTGTTTTATTGGTTATTGGGGCTTGGTTTATAACTAACTCGGGTGGTTAATTATCCCAAAGATTGCACAGGGAGGGTTGTTAATAAGTTTCTTATAAACTTATTAATTCGCAAGAAACATAAAAGCAATTATATTTCAACCAGGGCGAGGAATTAATATCTGGGGATTATATTATATACATAGTACGGGATAAGGGTATCTTTTTCAGGGGAATTATATAATAAAAATTAGTGTTTAATATGACAAATGAATGAAAGCAAGCACTAAGTTTAATGTTTTGGAATTTTTACATAAAAACTTAGGCCAAAGGGAAGAAAAGGGGTTTATACAAGAAAGATGGCTATTGTCCTAAGTAAAATGGGAATTCACTTAGGCAATGACGAAATGGAATGAGTGGATTTTTGGGGATATTAAGCAGATCTTAATATCTCTAGGGGAAATTAGTAAATGATTTGGGGAAAAGGACGAAGGGGAGTTAGTCATGCCTCGCTTGAGCTGCTCCAAAAAATATCTGCCACAACACTTGTGATAGAGGTAAAATTAACACTTTGAGAGACAAAATCAATCACAAGTCTCATTCTGCAACACCAAAAGTACCTACCCTGCCTACTTTGCCTATCATTTTTTCTTCTTTACATTTGGGTGCACTTAGACTAGCAATCCCTCATAAATCTTCTTTTTATTTTCATGGGAATCCTACCTAAGTCTGCACTTATTACATCAAAGGGCTTAGATTAAACTGTTGAGCCCCTTTGCTCCTCTACCTATCTACTTATCTGCCAAGTTTAAACAGTTTGGACAAATTTTTATTTTCTATCTCTAAAACAGGAAATTCAAACATGAATTGGCCAAGATTAAGCTGTTTGGCCATTCACCAATTGTGGTAAAAAAATGCAACAAGTTGTACATGATGCTCTATTTACAGAAAATGAAAAAGTAGTGGCATTTGGACTTGCACACTTTCCTGGTATTTTTGTTTGGGGTTCATTTCTTTTCATTTTTTCTTTTGACCATTTATTTTTTTCACCCTTTGATTTTTCTTTTAGGGTATACCCTCTTTACATTTTTTTATTTTTTTGATTTTTTTATAATATGGAAACCTTTACAGCAAGAAAAGGACGAACATATTACAGAGCTCAACTAGTCAATCATGAAATATGACACCTATTACTATAGGAGTATAACACTAGCTCCACTTGGGGATGGCTTTCCCTGGTGGAAAGTCAAGAACAGTAGGTCAGATGGCCTTATGAATACCTTTTACTATGCTCTGAAATCTTCCTTTGCTGAATGTAGAAACTATACAAAAGGATGTTGTAAAATATATACACTACTCTTGAGCTGATTCAAACAATTGTACATCTGTGCTTGGATGGTCTGCTTGGATTATCTGATCTTATGTTCCTACTCCTAAATCTTCTTCTGTAATCTCTGATAAGCTGAAATAAGGCTAAACAAAAATGATAAAGTTACTTCACTGCTTTCAAAATTTTCTGCACTTTCCTCTTTATTCTCCTTGCTAATATGAACCAACTGATTACTTCCTTCAAGCTGCTGAAACTGAATTTTCTTATGTACATGTTAGAGTTAGAATATATCAAAAACTTGGATCAAAGTAATGTTTCGACATTCGACCATTCATTGGTCCCTCCTCTATTTCTGTACCATCCAGGCTCTTTAGAAAGTAAGTATTGTTCCCTTGCAATGCATGGATGATAAATGGCCCTTTCCATAGGAAGTCAAACTTCCCATGTTTTCCTTTGTCTTCTCTCCTGGAATCCCACTTTAGAACTTTGTCTCCAATGTAGAAATCTTCTGCTTTGGTCCTTTTATCAAATATCTTCTTGAGTTTTTCTTGTAACACTTGGGATCTCTGGTGCACTTCTTCTCTGGTCTGCTGCAAATGGATGGTCTGATTTATTCTCCTTTGAATAGCATTGGGTTCCACTTGAGCTTCTTGCAGCAATTTCATCACAGGAATTCCTAAGGATGAAGGAAACACAGCCTCCATGCCATAAACTAGCTCATAAGGGCTGGTTCCAATTGATCTTTTTGTAGTAAGTTTGTCTGCCCATAGTGCATTTGTAAGCTTCTTGTGCCAGTTTTTCTTGTTCTCCTCCAGCAGTTTCTTAATAATATTGATCAGGCTTTTATTGGAAGACTCAGCTAGACCATTACCTTGAGGGTAATAGGCTGTGGAATGGCCTAAAGTGATATGGTATTTGCTGCAAAAATTTATCAGTTTCTTGGATTTGAAGGCAACAGCATTATCGGTTATGATCTTTTCAGGACAGCCAAACCTAGACAAGATGTTGGTCTCTAAGAATCCTATAATCAATGTATCATTGGCTTGTCTAGCAGGGATGGCTTCTATCCATTTGGTGAAATAGTCTATGGCAGTAAGAATCCATTTATGTTGGCCAGAAGAGGGAGGATGGATTTCTCCAATGAAGTCCAAACCCCATTGTTGAAATGGTCTTTCAATGGAAATTGGTCTCAAGGGTAAGGGCAACTGTTTCCTTTTGCCTTCAAAAATTTGGCATTTGTGGCAAGCAGTGACAAACTTCTTCACATTAGCGAACAAGGTTGGCAAGTAAAATCTAGCCCTTAGGATTTTGTCTGCAGTTGATTTCCAGTACATGTGTCCACTGCAGTCCCCTGCATGAAATTCTTTGAGAATTCTATCAGCTTCTTGTTTTATTAAATAATTCAGCAAAATACATTCATGATTTTTCCAAAAAAGAGCATTATTTACAATACAAAATTTTGAAGCTTTCATCTTTAAAAATATTTTCTTTGTTCTGGACAACCCTGTAGGAGCCTGCAGGTTTAATAATACATGAATTATATCAGCATACCAAAGTGATTCTAAGAAGGCCTAGCTGATTTGTGGAATTGTCATCTCCTGTTCGTTATCCAGTTCATTGATGTATGATGCTTGAAATTTTGTTTCAGTCATTAGTTTAGCTAATCCCTGTCCTTTTATCAGCTTTGTAGGTTTTATTTCAATGTCATACTCCAATATTTTAGCTATCCATTTACCTCGTTTGCCTTCAATTCCATCCTGAGTCAGGATGTCTTTAACAACAAAATTTGGCACATAAGCTATTACATGTGAGTATAGTATGTAAACTCCGAAGCCTTGAATGGATTTAACAAGTGCAAAGGCCTTTTTTTCCATGATTTTGTAATTCAAGGGTGCATCTCTAAGTGCTTTACTGAAAAAGGCTATGGTTTTTTCACATCCTTGACCATCTTTTTGAAGTAAAACAACTGCTATGGTGTGTTCTGATGCAAATGAGAAAATTATGAATTCTCTGTCAAATTTTGGACTTGTGAGGACTGGTGTTCTGGTCAAAGCCATTTTGATTTCTTCAAATGCTTGTTTGGCTTCTACCCTCCATTTAACCTTTGAATCCTTTCTTAACATGTTGTTCAACAATCTAATTAATTCATCCAAATTAGATATGAATCTTCTCAAAAAGTTAATCTTGCCTAAGAAAGCTTGAAGCTCTTTGACATTTGTGGGGTGGGGTATTTGCAAAATAGCTTCTATTTTGGAAGGATCAATTCTGATGCCATCTTTGGAAATGATATGGCCTAAGAGTTTGCCTTCCTCTATACCAAACAAGGATTTTTTGGGATTCAGTGAAATACCATATTTTCTGCATTTTGAAAACACTTGTCTCAAATGATTTAAATGTTGCTGGTCTGTTTTGGAAAACACAGTGAGCTCATCTAGATATACAACCAGAAAATCGTGAATTTCTTTGGCAAAAGCTATGTCCATGGCTCGTTGAAAGTTTTCCCTTGCATTCTTAAGACCAAATGGCATTTTAACATATTTGAATGTACCCCATGGTGTTGTAAATGTAGTTTTTTCTTGGTCATTAGGATGAACTAGAATCTGATTGAAACCTGAAAACCCATCCAAAAGTGAAATCCTGGAAGCACCTACTACCCTTTGTAAAATATGATCCATCTTGGGTAAAGGGTAGTTGTCCTTCAAAGAAACCTTGTTTAAATTTCTCAAGTCAACACATAACCTGATTTCCCTTGTTTTCTTCCTGGTAGGCACTAAGTTAGACACCCATTCTAAGAATCTGATTGGCGCAATTATCCCTACATCATGCATTCGTATGATTTCTTTTTCAATTAAAGTAAGCAGTACAGGGTTGATTCTTTTGAGCTTTTGTTTGAATGGTTTTTGATTTTCTTTGAGGGGTATTGTATGTTGAATCACAGAGGTGTCATAAGACTTTAGGTCTTCATAGCTCTAGGAAAAAACATCCTGGAATTCTTTGATCAGTTCAACATACTTTAACTTTTGATCAGGGGGTAATGATTTGGATAGTTTTATCATTTTTGGATTCTGTTTGGTTCCTAAGTTGTAGTCTTCAATGTCTGCTTTTGGAGGTTCCATCTGAGGTTTCTTTGGAATGTCATTGAAATCAAAGAGATCTTCCAAAGGAGTCAATCCTTTGGGAAAATGATTGTCTTTCAAATGGATGACTTCAGATTCTTCTTCAATAATTTCATCAACATGTGTTTGTTTAAGCTCTTGAATTTCCTCTTTGGTGAATTTTGTTGGATGAACAATTTGACTTGTATTTTCTACTGAAATGTCTATTTGTATCTGATTGGCTAGATCAAACTCACTAAGTGTGTCTTCATTTGCGTTAGTGTTGGAAAATTCCTCTTCTAGGGTCAAAAAATTGTTGATCTATTTATCACTGTCAAACACTTGCTAGTTCTTCAAATTATTAGGTATGGCTGGCCTATGTCTAATTTCTGCTGTGAATCGATGATTTGGTTCAAATGGAAATTTATAGGTGTTAGCAAAAATTGCTAGACTGTGAGCTTGCAAGTTATGTTTTCTCGGAATTTTGGCAAGCTGAGTTTCCTAAAATGTGTTGAGGATTTTTATGGTTGTTTCTTTGTATTCTTTTAATCTGGGATCATTTGTTAAGAACTTCCCTTTTATCTGTTGAACGATTAAATCAGAATCTCCTAAGACTGACACTCTAGTTGCTCCCAATTTCTTCAGCAGCTTAAGACCTACTAGCATAGCTTCATATTCAGCCATATTATTAGTGCATTTAAAGTTTAACCTACAGGCATGACCTTCAGCATGTTTGTTTTCAAGGTTGTGCACCCAGACCCCTGCCCTTGCTCCTAGTTTGTTCATAAAACCATCAAATTCTAAATACCAAAGTATTCCATGTTTATGATTAGTATTTGAATTTGCAGGGATTTGTTTAGCAGGGAGGTCTGGTTTTTCAAACTGTTTTGGTTTATCCAATGTTTCATGATTTTCAGAGATCTCTTGGATTCAGGCACTAGACTTTTCATTTGCTATTTTTTCTGTTTCAGCTGTTAAACCTTTTATTGCATGTGGGGGACCAATTTTAGCATTGTAAAGGATAAAAGAATCCATGTATGATTGTACTGGGTAGATGGGGAAATTTTGAGGTTTCTCTTGACTACTTACTACATGCTTCATTAAGGTTTCTCTGTATAGTCTCTTTGGTTGACCAAGCACTGAAATAGTAGCATAAGACATGTCTAGTTGTAGAGATCCTTGAAGCTTTGCACCCCAAGGTCTAGACAATAACATACCATATTTTGGAGGAATATCAGCTACTACTATGTCCATTAAGATGGTTTTGGCAGGATATTGGACTAGTGACACACATAAACCTTTGTTAAACCCAAACATTTGACCTGACTTGAATCAAAAGAGAAAAGATATTTATATGGCCTAATGTCTTTCTAGTGATAGGATTTTGATTCTTCCTGAAATTTGGATTTCTCACAGTGTTCCTTGGTTGACCATCCCAAGGGGATTTTCTCTTAATTGTTTCAACTCTATCTCCAAGTCTATCCATTCCTTTGATAATTGTATCTAGTTTTTGTTCAACGGTAGAAGGTTCTTCTTTGAAAGGTATCCTTCTTTCAGCTTTGGCTCTAGACCGTTTAGATATCAAGTTGGCCTCAACATTGACAGCTATACTCTGCATTTCTTCTAACTTTCAGGGAGCTCTTTCCCTAAGTTGGTATGCCATATCAAAATCAAATGCATCAGGGAATTTAATCAAGGCCAAATCTGGAGGAGGTCTAAGATTTTGAGGAATAGAATTGTAAACACTGTTGAATATGGTATAGTAATCTTGGACAGTTTCTTGTGTACCTCTTCTTAGGTTTTCATACTCTTATAGAATGTGCAGAGGATCTTTCTTCTTTTCCCACCTGTTCAAGAAGGTCTGATAAAGGGCTTGTGGTTCATTGATACTGTTTGTAGGGAGGGCTCTAAACCAGGTTCTAACATCTCCAGTTAAACTTTGGACAAATATTATCGTTCTGACATCATCATCATCAATCTCATAGTTTTCAAAATAGTCAGTCATTTTCTTGTTATGTTGTTGAGCTGTGTTACAGTCAAAATAAGTGATTTTTCTTTGATAGTCTTGAGGCATAGCACCTAGATTTGCATGTAAGTTAGGGGAGTATATCGGTTTGCCATGATTGCAGAGATAAATGTGACAGCTGGAAGAGTAGGGATAACAATGAGAGTAGCAAATGGAGGAGTGGAAAAGATAAGTTAAGGTGACGATGGTGAACTTAGAGAAGCTGCAGTAATGACAGAAAGGTTTGGTGTTTTTTCAGAGGCAAGCTCAGATTGGATGGGGTTCTGGAAATGTTTGTCAAGGTGTGAACTAGCAGATTTTTCTTGGCTCTCTTGCCTTCTAACAATCCTAGAAATCAGATTGGGATTTTTAAACACGGGTGGAGGATTTGGATCAGGATTTGATCTGGTTTAACGAATCTTTTTTGGAGCCAGTTTCTAGGTATTTTTTTGGTTTTTTCTTGGAATAGTTTTGACAATACAACTTTCAACAGTCTCTTCTAGGAAGTTTTGGATGTTTTTAGTTTAGAACTTTCGTAAAGATTTATTGAAAAGAGGAACTCATCAAGTATCTGAAACCAACTATTCAAAACATAAAATAGATTAGAGATAGACTGAAGCAGCATTTATTTACTTCTACAATTGCAAAGCAAAAGCAGTTTCAAAGGCTACCTGGCTAACTTTAGGCTCCATCTATAGCTTATGAAATAAACAATAGTAATAGACAATTTATTCAGTTCCCTAGTGGAGTCGCTAATGATGTTATCACTCAGGTTGTTCCCAAAAGTTTTAAGAAAGGGAATACGACCGAGGTAACCACAGACCAATATTTTAGATACAGATTCTAGCCAATTTGCATCCAGAGAGGGATCTCTCTTTATGATTTAGCTTTGTTTCTTAAAGGTGTTAGGCTAGTTCTGAAGTTCAAGGGTTTTGTTTTGAGTTTGGGTGGTGAGTTTCAATAGAATAGTGAGGTAAAACTGAAGAGTTCAGTCCATTGGGCATGATGGAGTCAAAGAGATAGGCATTCTAGATGCGGTTTCTAGTAGAGGATGGCATCACAGAGCAAGGTAGTCAAACATAGAACAATTTAAAGGCTGGAATCAGATGGAATGGACTCAAATGGATGAAGGGCAGTTAAGAATCCTTCAACATATTGAAAGGGGGAAAATGGATGCTTAATGTTAAGGAGCAGTTAAGGATTCCTTAGCAAATAATCAACATGAAAGAACCAAGGGAAACATGAGCAATTAAGGATTCACTGTTTATACTAATTTTGAAGAAAAATACAGAGAATAATAAAGACTGAACACAGAGTGCAGCCAAGCAATTTCTGAATTAATCTTTTGCTTCATCATTCATATTTATGAAACACAGATGATATAACAGACAAGAAACTGTAAAACACAAAGTAGAAAATACTCATTGATCCATAGGTTGATTAAAGAATTCTGTGACAAGTCCTCTGCATCAATTCTTCTTCTAGTAAACCAGACAACAATTTGATCCCAACAACTTTTTTATTCCAAAGTTCAGAGGTACAGCAAAGTCTAAGAAATCTACACATACCCAACCTCTTCAAAACTTTGATGAAGGAGGTATTTATATCACAAAATATGTACAACAGATATCTCATAAAAGCTCTGAGATAATATCTAAGTTTAACCTAAATTAATTTACAAGCAAAGTAGAAACAACTAACTTATGCTGTGCTGGAGGCTAGTTCTTTAGGGTTCGGCTTACAGGTGTCCTTTGTAGCTATGTGCCGACTATTTGTATTAACTGCTCTTTAAACCTCTGATCTGCTTCTCTTATTCGGCTCTGATACTCTTTAATTCTGATTTGATATGCTTTTAATTCTGCCCTGGTACACTTTAATGCTCCTCTTATACTCTTTGATTATGATTTGATATGCTTTTAATTCTGCCCTGATACACTTTAACGCTCCTCTAATACTCTTTGGCTTTAATATGATATTCTTCAATTCTGATTTGATTTCTGCCCACCATTGTCTGCTAAGGTGTCTTATCACCACTTTTCTCTAGTAAATCATGTTTCTGCAGGTTTCCGCTAGCTGGGGTAGCAAAACATCTTGTAAATCTCTGATTTTCTCTTCTGCAGGCTTGGAAGTCCCTGTGTTTGCTGGTTCAACTGTGTTACTGCAAAATGGCGGGTTGAATGGTAGTGCTGCGGAGCTTTCTTTTGTAGCTATGCTGGTCGGAGGCAGTCGAAACTGGAGCTGAGTCGGTTTTAAGCTTTGGAGCGCGCGGGCGCTATATGCAAAAAACATAACAAAAAATGACCTTTTTTACCCTTTATTGACAAAAATGTTTTTGGTGGGAAATTTTGGTCCAAAGGACGGATGACGTTAGCATGACGTCAGCGAGGGTACGGTATGGATGACGTGGCAGGTGACGTCAACGAGGGGTGATGTGGCAGGATGGCATCAGCAAAGGGTCAACGGGAGGGCGGTAAGCTATTTTGCCCACACCACTTTTGGGCTAGGGCGGCTTCGGGCGGAGGGGCAGCGAACAACACAGGTGGTCGACGCGTGTCACCTGTATGGGAGAAAAACCACCATTTCCCCGTGGCTTAACGTTTGGCAGCAAGGGGGGGCACAAAATGGATCTTCGTCGTCGGATGTGGGGTTGTTGATCTGACGGTTGGCACTTCGCGGAGATAGCGAATGGTTAACGTGCGGGGGATGCATGTAATTAACGTTTTTTAATGGTGTCGGGGGTTTGTTTTATTTGTTATCGGGGCTTGGTTTATAACTAACCTGGGTGATTAATTATCCCAAAGATTGCACGGGGAGGGTTGTTAATAATTTTCTGATAAGCTTATTAATACCCAAAAAACATAAAAATGGTTATATTTCAACCAAGGCAGGGAATTAATATCTGGGGATTATATTATATACATATTACGAGATAATGGTATCTTTTTAAGGGGAATTATATAATAAAAATTAGTGTTTAATATGACAAATGAATGAAAGCAACCACTAAGTTTAATGTTTTGGAATTTTTACATAAAAACTTAGGCCAAAGGGAAGAAAAGGGGTTTATACAAGAAATATGGCTATTGTACTAAGTAAAATGGGAATTCACTTAGGCAATGATGAAATGGAATAAGTGGCTTTTTGGGGATATTAAGCAGATCTTAATATCTCTGGGGGGAATTAGTAAATGATTTGGGGAAAAGGGCGAAGGGGAGTTAGTCATGCCTCGCTTGAGCTGCTCCAAAAAATATCTGCCACAACACTTGTGATAGAGGTAAAATTAACACTCTGAGAGAAAAAAACAATCAAAAGTCTCATCCTGCAACACCAAAACTGCCTACCCTACCTACTTTGCCTAACATTTTGTATTCTTTACTTTTGGGTGCACTTAGACTAGAAAACCCTCATAATTTTTTTTTTTTTTTTCATAGGAATCCTACCTAAGTCTGCACTTATTACATCCAAGGGCTCAGATTAAACTGTTGAGCCCCTTTGCTTCTCTACCTATCTACTTATCTGCCAAGTTTAAATAGTTTGGACAAATTTTTATTCTCTATCTCTAAAACAGGAAATTCAAACATGAACTGGCCAAGATTACGTTGTTTGGCCATTCACCAATTGTGGTAAAAAAATTCAATAAGCTGTACATGATGCTCTATTTACAGAAAATGAAAAAGTAGTGGCATTTGGACTTGCACACTTTCCTGGTCTTTTTGTTTGGGGTTCATTTCCTTTCATTTTTTCTTTTGACCATTTATTTTTTTCACCCTTTGATTTTTCTTTTAGGGTATACCCTCTTTACATTTTTTTTTAATTTTTTTGATTTTTTGATAATACAGAAACCTTTATAGCAAGGAAAGAATGAACATATTATAGAGCTGAACCAGTCAATCATGAAATGTGACACCTATTACTATAGGAGTATAACACATCCAAAAAAATATGGACAAACCGAGGTGGTCAACAAGACAATCATTCATCTTCTTAGAGGATATTGCAGAAAACATCCCAAGTTGTGGGATGAATAGTTGCATTACATACAACATACATACAACAAGGCAAATAATTCTTCCATAAACACATCACCATTTGAGGCATGTTTTGGGTACTTGAAAAATTTGCCATTGGACTTCATCTTTGAGAAAGAGGTCACTATTGATGGTCATAGTGACATCGATAAGGTAAGGAAGTTCATTGAGCAAATTCAGTTGATACATCACACATTGCAAGAACAACTTGAAAAGAGTTAAAGCAGCTCCAAGGCAAGGCATGGAAAACACTGTGTCAATCATAAATTTAAATTTGGTGACGAAGTTTGGTTACATATTACCAAAGAGAGACTTCAAGGGGAAGGTAAAAATCATAAGCCAATCCATTATAGTCCTTTTAAAATCCCATAATAGTTTCTGTCAAAAAAAAAAAAAAACCAATGCATTTAAGCTAGATTTGCCTTCTTATATGCAAATATACTCTGTTGTTAATGTTGAGAATTTGAGATTGTTTGAGCCTCTTATGATTGATGATCAAGGAGAGCATGTTCAACTGCCATCAATAGATGATTTCTCACTAGAATATCTTGATGAACTTCAGCAATATCTCATACTTGACAAAAGAACCAGAACTTCAAAGAGAGGGAATGTCGAATACCTTTGAGTGGGACTCAAGGGACAAAATCCTTCTAAAGATAAATGGATGAAGATTGAGAGAGTAAGGGAGTTTTACCCTCACCTGTTGAACAATTGATAGTATCTTTTGGGGTCTTGAAACATATGCGATACACAAACATGAAACATGATATTGAAGGATCCCTATGTTATTGACTTGCTGTGAAAAAAGCAGGTAGTCTAGAACTTGGTTGAGAGAATGAATTACATTTTGAAATTTTCCAGAGGAGAATGGTCTATGTTCTTAAATTTGTAAAAAAGCCTATTATTTTGTATATTTAAACTTAGATATACTCTCCTTTCTACTATATCTAATTGGATCTATGATGGGTGAACATACATTTAAAAAATAGGTTAATGGCTATGAAATAACAATACATTAAATTTATTACATCATAGTTGGTTTTATTCGAAATAAATGGTTTTTTTCACTATTTGAAAGATTTGAGAGACAAATCTATTATATATGAGAACTAACCTACGTAGACGACCTGACCTATGGTCCGTGAATGCCACAAAATTTTTATATTGATAGATATCTTTGTTGCATTATCACTATGTTTGAAGAAGTTATGCCCCTAAGAGACAGAGATGAATACAAGGAGGAGAAATATGAAATTTTCAGAAAATGTAATTGAGCTTAATTACATTGAAGGAATAACACATGTTAGTCTAGATCAGGATGTTAAATTTGAAGCTAAAAGAATTTAACATTGATGCCACCTACGCCGAAAGCCACAATTGACAACTTTTTTCAATCGAACCTACCACACCGCCTATTGAATTTCTAGATTTCAATATGTATTCATCTGAATCACATGTAGAAAATTTTGTATCCTACTTCATTTATAAGTTTATATTTCCCTCTGCCTGAGAAATGCAAGCCAAGGCAAGGCCCTCGAGTAATGAAAAATCTTGTGTTTTCTATTTTCCATTCTTGTTTGTGATCTCTATTTTGTGTTCTCCATTCTTGCTGTAGTCTCTGTTAAGATCTCTATTATCTTCTTGATCCTCTGATCCCATCAGCTGGTATCAAAGCCACTGGTTATATAAATCTACTCAAGAATCATAGACCGCTGGCGAAGAAATCAAGGAAGCTTTGTTTAGATTTAGGTTGGGCATTATCGTTGAAGTAGTCGTGCTAAAGAGTGTTTCCCTGCAGTGATGAAGCAATGCCTCTCTATCAAATAAAACGTGTTGTAAGTTACGATATGCAAGATTCTCGAGTCAGGACGAAGCCAAGTTCATGGAAATTTGAAATGGTTTTCACTGGTATAATTACCAGTTCCAAAATAATTGACAGGCATGCAAGAATATTGATTTGTATGTATTGGAGTGGTAAAGTCCTTTTTTTATTTGCCACTAGATTCATTTTAAAGTGAGTAAATAATAAAATATGATCAAACGAGCTTTGTGTATCTCGAAGGGTTATATTTTTATTTGATGATATTTTTATTTGGGAAGAAGCAAAAGTCAAAATATAAATTATTTTTAAAAGGATATTAATTTTGGATATTTATTTTAAATTAGTGTAATAATTAAAGTTTTAATTTATAAATGGAGTTTTCATTTTTGGGGGTTGAATTTTATTAAGAATGGAGACGGCAACAGTAACTGATGTGGAGAACTTGAGTGAGGTTAATTTTTCCCTATGGAAATCACAAATGGAGGATATATTGATTTTAAAGGATCAATATTTACCGATTGAGGGCATGTTAACGGTGCTGGACCCGCCAATATTCAGGGGATCACCTCGGTATGAAGTCTCAATTAGACCTCACATCGTTTAGTGTGGGAGTCTCATATGGTATGATGGCTCGATTGACATTATCTTAAGGATTTGCCTCAACTCTTTCTTGTCAGTAGAAGGGAGAAGTTCGCTTTGTCTTCGAGAAGTAAGGTTCCCATGCCTCGTGAGTGTAAGTGTACTTGTGTCAATGGTTCTTTCACTGTGAGGGGAAGAAGGTGAAGGTGAGTTCCAGGTTGAAAGGGATCAGTCCCAACTCGGCTAGGAACACACAACAAAAAAGGACATACACAACTTCCAGCAGAGTAGTCCACTCGGATGTGTCAGTCACAACATACAAGGTAAGATCACACGTAAAGCACTCACGAAACAATCCGAGCGAGTGCAACGGTTTTTACAACAAGGTTCAGGTGAAAAGTATGTCTGATGTCTGGCAGAGCAATCGACATGGATGGGACAACATTAACAACATATACAACACATTTCCATCAATAGATTATGGATTGCAACAATTGAAACAATTCAGATGTAGAACATAGGTTAAAGCAACATGCATCACAACTATTAAGGATTAGTCTTACAATAGATACAATACATGTGTGAAAATGTGTTTTCTTGTTATTAGGCTTCTGAATTAAGTGAAATTTCCAAAGCACATCATTACACCATACATCACTAACCCATCAGCGGGGTGTTGGAGCCACTACTTACTCCTCAAAGAAAATATTATAGAATCTCTTGGTTATGTGTGAGGAGCTGAGGTCAAAAGTCTTTTGCATGTACAAATAAGGGGGTATATATAGCCAAGGGTGAAACTGACCCTTGTGGCTGTTCGACTACCCTCATGACCGTTTGACTTCCATGAATCTTTGACTTACATGACTCTTTGTTCAACAAGTGGGTCTCTTAGACTTCCACGTTACATCACATTGATTGACAATAAGCCCACAGTGAGGATGTGGGTGACATGACTCATGATGTGACTCGACATGACTTGACATGTCAATGCTGGTACATTCATGCTGCTTCAGGAGTGCATGTCGAGCTATAGTGTTGCTGGGTTATGGATGTCTTCATGGGGTATCATAGCTTCACCTTCGCATGGTGAAGTGCATGGAGTCTTTGATGGTCCTTGGTTCGCTTAATGAATCTTTAGCATGTTGTTCCTTGCTTGCATGTTGGAAGGCTTGACAAGCTCATCTATTCGCGAAGGTGCTTGTTCGTCTCATTCGTCTGCTTTGCATGCTTCATTTGTTCATCCAATGTTGAACCTATCATTCTACATGTGCTCTCTTCATTTATCCCATTATTCATCTTGCCATGTTCGTTGGTGTACCTGTACCTGCAGTCACTCATGGTGAGACGACATCAAATCCAAAACCTCCTAGTCTACCATGACACATGATCATTTGGGTGTAGGTGACCGAGAGAGGTAGCAAGGCTGTTATGCGGGATGTTGGCTCTGGGCAACTGCTGATGAAAACTATGCAAGAGTCGCTTAGAGATGGAGACAGACAATCTGAGTCGATAATGACTATCTGCAAGGTCTGGCTCAGCTGGGAGGAAAAATTGCACAATTTTTTTGAGGAATAGTCCAAGATGCTGGATGGCAAGGCAGGCATGCTCTGCACATTTTTAAGAACGAACGGGAAGTGGGGCTGGAGAACCAAATTTATGCAATTTTTCAGAGGAACAGGTCGGGCTGCATGAAGGGTCAGCAGGCGGGGATTGTGTAGTTTTTCTAGGGAACTGCCTGGGTCACTGGCAGCCAAAACTGCGCAATTCTCAAAGAGAATTGCTAGTTGGCTGTTGGGGTCATTGGCAGCCAAAAATGCATAATTCCCAGAGGGAACTACTGGTTTGCTTCCCAGGAGACTGGGAGAAGAAATTGCGCAATTCCCCGAGGGAACTGGCAGTCTGCTATTGCTAGTGGCTGTTGGCAAGGAAAACTACACTGAGGCTGGGAGGCTAGCCTGTTTATCATATCTACACAATTTCTGAGCTAAGCTCACTGATGGGCAACAGAAGGCCTACTCATGAACATTGCACAATTTCTTAGATGAACAGTTGGTCGACTATCGGGATGACTGAAAGGGAAAATTGCGCAATTTTTTGAGGGAAATAGGGACGAGAACTTGGTGGCTGTTTGGCCTGTTTGTTCAATTTCCTCAGTCAGTTGAGTGGGTGAAGTCAGTGGACTTTGCGCAATTTTTGAGGGGAGTCAATCTCAGGGTGACTGTCGAGTCCAACTGTTCGGGTGGTCAGCATGAGAGTTGATTGAATTTCTTGCAGGCATCGCAGCTTGAAAAGACTAGCTTGGTGCTTCTGCGTTGTTCTGGTTGACAGTCGATCGAGTCGATGGCAGGGTGATGGTCCAGCTGTTAGAGGGGATTTAGGTCATCAAAACCTTCAGCAAAAATGGCTAAGTGTGTGAACAATCGAAAGATTCATAGGTGATCATACGAACACACACTCGCATGACTTGACAATGAAACGACCAAACCATCTAGACACACATGCTCAACAAGACTGAATGACGGTGTAAGTGATAAGTGCAACACTCGTGATTGATTGTTCATTGATCGAGACGATGATCACATGAAATGAATGTGACTTCGTGTGTGAGTGCGACATGTGATTTCATAGTGAACACAACAAGCACATATGAAGAAAAGAACTTGAGCATAACCAGAACATGGCTGCAAGCATGAATTAGACATTAGCATGTAGAGACTTGAATGCAATGAACAAGCAAGGTGGATGTAAGGACTCACATGAGCTCATGGATTGAACTTGAGTGTGTGTAGTCATCAAGTGAACTCTTCAATGAAGGCTTCGAAATTGGTGCAGGCGAAGATTTTGGAGGGTGGTTGTAGCCGCTTCAACACTTGGAGACACACTCGTAGAACTCCATCTTCTCTGTTTCGGTTCATTGCTGGCATAGGGCCTTGATCTTTCAGGGAGTATTGAATTGCTATGCTGGTTACTTCAGTTTCCTCACTTACCCCATGGAGATATGTGGTTCACCCTTTGCCAACTCAATGGAACACAATCAAAAGTTGAGCTTGAGTATGAGTGTTTCAAATCCGGGAAGGGTAGTTTAGCTTAGGAGTTGAAGATTTTCAGAGTATAAGTTTTCATCTCTAGTGTTTCTCCGCTGCTAGCAGGCTTGGACAGTGCCTTGGTAGAGTCACACATGCTTCACTACTGGCGAGCTTGGTTAGTACCTCGGTGGAGTTGCATGCATCACTTCTCTGTGTAGGAAGCCTTTCTCTTCTTTCGCCTTTGTATTTTTTAAGAGGACTATGCATAGGCACTTATTTATTTTTGGGGCAGAAGATGGGTCTCGACTTATTGAGAGTAGAAGAGGTTGTTCCTTCACAGAAGCATGTAAGAACTTTGACATAGGTTTGCTCGTTTAGATTTTCCCCTTCTTCATTTCTACTAGTTGGATGAGCTTGAACACACAGAGCAGAAGGTCGAATATAGGCATGGGGCTGCCCAGTGTGGACATAGGTTCATGGTTGGACCAAAAATTCACTTGCAGACGGTTCATATTTTCTGTTTGGACTTCATGGGCTGAAGGTTGTAACCAAGCACAGAGAAGACAGACATAAGACTAGCCAAGTGTTACAGTGTCATAAGTCTCTTCAAATTTCAGCCACATACTTTATTCAAAAGCCAGAACGTAGTAGTTGGAAGCACTTATTTCCGGAAACAAAAATTGTAATATATTAAACAAACAAAAGGAACATGAACAAAAATAGTAAGCAAAATTAAACAAGGCAAAAGCAAATATAATAAGAAAAACAAATCAAATGAAAATAACAAGTAGCAAGCAGACTATGTACATGGCACAGGTGCAACCTGACCTATTGAAAATAATGCTCGAGATCTTGGCTATTGGAAGGAAGGTATTCAATCCTCCTGCCCAGTGATTGTAAATGATACGTGTGAAGGCCAAGATTCTCGTAGACTAGTGCAAGTCCATTGGGCTCCGCTATTGGAACTTCTTGGCATTCTAGAAGACCTTCAAATAAGGACAACACCACTGTTTCAGGTACTGTGTGCAACATGGGCTTAGATGATGGCATGAGATAGTTATTTTTATTCCCGGAGGGGTTCAAGTTTTTGAAGTCAATGCATAAACTTATTTTCCCAGATTTATTACGTGCAAGATTTGAATTAGAAAACCAAGATGATGACTAAATTTGCAAGTAATCCAAACATTTAAAATGTTAGTCAATCTTTTCGGTGGAAGGAGTGCAAAAAACATGTATGTGTTACCTATTCTTTGCTATAATGGCTTGTCTCCTCCTTTATGTGGAATTTGATGTTGGATTACTCGCGTGTAGTGTGTACTCAGGTCATCATCTACTTGTGCATACTCATTTCAGTACTGTTCGATCAAGCTGTCAACAATTTGTCACTTCTTTAGTGTATATCTTGTACCAAGATTGGCCATATTGGGATCATGGTAGGTTCTGAGGTCTCTTTGTTCATTCGTAGTGTTAGTCCTTTGTGTGTTTAGAATGAGTTCTTCATACTCAGCATCAATTTTTGTGCCTTCAAACTTCAGAAAGATCGAAATCATGCATTGTCCATTGTTTTGGATGACTGAGATACACTCGGTCTTTGGGCCATCATGCGTTCCCGACTTGTCAAGGTTCATAACCCACAGATCATTTATACATGGACAATTTGGAATGTTGGTACTGCTGCTACTACCAGAAAAACAAATTGTACAAGTTTCATTATCGTTTGTTGGGTGAGGAAGGAGTCCCAACTGCTTGTCTGATGAGGTTGGAGCTAGCCATGCAGGATAACACTCCAATGTATTTTCCAGGAGGAAGTTGCCAAATGTGAGTTCTGCGAAGGCCAATGGTTCGTTCTCACTGTTAAGGGGAGTGACATTGTGTTTCATGTACCTCTCTGATAACACCTAGATTTGGTTGCATTTTCCCTTGTACGAAAGCCACATGTGAGACTAGTCTGTAGAAAAATATTGATTTAGCTTGCTGGACCAACCTCCGTTGAGTAGTAGACTGTATGCTTCCGGGATGTCTACAACCACTATGTTTATGCATTGGTGGACTTGACCGTCATGAGATAGTCGGATGAACACGTCTCATAGTTCACCAATGGCTGGCACCGATGTTTAATCAAGTTGGATTATTCGCGTGGATGTTTCTCTCCATCGTGCATTGATCTTTTTTGTAATTGAGAGTGGCATGACATTGGCTACCACGCCAGAATCAATCAGAAAGTTGTGAACATTGCAGTTGAAAATTTGAAAATATAGTAGGAATGGGGGGAAACTTGAGTATGCTTCTTCCATCCAGAGTGTATTGAGCACAATGGAAAGTGATCTGGGAGGTGTGCTTGCTCCCTTTCTGGTAGAGGCTGTGCTATCTATTCATGTCTATCCCAGTGCATTCAGTAGGATATATCATTGACTCTGGATCTTAGCCAACTCGAACAAACTAATTTTTGCTTGAGTTTTATTCATGTCATCAACAATGTTGTAGTCCAGAGGTGATCGACTTACCGAGGTGTCTGGGCTAGAATAGATGTTCATGTTGTCTGGTGGAGTGTTTCGCAGTTTGTTTCCCATAGAAGTACTCTTGGTCGCCACTCTCTTCCTAGACTTATTTTGTGTTTTTTTCTTTGGGGGTGGCCAGTGGATCAACCTTCCTTATCAACAGTCTAATATTCTCTTGAATTTCCCCAAGTGTAGGGGGAGCTCCTTTACTCCTAAGATTGTAACGATCATTTTGTCTTGGGGGATGCTTCTCAGTGTTTGTCTTCGGCACTACTTGCGAGCACTGATATGTGTTGACCACATGCCCAAAACTTGATGCTTGAACAGGTGCAATACCTTCATCATAATCTCTGTCATCCATCTACTTCTGCATACCACTTTATGTATCGAGTGTATGACTATATACCGAGTTTGCGAATCGCTTCCAGTCTGAACAGAAGTTCTCAGGATGATGTTCTTCATGGAACGAACAAAACTTGGGACCTGCATACTAATCGACATTGAACATAGAGCTCTACGCATTTTCTTGAGTGGACCAGTTTCTGCTTGATGAGTTCCTTCCCTGTCTCTGTCTAGGTGGATAGCTCGTTGAAAATGTGTCTGTTTTCCGTTGTTTAAGCTAGGACACTTCAATTATCAAGTTCTTGACAAGGCGAGTGAGGGTCTCAATATTAGTTGCTTCCTTGTCTCTACCCTTACTCGTTTTTTCTTGGGGCTTCCTGCTTGCATCCTTGGAGTCTTTCGCTGGTTCATCATCCTTGATGAGTCCAAATGAGCGCAAGTATTTTTCGACAACAATAGCCTCCTCGTAGTTTTCGAAGAGTGTTGGTTTCGCAACTCGAAAAACTGCGCAATGCTGGTTGGAAGTGCAGATGTGTAATAATCAACAATGATGGAGCCATGAGGTTTGGCATTTGCTGTAATTTTTTTCAATATGCGTGTAAACCTCTGGTTGAAATATTTTACCTTTTCTTTCCCATCCATCTTCAGGCTACCTAATACTTTCAGTAACATAGCTAGGGTCTTTGCATCAGGAAAATTTTCAAGGAACATGCGTTTGAATGCATCCCACTTCTGTATGAAGTTTGGTGGAAGGCTGTGATACTACACAGTTGTGCGACCATCTAATGTACATGGGAACAATCTACAAGCTATGTCGTCATGCCGTACCTCAAGGGTCTATAGCTGCAAGTAGAAGTTTTCCAAATGATCCTCTAACTTCACCATACTGTTAGGGTTGAACTTGATGTTCCTTCTCTCTGTTCGCTTTAGCATATTGTGCAGGACAACCAAGAGAGCCAATGGTCCCTGAGTCATCCATTTAAGATTTGGGTCAACCATCTCTTCTTCTTCTTTGTCCTCTTCCTCTCCTACAGAGTTTGATGGTTCTGGATCTCAGTTTGTCCATTCGTCACCACCTCCACCTCCTCCGCTACCTTCCCCTCTGCCTCCTATACCGGAGTTCAATCCCAAGATCATAAGGGTGCCTTGTTCATGTTCAAGGAAGAGTGGAGGTTCCTCTCTGTCTTCAATAATTTCCTCTAGACCTTCAAGTGTGGCAATGACTGCTTCTTTCACCAATGATACAACAACTCTTATGGGAGTGGCCTTTGGCTTCCTAGATGTGTGTGGAAGATGTTGTACACTTGGGAGCAGTCTAACTGCTTTCGTGAACTAGCAAGCGACAAGACGGTTGGAGCAAAGGTGTTGATATGAAATCTCATGTTCAATTCTGGGAAGTGAGATGTACCCAACTGCAAAGTCATGTGAGAGGGAGTGTGAGTTACTGCCTTGACTAGATGATTGATGAGTGAGTGTGAGGGGAATTTTAGCCATGTACAACTGGCTTCCCTCCTTCTAGCGCCAAAAATATTGATTGCGCTGAACTCACCAAAATTCAGATGATCACCCCGGTATGAAGTCCCAACTAGACCTCACACCATTTGGTGTGGGAATACCATCCGGTATGATGGCCCAGTTGCCATTATCTTAAGGATTTGCCTCAACTATTGCTTGTTAGCACAGGAGAGTGGTTCGCTTTGTCTTCGAGAAGTCAGGTTTGCATGCTTGATGAGTGTAAGTGTACTTGTGTCAATGGATCTTTCATTGTGAGGGGAAGAAGTTGAAGGTGGGTTCTAGGTTGAAAGGGATCAGTGCCAACTCGGCGAGGAACACACAATGCAAAAGGACATACACAACTTCCGGCAAAATAGTCAACTCGGATGCGGCAGTCACAACATACAAGGTAAGATAACGCGTACAACACTCACAGAATAGTCTAAATGACTGCAACGACTGTTACAACAAGGTTCAGGTGAAAAGTTTATCTGATGTCTGGTAGAGCATTCTACAGGGACAAGACAACATTAACAACATATACAAAAAAATTTCCATTAATAGATTATGCACTACAACAAATGAAACAATTCAGATGTAGAACACAGGTTAAAGCAACATGCATTACAAGTGTTAAATATTAGTCTTACAACAAATACAATACATGTGTGAAAACGTGCTGGCTTGTTAATAGGCTTCTGAATTAAGCAAAATTTCCAAGACACATCATTACACCATACATCACTAACCTTGTCAACGGGGTGTTGGAGCCAATACTTACTCCTTAAAGAAAATATTACAGACTCTCTTGGCTATGTGGGAGGAGATGAGGTCAAAAATATTTTGCATGTAAAAATGAGGGGGTATTTATATCTAAGGGTGAAATTGACCCTTGTGGCTATTTGACTACCCTTATGACCCTTTGACTTCCATGAATCTTCGAATTACATGACTCTTTTTTCAACAAGTGGGTCTCTTGGACTTCCACATTACATCACATTGATTGACAACAAGCCCATAGTGAGGATGTGGGTGACATGAATCATGACGTGACTCGATATGAATTGACATGAAAATGCTGGTACATTCATGCTATTGCTGGAGTGCATGTCGAGCTATAGTGCTGCTGGGTGATGGATGTATTCATGGTGTATCATAGCTTCACCTCTGCATGGAAAAGTGCGCAGAGTCTTCGATGGTCCTTGGTTCGCTTGATGAAGCTTTAGCATGTTGTTCCTTGCTTGCATGTTGGAAGGCTTGACAGGCTCATCTATTCACGAAGGTGCTTGTTCGTCACGTTTGTCTGCTTCGCATGCTTCGTTCATTCATCCGTTGGTGAACCTGTCATTCTACATGTTCTCTCTTAGTTCATCCCATTCATCATCTTTCCATGTTCGTTGGTGTACCTGTACCTGCAATCACTCATGACGAGATGACATCAAATCCAAAACCTCCTAGTCTACCATGACACATGATCATTCGGGTGTAGGTGGCTGGGAGAGGAAGCAAGGCTGTGATGCAGGATGATGGCTCTAGGAAACTACTAATGAAAACTTCACAAGAGTCACTGAGAGATGGATACAGGCAAGCTGAGTCGACAGTGACTGTCTGTAAGGTTTGGCTCAGTTGGGAGGCAAAATTGTGCAAATTTTGGAAGGAACAGTCTGGGCTGCTGGAAGGCAAGGGAGGCATAATTTGTACATTTTTCAAAATGAATGGGCAACGAGGCTGGAAACCCAGATTTGAGAAATTTTCCATAGGAACGGGTCGGGTCGCATGAAGGGTTAGCAGGCATGGATTGCGTAGATTTTCTGGGGAACTTCCCGAGTCACTGGCAACCAAAATTGCGCAATTCCCAAAGGGAATTGCTAGTTGGCTGCTAAGGTCACTAGCAACCAAAACTGCGCAATTCCTAGAGGGAACTACCAGTTTGCTACTCGAGATATTGGCAGCAGAAACTGTGCAATTCCTAGAGGGAACAGGTAGTATGCTGCTAGCATGGAAAACTACACAGAGGTCGGGAGACCGGACTGCTGATCATCTCTGCGCAATTTCTGAGCTAAGCTGACTGATGGGTAGTGGAAGGCCTGCTCATGAAGATTGTGCAATTTTTGAGATGAACAGTTGGTCGACTGTCGGGATGACTGACTGGGAAAGCTGTGAAATTTTTAAGGGAAACAGGGATGAGAACTTGGTGGCTGTCCAACCTATTTGTGCAATTTCCTTAGTCAGTTGAGTGGGTGAATTCATTGTCCTCTGCACAATTTTTGAAGGGAGTCAGTCCCAAGGTGACTGTCGGGCCCGATTGTCTAGGTGGCCAGCATGAGAGTTGATTGAATTTCTTATGGGCAATGCAACTTGAAAAGACTAGCTTGGTGCTTCTATGCTGTTTTGGTTGACAGTCAATCGAGTCAATGGTAGGGTGATGGTCTGGCTATCAGAGGGGATTCAGGTCATCAGAACCTTTAGCAAAAATGGCAAAGTGTGTGAATAATTGAAAGATGCATAGGTGATCATACGAACACACACTCGCATGACTTGACGACGAAACGACCAAACCATCCAGACACACATGCTCAACGAGACCGACCGACGGTTAAGTGACAAGAACGACACTCATGATTGATTGTTCATTGATCGAGACAACACTTGCGTGACAATGGATGTGACTCCTTCTATGAGTGTGAATGATGCTTTCATAGTGAACACAATAAGCACATACGAGGCGAAGACCTTGAGCATAACTAGAACATGGTTGCAAGCATGACTTAGACATCAACATGCAGAGACTTGAATGCAATGAACAAGTAAGGAGGATGTAAGGACTCACACAAGCTCATGGAGTGAACTTGAGTGTGTGCAATCATCAAGCGAACTCTTCAAGGGAGGCTCTGAAATTGGTGCAGGCCAAAATTTTGGATGGCGGTTGTGGTCGCTACAATAGGGAACAACAAAGAAACCGTCATCAATGACAGATGAAGAATGGAATAATATACATAGAAAGGCGATTGCTACAATCCACCAATATCTAGCAAAGAATGTGTATTTCAATGTGTCCAGAGAAAAGACGACTAAAGGATTATGGAAAAAGCTCCATGATCTATTTGAGAAGAACGCAACATCAAAAAACGTGTTCTTGATGAAGAAAATTTACAATCTCAATATGAAGGAGGGTGCTTCAATTTATGAGCACTTGAATGAATTCAATATTGTTACTAGTCAGCTTGCCCCTGTTAAATCATACTAGATGATGAAATTAGAGCCATTTTGTTAATGTGTTATATGTAAGACAACTGGGAAAATTTAATTGTCGCTATGAGTACTTCATCACCTATAGGGACCCTGAAATTTGATCATGTCAATTGCAAAAAACTAGGGAGGAGAAGCTCTAGCTTTATTTGATCATGGCAGTAGAATCGATCGAGGCTGACAAGAGTGTTCAATATCGAGAGGCCAATCAAAATCAAGGAGGGGCTGGCTCATGTGCTTTCATTTTGTTAAACCTAGACACATGACAAAAGAATGTCAAGTCTAGAAGAAAGGACAAAAGGATAAGAAACCGACCAATACAAATCGCAAGTCATCCATCACAAATAAAGGCGAGACTACTGTTGTAGTCATATCGTGATGTGTTGTTTATTATTTTAGTAGAGGATGCATGTTTATATACATCTAGTAGTAGCTTTTATTGGATCCTTGAATATGGGGCATTTCACCATGTAACCCCATGTAAAGATAGTTTTGTGGCATATAATCTTGGTGATTATGGTAGAGTGCATTTGGGGAATAATCACTTTTGTAGCATTGTTGGAGTGGGAGATGTCCATATCAAGAGTAAGGATGGCCAAGATATACTATTGTAATAGGTTAGGGGTGTACTAGAAATGTGCATGATTTTTATCTTTATGGGATGGTTGGACGATGAAGGCTGTTCCACAAGCTTTGGAAAAGGAGGCTGTAAAATTAGCAAAGGATCATTTTTCATGGCCAGAGGACCCAAAAAAAGAACATTATATACATTGAAGGCAATAATATGGAAATAAAATTTGGTTGTTGTCACAAAAGAAATAAATTCAGCAAATATTTAGCATAAGCACTTGGGTCACATGACTAAGAAGGGATTAAAAATGTTTGTTGGTAAAAATTTACTACCAGGTTTGAAATCCTATGATCTTGATCTTTGTGAGCATTGTATATATGGTAGACAAACAAGGGTTTCATTCTGTAGAGGTGGCCATAATAGAAAGAAAAAATTGTTAGAATTGGTACACTCAGATGTGTTTGGGCCTATTAACATCAAGTCATTAGGAGGAGCACCAGATTTTGTAACATTTATAGATGATGCATCCAGGAAGGTTTGGACCTACCCTATGAAAAGTAAAAGTGAAGTTTTTGAAATATTTCAAAAACTCCATGTTGTTGTTGAAAGAGAGACTAACAAATTGCTCAAGTGCCTAAGAACAAATAATGGTGGATAATATTGCTCAAATTCATTGCAGGAATATTGTAACAAGTTTAGCATAAAGCATGAGAAGATTGTTCCTGGTACTTCTTAATAGAATGGTGTCACAGAAAGGATGAATCACACTATTATGCAAAAAGTGAGGAGTATGTTATCAAATTCTAGTTTGGAGAAGCATTTTTAGGCACAGGATATAAGGGCATCTTGATATCTTATAAATCGATCTCCAACTACAACCTTGGATGGCAGAATCCCTGAAGAAGTTTGGATTGGTAAGCAGTTGAATTATTCTCATTTGAAAATATTTGGATGTGGAGCATTTGTACACATTCCCAAAGAAAATAGAACTAAGCTAGATGATAATTCTAAGAAATTCATTTTTCGTGGATATGCGGATGAATAATTTGGTTATCGTCTATGGGATCCAGTGAAGCCTAAAATTATTAGAAGCGGGGATGTTATATTTTATGAGTCAGAAATGTTTAAGAGGACTATAGGTGAGATGGAGGTTAAGAAGCTTATTGACAATTTTAAAGAGCAGCAGGAAAACATCCCACAAATGTAAGAAAATGGAAAAAAAATTCAAGAGAAGGAAGGAAAACAAGTGGAAAGTGATGAACATCAAGAAGAAGGAATCTTGCAGGAACCTTTACAAGAGATTCAACATAATAATGCACCACCATAGTTGGTTCGCAGATCTTCTAGTTCTCATAAGCCTTCACAAATGTATCCTCTTTCAAACTATATATTATTGATTGATGAAGGTGAGCCTAATTATTTTCAAGAGGCTTGTAAAGTTGAGCACAATAAAGAATGGAAGAAAGCGATGGAGGAAGAAATGAACTCTTTGCTGGAAAATAAAACTTGGGAGTTGGTAAAGCTCCCAAAATGTAGAAAGGATCTACAATACAAATGGGTTTATTAGATTAAGCATGAAGGTGACAAAACTAAGGATAGGTATAAAGAAAGGCTACTGGTGAAAGGATTTTCCCAAAAAGAAGGTGTTTACTTCACTGAAATTTTCTCACCTATTGTCAAAATGTTATCTATCAGAGTCATTCTTGGTCTTGTTGTTGGTTTAGACTTAAAATGTGAATAGTTAGATGTAAAGACTGCTTTCCTTCATGGTGAATTGGAGGAAGAAATTTATATGGAGCAACTAGAAGGCTTCATAGAAAAAGGCAAAGAAGACCTAGATTGCAGGTTGAAGAAGAGTCTTTATGGGTTGAAATAGGAACCTCGACAATGGTACAAGAAATTTGATTCATTGATGTTGGAACATGGTTTTCATAGGTTGGACGCTGACCATTGTGTCTATATCAGGAGGTATGATCAATGAAAGTATATAATATTATTGTTTTATTTGGATGAAATGTTAATTGTTGGGCATGCAAAGAATATGATCAATAGGTTGAAGAAGGATTTGGGAAAAAAATTTGCAATGAAGGATTTGGGTCTAGCACATCAAATATTGGGCATGAGGATCATGCATGACAAGAAAAGAAAAGGTTGTAAACATCACAAGAAAGATATACCAAGAAGGTGCTTGACATGTTTAATATGAAGGATGCCAAGCTAGTTGGTACACCCCTTGCAACCCACTTCAAATTGAGTATTGAGTTATTTCCTAAAGATGACAAGGAGAAGGAAGAAATGAGCAAGATTCCTTATGCTTCAAAAATTGGTAGCTTGATGTATGCCATGGTATGCACATGACCAGAAATTACATATTCAGTGGGAGTGGTGAGTAGTTTCCTTGCCAATCCAGGAAAAAAACATTGGCAAGCAGTAAAATGGATTTGAGGTATCTCAATGGTACTAGTCTATTATGAAACCAGCTCAAGAAAAGATAGAAAAGATAGATCAACGCCTTAGAATTCAGCCTCTTCGAGGGGGCAACCTCATTTAAATTACATAAATGAACAATTCTTGGGTGATACAAATGAAAAGACCTCCTTTCTATATATAGGAGTCTAAGGGGTCATAACATAATCAGAGCTGACATAACAATAATAATGTAAGGGCACAATAATAACAATAGTGGGCTTCTATGGGGAACAATAGTAACAATATGGGCACTACATGGGTACATCAATATAATAAGTGGGTTATACTAACAACAATAAGGGGTTACACTAGTAGTATAGGGGCCTAACATGCCCCTCTCCTTCAAAAAGCGTTGTCCTCAACGCTTGAGTAGTTCTTGATGCTTCTGTATAAAATTCTTGTCCTCCCATGTGGAATATTCAGTGGGTAAGTTCTTCGACTTGATGAGATACTCTGAAATTGATCGATTTAGTAGCTGTCGAGTTCTTGTTTCTGTGACTGCTCCAGGTTCCAATATGATTTTTCCTTCCTCTTTAATTTCTGGCAATATTGTTTGAATTGGGATCTTTTGCAACTTTTGAATAAATGGCCATACTTCTTCATCCTTCTTCCATTCATCCCTTGCTTCGTTTATCCAATCTGGTTGGATAATATAAATAGCACAAAACAATGCTTCCACATCCTCATCCTTGAAGAGTCTTCCCATTCGGTAAGGTCGACATTTTTTAAGTGCCTGTTGTTTCGTTTGATTTTGTACTGAAGTGGCGTTATCCTTTAAAAGTTGGAGAACTTGTTGTTGATGCTCGATGTGATCTTTCACTGCTTGAACCTTTTTCTTCTTGATATGTCCTTCTATCTCTAGAGTTTGAGGAGTGGTAATTTCTTCTAATCCTTTACAAGATATGGTTGGATTTATTTCTTGATGCTCGATGTGATCTTTCACTTCTTGAACATTTTTCTTCTTTATATGTCCTTCTATCTTGATAGTTTGAGGAGTGGTAATTTCGAACAACGAATTACAAGATATGGTTGGATTCATTTCTTCTTTCTCGATGTGATCTTTCACTTCTTGCACATTTTTCTTCTTGATATGTCCTTCTATCTTGAGAGTTTGAGGAGTGGTAATTCTTGCCAATGCTTTACAAGATATGGTCTGATTCATTTCTTCTTTCTCTGGGGTGGGGTCCTGGCATATATCTTCTTCTTTTGTTGTCTCTTGATCCTTTTCTTCCTCCTCTTCATATTCTATGTAAAATAATTTCTTCTCAGCACACTTATGACCTTTAGTGCATTTGCTATCAAAATTGTAACAAAGCCCTTTTTCTCTTTTTTCTTCCAATTGTTGTGGTGTAACCCTTGTAGGTTGTGGAAGGCTAGGAGAAACAACACTTCCATCTTTATAGTTGTGAGGGGTACACTTCCTGGTTTCCATAATTTTGCTTTCCACTATGTCACAAAGCCCTTTTACTCTTTCCAATTGTTTTGGTGTTGCTCTAAAGAAGGTTTTGCTCTTTGTATCCTCATAATGTGCTATCATTTCCTCCGTGAAAATTGACCACGTAACAAGTTGTTTACGAGAACAAAGCCCTTTGTACCATAAAAATTAATCTGGTCCTAAATATGAAGATGCAATACATAAATTTTGTAACAATTGTACACCATGTATATCAAAATATTGCTCCATCTAAAGTATCCAATTTACCGGATCCTTGCCATCAAACTTCCTCATCTTTCTTTTTCTTGATTTTAGGAGCTCTACCTTGAAACGACTGTAACTCTGCACTTTCGGATCTTTAAGTTCTGAAATTGTGACCTTTATTAGCCCTTTGTGTCCTCTTTCCAATGCCACCAGTCTGATCCAAATTGGATTCTCCAAGAAAGCGTTATGCACAATCTTCCAAGATGACTTGATTATAGACTAGTTCAGTAGAGCGAACTTGTACGACGTGCCACGAGTCACTGTTTCGACCTTTGGATCTAAAAAATGCATACAAGAAACTACAGTCCGTCCTATTTCTATAACTTCTTACAAAATTTCAATCCGATCCCCAGAGAGAAAGTTATGATGATTTTCCCCAGGTCACCTGTTTTGAATGTAATTCAGGAGTCTGGAAAAAGACCAACTTCCTCAGATCATATCTCCGCAAATATCGCACGAAAAGCTCTGAAATTTGGACCCAAGGTTCAACGCGACTTTTTCTCAAATGGGTTTTTTTTGCGACTTCTGAAACGTCACAGACAAAAAGTTATAGCGAAAATTCCACGATGACCTGTTTGGAGCAGCGAAACCCTAGAATCCAAAGCTCTGATACCAAATGTTATGAAACCAGCTCAAGAAAAGATAGAAAAGATAGATCAACGCCTTAGAATTCAGACTCTTCGAGGGGGAAACCTCCTTTACATTACATAAATGAACAATTCTTGGATGATACAAATGAAAAGACCTCCTTTCTATATATAGGATTCTAAGGGGTCATAACATAATCAGAGCCGACATAACAATAATAATGTAAGGGCACAATAATAACAATAGTGGGCTTCTATGGGGCACAATAGTAACAATATGGGCACTACATGGGTACATCAATATAATAAGTGGGTTATACTAATAACAATAAGGGGTTACACTAGTAGTATAGGGGCCTAACTAGTCATTACTATTTTAACTAGTCATTACTATTTATGTTTTGGTCATAATATGACTATGCTTGAAGGATTTATAGATGAAAATATTGCTGGAGATATGGACACCAAAAAGTCCACTACAGGTTATTTTTATACATTTGCAGGTGCAACAGTCTCTTGGGTATCAAGGCTACAAAGAATAGTAGCTCGCTCTACAACAAAGGAAGAGTACATATCTGCAACAAAAGATTGTAAATATATTTGGATGCAGTGATTCATAGGAGAGATAGGAATAAAGTAGGACACACATGTGCAATATAGTGATAGTCAATGTGCCATTCACTTGTTGAAAAGCCTAGAATTTCACTCAAAAACCAAGCACATCGACTTAAGGTGCCATTGGATCTGATATGTGTTAGAGGAAGGACAATAATCCTTGGAAAATACTCATATAGATAGGAGCCCTGCTAATATTCTCAGTAAGATTCTACCAAGAAATAAACATGAGTTATGTAGAGGCATGGTAGGACTTGGTGTGATTTGATTCATGATTCTTCATTTGGCTTCAAGTGGGAGAATGTTAAATGTGAAGTCAAAATAAGTCGACACTGATGCCATCTATGCCAAAAGCCATAACAGAGAGTCATCTTCAGCCAAACCTACCACACCACACATTGAATTTATATATTTCACTGTGCAGTCATCTGAATCACATGCAGAAAATTCTAGATCCTCCCTCTTCATCTATAAATTTTTATTTTCCTCTTCTTGAGAAATGCAAGGCAAGGAAAGGCCCTCTAGTAAGGAAAAATCTTGTGTTTTCTGTTTTCCATTCTTTTTTGTGATCTCTGTCTTTTGTTCTCCATTCATGTTGTAGTCTCTATTAAGATATTTTTTATGTTCTGATCCCATAATCCTATGTTCTGGGCTCTATTGATCCCATCATAGGAGACAAATCAATGAATGTGAGATCCATATGGGTAGCTACTCTATTGGCTAGACAAATAAAAAATAATTATGAGTAATCATTAATCATAAGGGCCAAAGGGATTACATTTTTTGAGGAGGCCAATGTAAGTGAGATAAAGCACCCAATCCTTAGCACTCGTCCTTTGTTTCTTAGTGTTCTTGCAGAGAGAATTGAGCTGGGCGAACATGTAGAGCCTAAGGGTTTGAGTGAGGAGGAGAAAGAGCCAGTTGATTCTTCGCTTCTTTTCATCTATGATGGGCTTCACGCAATCAACCTAGTGCCAGGGTTTGCAGTCAAGAAGGCGCGAGAACATCCACAACTTGGGCACCTAGTCATGCATGGTGTCCTTGTTGCTCAAGAAATAGGATCTCAACGGGAGAAAACTCGACTGCAAATGGTTAAATAAATTATGTTGATGTTTCTTTTCTACTTTGTGATCATGGAAACCATATTATATACAGATACTAGGGATTAAATATCTCAGGTATGATTTATACTATCATCATCGTCATCCCTATGAATGCATCCCTGATGGAAGCACTTCTCTCCAACCCCATCATTGTGTTTCGGTTTTGAAGTAAGTTGAAGGCAACCATCCTTCCCAAAGGTTGCTATCTCATCGTTCTGTGGATACAAGGGACGTGGAGGCTCTCTTATCATTTCAGAAGGCTATCACATTAGTTCCTTGACTAAATAGAATACTTGTATTAAGAACCTAAATAATGAAAGAAGCATGTGTTGCACTTGCGTTACTTAAACATATTATTCATGCTAGCATCCAAATTAGAAAATATAGATACTAAATGCCAAAATGCAATGAACCAGAACCATATTTTTTATTTTAAATTCATCAAGAAACACAACCTTCAAAATGGTAAATAGTAGAGATGTACGGTGAAACAAACTAAATGCAATAAAAACAACATTACAAACCAAATCATGATCTTCAAGTGCATCAAAGTATTCACTTTGATTCAACTGAGAGTTAGAATTCAAGATTTTCTGATGTGTTTCACTAATATCCTCCATATCACTGCTGCTAGCAATACTCTTCCAATCCTCTTCATCTAAGAAATCGTCAGAACATCTGTAACCTTCCTCTCTTAGCACTTAATTAGGGGATCCTGTGGCACCATCACCTTGCCTTCCAAGTGAACCCTCTCATGCTAACATGATTTTTCCTAAAGTTAGACATGTTACAAACACTATATTTCAACCTCCAGTGGATATATTTTTGACAAATTCCAGACGAGTTGACGACCTTGTAAAAGTTGATTTTTTCCCTGTTGGCCATATCATTTCAACAAATTCCAAACCGATTGAGTTAGATGAATATTTCATAGTAGCCAAATTTTTAGAGCCTAGTTATGTCTTTTCGATAATTTTTAAACCATCTAAATGGGATAAGAAATTTACAGAAGTTGAAGTCTCACCTAGAGTAGTCAAATCCATAATCGGTCCACTATAGGATTTTGCCTCATTTCTAACAACATTTTCACTCTCTACCTCATCACCATTCACCTTTTCTCCAAAATCAAATCACTTCCCCTCTCTCATAATGGGAGGCCCTTGTTCGGAAGTGGAGGAATTGCATGCTAAGAAATGAGTGAATTTGGAAAAACTTGGTTGAGGTAGGAAAACTATGTGCAGGCCAAGAAAAGAGAGACGTGTCAAGAAATCTACTGAAATAATATAGAATTAACCAATTCTTTTAGCTAGAGACCCATGCCACATAAGGAATAAGAAATATCCAATATAATTTTTTGGTAGACAATAATTCAATCATCTAACACAGGTCACGAGATCCTTAAGATGTAATTACTTATCTACCGCATTTGTAATGACAAAGAATGAAAAAGAAAAGATGGAGCAAAGATTGATATTCTTAATATTCAAAATAGATAAATAAATTACATTGTAACTATCAATAATAAATGACTGAAGTAGAACTCGACACCTATGGAGCAGAACTGAAGTAAAATTGAACTGTCTATGACACATAGTAGACAAAAAAATTAAATGTGAGAGCACCTAGTTGGCAGTGAGATTAATATCTCAAATTACCCTCCTAATCTCAGCTGTTACATGTAGAGATACTTATGATGCCTAATTGTTCTCTTTGAAATTCAAATACATTCTTGACCAATGGATTTGTGAATATATCTGCAAGCTGATCTTTGGAACCAAAAAAAAGGAAGTACTATATTGTCCCCATCATTGACAAGCTCATAGATGAAATGAAAATGAGTGTCAATGTGATTTCTCTTTTTGTGGAAAACATGATATTTTGATAAAGAAATTGTTGAATTGTTATCACAATAAATTGGATTTGGCTCTTTCTGAACATTTGAAATATCTTTCAATAATCTTCTCAACCACACTGCTTGACAAGCTACTAAATTTGCTGCTACATATTCTACCTCTGCAAAAGATATTGAAATGATTGATTGTTCTTAGATTCAATTGAAATCATATTGGTTCCAAGATGAAAATCATACCCTAAGGTGATTTTGTGATCATCTAAACTCTTTGCGTCATCGTTGTTTGTATAGCCTGAAAGTGAACAATTTTCAGAATGTGTATAGAACAAACCATAGTCTATTGTCCCTGCAATATACCTTAAGATCCTTTTTTCAACCTTCCAATGAGTAATATTAGGTGAATACATAAACCTAGAGACAAAAATTGCTACAAACATAATATCAAGTCTAGTTGTAGTGAGATACAACAAACTACCAGCTAGACTTTTATACAATGTGGGATCAAAAGGTGGTTCTATATCTTCTTTTCTTAGTTTGGTGCCTTGAGATATTGGTGTATCAAAAGGTTTGCAATTGGTCATTTTGAACCTTTGGATGATATCAGTGGCATATTTTTATTAACCAAAAAAAATTCCATTAGTAGATTGGTGATTTCAATGCCTAAGAAGTATTTCATGACCCCTAAATATGTCATATCAAACTGTGTTTGCATTGCTACTTTGAATTCTTCTAACATCATATTTCCAGTATAAAGAATATCACCTACATAAATACATACAATAATAATTTTACCGTCGTGGGTTTTGGTAGACAAATTTGGCTCATGACTACTTCTACAAAATCCACTTTTGATGAGATAGGTGTCGATGCGACTGTACCAAGCTCTTGGAGCTTGTTTCAAACCATATAAATATCTATTCAATATATATGCCTTATGATCCTATCCTGGAACTTCAAAACTAGGAGGCTACTCTACAGAAACTTCTTCCTACAATATACTGTTTAGGAAGACATATTTTACATCAAGCTGACAGACATTCCATTTTTGTTGATATGTTGTGGATAAAATGGTTTTAACAATTTCTAACATTGCTACTGGAGTAAAGGTTTCACCATAATCGACACGAAACTATTGTGAGAATTATTTGGAAACCAACCTTTCCTTATGTCTCTCAATCTCTCCTTTTTCATTCAGCTTGGTCTTATATACCCATTTTACAATAATTCTAGTTTTGTCTCTTGGGAAAACAACTAATTCCCAAGTTTCATTCTTCTCTATGGAAGAAATTTCTTGGTTCATTGTATCAACCCAATTCTTTTCTTAAACTACTTCTTCAAAATGGCTTGGTTGAGTTCAAAGAAATGTAAACATATTCTGTTGGTCAAACTCATGCTCCTTCTCATATATTTCTCTGATTCTTCTTATTTTATGATTGTCTTATGATGATCTTGAATCACTCCTTGAAGATGTACCATATTCATAATGGTATGGCTTTTCTTGAACCTATAATCTTGGTGGTTGTGGTTGATAAAAAGACTGATTTGAAGCTTCATCAACATGATCAAACAAAGATTTATTTAAAAAAAAAAAATCTCTACTAAAAAAAACTTGAGTGGTAACTGAATTATAAAGTATGTACGCCTTTGAATACTCACTATAGCCTACGAAAAGACACATTTCACTCCAATTATCAATATTCTTTCTTAGTTGCTTAGGAACACGTGAAAATGCTACTGATCCAAAAATTCTTAAGTGAGATACATTTACCTTTTTACCATCCCATGATTCTTGAGGTATTGTATCTTAGAGATTGGTTGTTGGAGATCTATTGAGAACATACACTTCTGTTGAAACTAATTCATCCCACTAGTTATTTGACAACTTCTTCTCACAAAGCATACATTTGGCCATGTTCATGATCAACTGATTTTTCCTTTCTGCTACTCCATTCTATTGTGGAGTATATATTATTGTGTTTTGCATTATAATTCCTTGCTTGAAGTCATTGGAGTTGTACTCTTCTCCTTTATCAGATCTGAGTACTTTCAAAGGATTTCCACTCTTCTTTTCTTCTTCTGCTTTGAACTCTTTAAATCTTGAGAAAGTATTTGATTTATTTTTGAGAAAATACACCATATCTTCCTGCTATAATCATCAATTAGTGTCAGAAAACAAAAACTACCACCAATGGATTGTGTCTACATTGGACCACATATATATGTATGGACTAGATCTAAAGGATCTTTTTCTCTAGAGGAAGATGTGGGAAAGTTATATCTTTTATGCTTTGCTAGAACATAAATTTCACAATTACAATTTTTTTCATTCATAATAGGGAGACCAATGACCATTGAATGTTTCTGAAGCATACTTAGACTCTTGAATGGGATGTGGCCATACCTAGAATGCCATAATTGAGACTCATATATTCTTGACACATTGTGGACAAACTACTGTGAGAGATTTCAACTTCTAAGAGTTAATGAAAACATCCTATTCTTGGATTTTTCAACCTTTGCTATCAGTATTCAATTAGGAGGTTTTCCATAGATATAACATGTGTTCCCTTGAAATACTACATCATAACTATATTCCATCAGTTGTCCTACACTAATGAGGTTATGCTTCAAATGTGGAACATAATAAACAACATGTATGTATTTTTGTTGATTCTGGTTAGTAAGAATAGGGACAATACATTTTCCTTCAACTTTAATACAAGAACGATCTCCAAGAGTAATTTATGATGTTATGGAGGCATCAAGATAAGAAAACATATTTTGTTCACTGTCATATGATTGTTGCAACCACTATCCAACAAATAAAGGTCCTTGTTGTGAGTGCCTTCAAAAATATGACAAGAAGGAAACATTATTTTAGAGGATTCTCCTTCATTGTTGGAGAAATTAACACTACCTTTTTGCATATCTGACTATTTATTTTTTCATTCATGTTCATAATGCCTAAATTTCTTCCAGTAATAGCATTGGACATTATATTTTATCCATGGTCTTCTTCTCTGAGTTTGGTTTTGTAGAGGTCTTGACCGCTTTTCTACATGATGATGTTCTGATATACCTTTGCTTTAGCCTCTACTTCACTTGTTTCGACATCTATATCTTATGCATTTTCCTCTGCCAAAATAAATTTGTGCTTTGAAAGATTCTTCCATGGAATCTTTTGCCAAGTTGAGTCTTGTTTTGTGTGCCAGAAATGATCGATTCAACTGTTCTACTGAGAAAGTTGTAAAATCTTTGGATTCCAGAATGGATGTTAGAATCATGTCATATTTCTTGGGAAATCTTCGAAGGAATTTTTCAACAATTTTCTGATCTGAAATGGTTTCACCAATCGGTTTGATTTGATTGACTATTCCCATGACTCTAGTCATGAAGTGGTCCACATTATTTGTGTTAGTCATCTTTAGGGTTTTGAACTTTTCTCTCAATGTCTGCAACTTAAATCTCTTCATTGTATTATTATCTTGATACACAAATTTCAAAATTTCCCAAGCTTCATTTGTTGTGGATGCATTAGTTACCTTATCGAAGATGTTAGGGTATTACTGACACTTGATCCGTGGCTTGACACCCGATTGGTCCATGAATTCTATTTAAAGCGCATGGAGGGTCATTTGTAGGGTAATCCGTGCATGAGATAAGCTTATGTAAATTTTCATTCTTTGATTAATAAATTGCCTGAAGTGGCCGCGTTGGCTCAGGCCGTGGACTGTTTCCCTCTTTGAGGGTTTTAACCACGTCAAAAATATTGGTGTATTGATCTGTGATCTAGTTGTGAGCGGTGTCCTTTTGGTGTTCTTTTTGAGGAACTTACCCTGTAAATTCCTACATGGTATCAGAGCTATTTGAGGGCCGCGTCCGTTGGTGATCCAAATCTGAAGCCGGTAGAACTGCATCCGACTGTCGTTTCCTAGATTTGTTGTTTCTGACTGCTTTTGGGCCAAGAGGACTGCTCTGTTGTGTTCGGAGCATCTGTTCCAGTGAGGAACCCCTTTCGTTTCACGCGAAAAGGTTTCCGGTAGCCCTAGCTGCATCATTTTTAAGATCTGGAGGTATACAGTGTTTATTTGCAGTTTACTGTTATTTTCTCTCTGTTTATTTCGGTTTCGGTTTATTTAGCCTTTTTATTACCGGATCTATAACTTTCATTTCTGTGTATGCTCTTTGCCCTGCGACTCTGTGCGATCTGGGCAAATCAGAAACAGAAAGGAAGGATTTTTCTCATGCGTATGCTCTTTTCCCTGCACCTTAGGGTGATCTCGGAAAATCAGAAACATTGAGGAAAATATTTAGTTTCTGGCCAAAGCTAACTTTGAGTCGCAAGGTTCATTTTTGAAAATATTTAGTTTTTCGGCTAAAGCTAACTTCGAGCCATAAGGTTCGTTTTCTTTGCATGTCCGTGTTGGGTTTTGTGTTTTTTGTTTTGTAGGGAAAAAGAGCTTTCTCAAAGCAAGCACGCAACCCAAAGCCCCCCCCCCCTCTCTCTCTCTCTCTCAAATTTTTTGCATAGATCAATTGGTTCAAAGCTATTTTAAGAGAGTAGAGGTCTTGGGTTCAAGTCTCCATTTTTTGGGGGCAGACTTTTTCATTTCCGCACATTCCCGCACTTCGTCGGCAACTTCAACAACGTTTTTTCAAAAAGCCATAACTTCTTCATCCGGAAGCCTTTTTCAGAGCCGTTTTTTTTAAACTAGCCTAATTTTTCGAGATCTATCCATTGGAACACTTACTTTCAGCATCTTCATCTTCAGTTTCTGTTGAAATGGAAAGTCAATACCAAGTTACCCTTGACAGCACCAACTACTTCCAATGGTTGTCCTACATTGAGGATTTACTTAGAAGTAAAGGTCTCTACAGAATAGCCACAGGCCAAGAGAAGAAACCGAAGGATGAAGATAAGGTTGCTAAATGGGAAAATAGACAAGATCAAGCACGTGGTTTGATAGGGATGTCTATCTCTCCTGATCTTAGATTCCATATTGCAAAACTTGATACTCCTAATGAAGCATTGGAACAAATCACTAAAGTTTTTGGGATTAAAAATGAAATTAGAGCCCATCAACTTGAAAATGAGTTGCTTACATTGGACCCTAATAATTTTTCTTGCATTGAAGATTTCTTGTCCAAGTTCAAGACCCTTAGATATCTCTTGGAAAGTGTTAAGGTTAAGAAAGAAGATAGTAACCTTATTTATTCCATCCTTACTAAGTTGGGACCAACCTACTCTGTATTTGTTTCCACCTTCCATTCTACAAGAGAAGCCTTCATTTCTCAAGGAAAAGACTACAAGCCCCCTTCCTTTGACTCTTTTTGTGATTCTTTAATAAGAGAACAAGAAAAACTCTTACACCTTGGTCTTCTTAAATTTGGGAACTCTTCCAAGAAAGCGTTAGCCGCCCAGCAGCAACCAAATTCAAAGAATCCTAATAAGTCATATCCTAAAAAGAATGGTCCTAAACCAAACAAGGGTCCTAAGCAATTTCAGCCCCAAAATGAAAAATCATTTCAACAAAATGATAAGACAAATAAAAACAAAGGGAAGAAGACTGATAGACATTGCAATTTTTGTAATCGAGATGGCCACTTAGAATCAAAATGCTTTAAAAAGATGGAAGACTTGGAAGTAGCAATGAAGAAGCATAACATCCATTTGGGGCAATCTTCAACTTCAACTTCATCTTCAGGAATGGCACTTTCTACATGTGGTTGTCAAGCATCTCGGTCTGGCTATGCATTAAATGTATCTTCTTCTTCTCATTCTCATGAGTGGCTCATTGATTCTGGAGCTTCTTATCACATGGCCAAAAACAAAGCCATGTTTTCTTCTTTAAATTATTGTAACACCAAAAATATATTTGTTGGTGATGATAGATCTCTTAATGTTGTAGGGATTGGAACTGTTCATCTAGACAATGGTCAGTTTAATGATGTATTATGCGTTCCAACCTTATCCTGCAACCTTCTATCTGTATATCAGATAACTCATTCAGGTGAAGGTAAAATCGTTGAATTTTCACCTCATGATGTTGTAATCAAGGACTTAAAAGATCCTAAACAGATTTTGGCTACTGGCATTGCTGATGATTCTACAAGGTTGTATAAGTTTCACAACTTTGGGTCATCAAATCTTCCCTCAGTATTTGTTGCTCATAACGATAAAGTGAGCAAACTTTGGCATGAGCGATTTGGTCACTTAAACTATCGCTCCCTTCAGCATCTATGTAAAGAAAATATGGTGACAGGTCTTCCTATGGTATCTTGCAGAGATGGTGTTTGTTCCAGATGTGTACTCGAAAAACATCATCGGGACAGTTTTGAAAAACATGCCTCTTGGCACGCCTCAGCCCCTTTACAGCTTGTGCATAGTGATTTATGTGGTCCACTTCCAGTTGTGTCATTCTCTGGTTGTAATTATTTCTTAACTTTCATTGATGATTTCTCCAGACGCACTTGGGTATACTTCTTAAAACTCAAGAGTGAAGTATTTAACACTTTTTTGGCCTTCAAGGCCTTTGTTGAAAAATAATCTGGACATCAAATTCTTAAGTTAAGATCTGATAATGGCGGAGAATATGTTAAAAACACATTCATCAACTATTGCACTGAGAATGGAATTCGAATGCAACATACTGTTCCATATACTCCACAACAAATTGGTGTAGCTGAAAGGAAGAATCACACCTTAAAGGAAATGGCTAATTGTATGCTACAATCTAAAGGACTTGGTCTTAGTTTTTGGGCAGAAGCAATTAACTGTGCAAATTACATAATAAATCGCACTCCTACTAAGGCTTTAAAGAATATCACTCCAGAAGAAGCATGGAGCTCAATCAAACCAGATGTAAGTCACTTTCATGTTTTTGGAAGTGAAGCGTGGGCCCATATTCCAGATGAAAAGCATAAAGCTTTAGAACCTAAGAGTGAAAAATGTACTTTTGTTGGATATTCTGAAGATGTCAAAGGCTATAGACTTATTCCATTTAAGTCCAAAAATGTTATCATTAGAAGAGATGTAAAATTTGATGAAAATATATCTGCCTGCGAGCCTAGTCCAGCGGATGTGCCACCTCTCCCTATCTCTTCTACCTTTGAAAACATTTCTTCTTCAGATGATGAAAGTGAGGATGACAATCCTCCCCCACCATCTCAAGATCCTCCTTCAGCTCCTGAGCTTCCAAAATGGGTTCGTGCTATTCGAGATGCAGCAGGTGATCTTGCCGGTGATCCTACAGATCAACGACACACACGTTCTCAGTTCGAGAGAGCCTCTTCTTTACTGGCTCAAGCTCCAGTAAATTATGATCCTGACACCTTTGTAGAAGCTTCAGGCCATCCAGATTGGGAAGCAGCTATGAATGAAGAATATCGTTCATTATTGGCAAATGATACATGGGATCTTGTTCCTTTACCAAAGGGACAAAAACTTGTTAGATGCAAATGGGTTTATAGAACCAAGTATGGACCAGATGGGAAAGTTGATAAACATAAAGCTCGTCTTGTTGCTAAGGGCTTTTCACAGGTTGAAGGCATTGACTACACTGAAAACTTCTCCCCTGTTGCCAAAATGAACTCTATCCGCCTTGTTCTTTCCCTTGCTGCCTCTTTCAAATGGGAAGTCTATCAGATGGATGTTAAATCTGCCTTCTTGCATGGGGACTTGCATGAAGAAATATATATGGAACAACCCATTGGCTTCATACAAACAGACTCCAGCCTTGTTTGTCGACTTAAGAAATCCCTTTATGGTCTCAAGCAAGCTCCTCGGGCTTGGTATGCCAAAATGGATAGCTTTCTTTTAGAATCTGGCTTTTCTAGGTGTCATTCTGACAATACTGTCTACACCAAGAAAGTGGGCAACTCTCTTATCATCCTTGTTCTTTATGTTGATGATCTTATCCTTACTGGTAGTGATCCCAACCTTATAAACCATGTGAAGTCTAGCCTCAAAAGGAAATTTGAAATGACAGGCTTAGGACAGTTACACTATTTTCTCGGTCTTCAAGTCTTGCAATGCAAGGAGGGTATTTCCCTTTCCCAGTCCAAGTATGCTTGTGATATTCTACGTCATTTTCACATGGAAGACTGTAAGCCAGCCCCTTCTCCCTTTCAGTCTGGAGTCAAACTCTCAGTCACTTGTACTTCTCCTGAAGTTGATGCTACCTTATACCGTCAACTTGTAGGAAAAATTTTGTATCTAACCCATACTCGTCCTGACCTTTCCTTTGCTGTTGGCCTTGTTGCTCGGTTCATGCAAAACCCCCGTGAAAGTCATTGGAAAGCAGCTAAAAGAATACTTCGTTATGTTCGAGGTACAGTTCAGTTTGGAATTCATTACAGTGCCAAAGCATCTCCTCTATTGGTTGGTTTCACTGATTCCGATTGGGCTGGTGACCCTGATGATCGGAAGTCTACTGCCAGTTATGTGTTCACTCTTGGTTCAGGACCTATTACATGGGCTTGCAAGAAACAGGGTGCCATTTCTCTTTCATCAGCAGAAGCAGAGTATCGTGGTGCCGTAGAAGCTAGTAAGGAAGCCTTGTGGCTTCGTCAGATCCTGTCAGAATTTGGCTTTCAGTAGCAGCATTCGACTACACTTTGGTGTGATAATCAAAGTGCCATTCAGCTATGCAAAGATCCAGTTCAACATCAGCGCAACAAACACATTGAACTGCACATGCACTTCATCAGAAAGCTCATTCACGACCATGTTCTTGAAGTGAAATATTGTTCAACAGATGATCAAGTTGCAGACATCTTCACAAAGGCTCTCACAGAGGCGAAGTTCACTAAACTTCGATTTATGGTTGGAGTTCAGGAAGTTTTCACTAAGGGGGGATAGGCTCTAGTGCCTCCTTCCTTCTCCTATTGTGTCATATTTGTAAATCCTTCAATCCTATCCCAAGTTGTTCTTAAGGGGGGATGTTAGGATATTCCGACACATAGGAAATAGTTAAGTACAACTTGGTCTAGTATAGAGTTAGGTAAAGTGTGTTTCTTTACCGTTGTACATTTTGTAACTTAAAATCCGACGGTCACGATATGTAGTGATCCGATGGTTCATTCTCTCCTCGGTATTACTGACACTTGATCCGTGGCTTGACACCCGATTGGTCCATGAATTCTATTTAAAGTGCATGGAGGGTCATTTGTAGGGTAATCCATTCATGAGAGAAGCTTATGTAAATTTTCATTCTTTGATTAATAAATTGCCTGAAGTGGCCGCGTTGGCTCAGGCCGTGGACTGTTTCCCTCTTTGAGGGTTTTAACCACGTCAAAAATACTGGTGTATTGATCTGTGATCTAGTTGTGAGCGGTGTCCTTTTGGTGTTCTTTCTGAGGAACTTACCCTGTAAATTCCTACAGAAGATAGATTCATCGAGTGAATTTTGTATCCAACATTTGGCTCTGTGCTCCTTCTTTCTAAGTTCAATAGTTGCATTCCTTTGATTATTGGTCATGTCCACCCATTCTTCTTAGGTTGGCTCTACATAAGTCTTCTGAAGAGTATCCCCACACTCTTGGTTTGCATAAACGTCTTCATTCTTAAAGACCAAAACTCGTAATTTTTGCTAAGAAGAGTCTGGGTCTGTGGCAAAGCACTGGAGGAAGCCATTTTTTCAAATTAGAATGTGCACCTTTTTTTAAATATTCTCTTTTTTTTTTTTTTAAAAATTGAATCAAAAAACACCTCCTTTGAAAAAAATCCCTTTTCTCAATGGAATAGGCTCCCCTCAGCTACTCTTTAATATTTTTTTAAACAAAACCCTATTTAAAAAAGAAAAACATTTTTTTAAAAACCTTTTATGAATTAAGCCTTTCAACAAAGGAAAACAATAGAAATTGAATTTGGATGAATTAAAAAGGGATTTTTGTCATGTAGTGAGCCTTCTTAAGATTCGAAAAACAAACTAACCTTTCAAAGCCTTTGAAATTTTCACTTTGGTGATCCTTCGACTTTGGTGAAAATTGAAATTTTGACTTTGGTTATGCTCCAAAACAAAATCCGTGATTTGCATAGTTTCGAAGGTTTTTGATGCAATCCTGCAATGCAGGGGGTGTGTATATTTGATTTTTTTAACAATTTGTAAGTATGATGATTTGTGTAGTTTCTTCTTGGCTAAGTTGTGAATACGACACATTGAGCCTTTTTTACAGGTGCATAATTTCATTTTCCTCTTCTTCACAGGTGCGGAATTTTCAATTTTCTCCTCGACCTCTCACGACCCTTGCTTCTTCTTTGCAAGCCCAAAAAAATTGAAGCACTGCTCTCTCTAGAGTCTTATGTGACCTGGTGCTCTCATACCATGAAAAATAATGAAAAAAAAAAGATGGAGCAGGGATTGCTCCTCTCAATATTCAAAATAACTAAATATATTACATTGTAAACATCAATAATAAATGACTGAAGTAGAACTCGACACGTATGGAGTAGAATTGAAGTAAACTGAACAATATATGACACCTAATAGATAACATAATTAAATGTCATGACACCTATCTGACAGTGAGATTAAAATCTCAACATGTAAGCCCCTGAATGAGCTTGCAGATGCATTTGCCTCCAATACTACAGAACTAGAGCCATTTCTCCCTGGCATGATGAAAAATACATCGAGGTTATGCCCACACACATATGTGGTCACAAGAAGAGTACCACTTGAATGAACTTGTAGATGCATTTGCCTCCAATCCTAAAGAACTAAAGCCATTTCTCCCTCGCATGATACGAAATACATTGAGTTTATGCCCACAGATAGATGTGGTTAGAAGAAGAGTACCAATGTGGTCAAATCATAATGCTGAGAGGTAGTTGGATGTGCTCTAAATTATGTAACCATTGATTTCCAACAAAATCCCTCATAATCACCTTCAAAAACGTATCCACCATTTTTAAATTCAATACTCCATAATGATATCACTAATAAGAGATGTGCATACCTACAACATTTTCCATATATTTATTTTAAGAGGAGGTCGAACCCAATGCCCACTACCACCTTTGTATTGGCACTACTAGTTGGGGATGGGATCAATGAATTGTAAACATTCAAATGAGGGCCAATATAGGCAGTAACTTTGACAACATACTGAACAACAGGTAGCGTGATTGGTTTCCATTTCCACATCGCAAAAAAAAAAAGTACCCAAAAATGAAATATCTAGACTTGTCATGGGTGTCCGCACATGCCTGCAATAAATTTGTCATTAGAAATTAACACCAGTTCAAATTTATACCCTGTACACAAAAATATGCCACACAGAGGGTCTAGCGTACATTCTCCCTTGGATCCCGTAGAAACAAAAGCATAGGAAATAGTACAAAGAGCATAGAATTCAACATATTAGCCAATGGATCCAGAAGTTGACCTAGTTGATTCAGTTGAATGAGTTCTAGATCTACTTACAGTTCCATAATACATGTACTTCCATAATAAGTCCTACACCATGTAACTTTCTCATACTCTCATGGCTGAATCAAGATATATCCCTTTGCTACCAATATTGTTTATATTGGAAACCTTTCACTAAATTCCATGTTGATACATATTCAAAATTATGTATTGATATATTAGTGTTCAATGGCCTCAAGCCTTTTGCAGTGGAACTTTCCCAATGTATCTCTGGTATTATTTGGAGAATTATATGCCTAATAATGTAGTATGAGGTTAGGAAAATGTACAAACTCTATATCCAATGGTTAGAGATTCCAATTCAATTTTTTATCAATACAAAGCCCTTAAATTTAGAATTATGTCTCTATCTTCTGCTAGGTGATACTCCATTATTGAATGATTATTTGCCCACAAATAGATGCAAGTGTCTTCCTCTATTTCAAGTTTCTAAGCTATTGATTTCCATTGATGGATGTTTTTCAATGATCCAGGTGGATATTGGTGACCACCAGCATATTCCACTTGGACCCCCACCATTGTTTCTTTTAGTTTCTTAGTTTCCTTAATTGTAGAACAATTTACTATTTTTGGCAGTTTTTTGGGCCCGTAACTTTTGGAGTTGTTTTGAGGCCCTAAACAATGTTCTTTTGGGAAAATCACCAACATCGAATATAATATTTTAACACGGTATCCACGGTTACCAGTTGTATTCCTCGAATAGATCTTTCTAGCGAGGTATCATATGCATTAAATAGAGATCGTATGTCAAAGTCACGACCCCGTGAAGTTGATGTACAAATTTACCCCAACGGGGCCTATAGTTTGGTGTTTCATCTCCTAGGGCTAGGTTTTTGGATGTTTGGGGTTTTCCACTGCTTCTCAATAATAAATAGGCCTTGAAGCCTCATTGTAACATAGTTCAAAGGCATGTAGCTACCACATCTCTTCTCATAGATAAGCTACCATCACCTAAGCTAGTCTTATTTCCATTCTGTTTGTAAGCATATTTCTGTATTTGATATTAATGAAATGAAGTATTATTTTTTTGCATATTTTTATTTATGGTTATATCTGTGATTTGTTGCGTTCCTATTTAAATTCAGATCATTTGACTTCAAAAAAATCTCATTAAAGCAACATTAGCTCATTTAAGTTTTGAGACTCAAAGTATTCTCAAACATATTTTGTTATAGTAATAGAGAGTGAAATTTTTTTATGGGGAGGGCCATTAATTTTCCCTTGGAGAACCATACTTTGGAATGAGAGATTCCCCACAACAACAACATTCTCACCCAATACATCAAAGTGCATACTGGAATGACATTTTGAGGGAGATCTTGTGAGTTTAATAGAGGAGGGCTAAATAGCTTTCGTCCTAAACAAGCAACACAAATGGAAGTAGAGGGAATAATATAAAATTTTAAGGAAGACACATTGATGAAAACCATCAATGGTCTTGGAGCAGTGCACTCACGGAGGAAGATACAATGACAACAACCATTGATAGTCTCACAACACTAGCTCATTTATTTGTATAAAGAAAAGTGTTCTTAGACATTTCTATTATAGCAATGGAGGGCAAAAAAACTTTGAGACCATTCTAATCTTGGCTAATTATGGGAAGGGCCATTAATAGTCCCATGGAGAACCATATTCTTGAATGAGAGTGGAGAAATCCCCCACAACAAAATTATGTCATGTCGTGCCAACTAATTGCACAATGGAATGACATTTTGAGGGAGATATTGTGAGTTTAAACAATGTAAACTTTGAAACAAGAACTCTAGCAAAGAAACCCCAAAAAAGCATGAAAAACTATACTAAAAACGAAAAGTGTTGATGCTGGAATAACACTTTTTTTTTCTAGGGTAAATTTTCAACATGTTTTAAAAATGATAGTGAAAACCAATTTTTTGTGCAAAAATTGTGTAAAAAACACCCTGAAAATGAAAAGTGTTGATGATGGAATCACACTTCTTTTTTTCTAGGGTAAATTTTCAACATGTTTTAAAAATGGTAGTGAAAACCATTTTTTTGTGCAAAAATTGTACGAAAAGCACATAGAAAATGAAAAGTGTTGATGTTGAAATAATGTCCATTTTTTTTTCAACATTTTGAAGTAATGGTGTAAGATTTTATCATGACTCCGAAAAACATTAAAATTAAAAAAAAAAAAATGAAAACATAAATAAAAAAATAAAAAAATTAAATAATGAAAAAAATTAGATAACCAAAAAAAAAAATTAAATAACAAAACATAAATAAAACAAAAAAAAACAAATATATAAAAAAGACAAAAAAAAATCAAACATAAAGTTTAAAATAAAAACAAAAACAAAATTAACCTAAAAAGACAAAAAAAAAACGAGTGAATCATTAAAATGGGAAAAAAACCAAAATTTAACAAGATAAGAATTTAAAAATAAAAAGAAAATAGAGAAATTAACAATAACATATTAAAAAACAAAACAAAACAATTTTTTTTAAAAACTGTAAGAATAAATAAATAAAAATACACTATTTAAAAACACCTAATATATATATTAAAAACAAACATGATTAAAAAAAAAAACCTAAAAAATTCACCAAAAGACTTAATTTTTTTTTAAATAATTTAAAAACAAAAATAGAAACAAACAAAATTCTTTAAAAACTAATAACAATAAATTAAAAACATAAAAAAAATTATATTAAACATTAAAAAAACCATATTTAAGAAAAAAACATAATTAATTAAAAAATATAAAAAATATTAAAAAATCATTATAAAAAAATAAATAAATAAATTCCAGGGGCTTGGGTGGTGCAACTATGGGTGGAATTAGGCCTCCACCTACCGCCCAAGGGCCTGGGGGAGCGGCCATGGGTAGGCGGAGCTATGAAACTCTGCCCGCCCATGACTGCGGCGTCACCCCCATGGGCAGTGGGCGAAATTTTTATTTTTAATTTTTTATAATGATTCTTTAATAATTTTTTTTTCTTTTAATAAGATTTTCATCTTTTTAATTAAGTATGTTTTTTTTTAATATACCTTTTTCTATTTAAATTTATTTTTACTCGTTTTTAGTGTTTTTTTTGGTTGGTTTTTTATTTTGTTTTTAAATTATTTAAAAAAAAAAAATTTTTGGTTAATTTTTTAGTTTTTTTTTTTTTTTTAATCACTCATATATATATATAATTTTTACTTTTAGTTTTTTTTAAATTAGTGTATTTTTATTTATCTTTTATTTATAATTTTTTTAAAATTTTGTTTTTTTATTTTTTATTTTTTATAGCTTACTATATATATATATATATATATATATATATATATATATATATTTTATGTTTTTTTTTTTTTTCCTATATATATATTTGTTTGTTGAAATAATCAACATTTAAAAAAAGAGATTCATTAAGTAATCAACATTTAAAAAAAAATTGGACATAAAAAAGTTTAAATTGTCAAAAAATGTAACATTAAAAAAAAATATCCACATTTAATACATTAGAAAATTTAAAGTGTAAAAAATAAGCCCTCTAAAAAAAGGGTTTGACAATGCATCAACACCTTTCAAAATAAACATGAAAATCACTAAAATTTAAAAAAATATTTATATTTGATAAATAAGAAAATTTAAAGTGTCAAAAATATGCTCTTAAAAAAAAAAAAAGAAAAAAAAAAAGAGTGTATTTTGAATCAACTTTTTTCAAAATCGGATGATTTTTTTGCTACCTCAACAAAACGAGTAATTGTATCAGTTCATGTTTCAAAGTTTACATTGTTTTTAACAGAGAAAAACAACTAAATAAATTGCGTCCCAAACAAAAAAAAAGGAAAAAGTGTATTTTGAATCAATGTTTTTCAAAATCAGATGATTTCTTTTGCTACCTCAACAAAACGAGTAATCGTATCAGTTCTCATTTCAAAGTTTACATTGTTTTTAACAGAGAAAGACAACTAAATAAATTGCGTCCCAAACAAAAATCTCAAATAAGAGTAGAGGGAATAATAGATAGTGTTAAGGAAAGCACAACAAAGACAACCATAAATAGTTTGGAGCAGCTCATGGGGGAATACACAATGATGAATACAATTAAGTTTTGAAATAGAAAATTGTGAAAATTTGAGAGAATCTAATCCACTTGTGGAAGGGAAAAAATCAATCAAAACTTCAAGAGCCTCATCCTATAACCTGTTATACTCCATTTATTTTTCTAACCAAATGTTATAACTCTATATATATATATATATATATATATATATATATATATATATAGAATCATTAACTTGTCATCGCTTTTAAACTACAAAGAATTATATATATATATATATATATATATATATATATATATATATATATATATATATATATATATATATATATATATATAAGAGAATCATTAACTTCTCGCCGCTTTTAAACTACAAAGAATGACATGAAACTATATAGGTCAATGGAAATGGAAAAACCTTACCTTAATTGTGAAACATCTTCTAAATCAATAGTGTCTTGCGAATGACATAAATAAAAATAAATAAAAACTCATCTATAATATGTGTATGTGCATGCATTGATTTTTGTGTATCTATGTAGAAATAAGAAGGATGCATTTATTTTTGTGTATAACATCATTAAGGGAAGTAATTTTTGTATTAGGGTTTCTGTGATCCATAATGAATTAAGAGAAAAGTTTTTTTTGTAGAAATCACATAAGAGAAATTTTTGGTTGACGCCTTTTGAACCAACAAGTACCAACAAGTGGTGCCAACAAGTGTGGTTCGAGGTAGACCATGGTTTGCCTCTTCATCTGGTCGTGGTCCTATGATGAACCACACTTGTTGGTTTGAAACATTCCAAGCATTCTCTTATGTGATTTCTACCCAAAAACTTTGCTTAAATCATTAAGAGAAGCACCTCTTATTGTTATACTTTGGTCATTTACATTAGGATTAAAAGAACCCGAGAACCCCATATCAAATGGATGGTTAAAGAGCACCTCAAAACAATTAAATGGTTTTTATACTTTGGCTATTAACTCGATGGTTAAAGAGCATCTCAAACCAATTAAATGGTTTCATGTAGTTTTCTTCTTTTCGGGTCGATTTAAATAGACAAAACTCATAAAAATGGTGTAGAGAGGAAATTCTCACTGTTATGTTCAACTTCAGGTCTCTACAAAAATATGCCAGAATTTTTAGCAAATATAAAACAACATTTTGAATGTAAATATTCAGACAAGACATATTGAAAATTAAATAAAGTTCTCAAGCTTAACCCAAGACATACTGAAAATTTAATAAGGTTCCACACAAGGCTAAGAACATAAATAGAGCTGCATATGGATGCTCTTCTTCTTCTACTTCTACTCTACCTCAAACAAATTTGGAAAGCTAGAGAATGCAAAAGTACAATTGGAATGATAGTCGCATAATGCTCACAGTTGCGATTACATTAACGTATTCTTACTAGTTTGGTAATATGAAAATCCATGGTAGTTTTAATCATAGTTACCAAGTTTGAATTTGGATTTGGATTCAAATTCGATAAGATATTATAAAAATGATACTATAAAAATTCAAATGAAAAATTTTCAATTCGGAAAAAAATTTTCATTATACATCTTAAACATTGAGAAATATGTAATTTTCTTTATGTAACAACAATTGCTTTTACTCATTTTCTTTTCATTAATTTTCAAATTTAAATAATTTCTAATATAAATAATTTTAAAATTGCAATACCTAAAAAACGTTCTTCCCTCCAAAACTTATCTTGTTTTTAAAACTTTAACGTAAATCACTCCCAAATTTTAAAATCTATATAAATTCATCTAATAATTAATATATATTTAAAAATTAAATACTAGAAATATATTAAATTTCTTATAATAATAGAAACATATTTAAAATTATAATAGAAACATATACATATGGAATTTTCTTATTTCACCGCCTAAATTGTTTCCTTTCTTACTTTCTTATCGGCCAATGCGTAGTAAGCATGTGAATATCCCATAAAATCTAAACCCGATCTCCTTTCAAGCCGGAAAATGTTAAGTTACTTTATCAAATTTTTGCTGAACTATTCGAAATATGAATCTAATTGCTGAATTTTCATATTTTTTGTTGCCATACGAGTGAATTTGGTAACTAGGGTTTTAATACGACACATCCAAACCCTCACTGTCATGCCCCTACCTTGGTGGTACTCTTCCAATCACATGATCAGGGGTACGGCACCACCAATGACTTTCTTTTTAACAATACTTGCGATTGTGGACTATGCCTGTTACTGAGAATAGTGTCTATGTAGAACTGCTAATCCCACTAAGGCTGGTAGCTTCCTTAGAAAAAAACAAAGTAAAACTACTTTCATTTTCCTTTATGAAAGATAGATGAGAGAAGAATAAAAGAGACCAACCTCTTTCTTGCGCTTGGTTCTTTGCTCAATTCCTCTCCCTTCTGATAGTCCTTTGCTACTTGCTTTCTTGTATACCTAGCTTCACAGAGTACCTGTAGAATCAAAGCAGCATAACACTATACGAGAACATGGATCTATTATCATAAGCAATATAGGATTAGATGTATATTAACCACACAAATGCATAAACCATCAATCACACAAGTGTATGGAGGAAAACTAGAATAGTTTTATTGATAATCAAGAAAGAGCCAAGAGAATTAAAACCAATTGTTCTGACCCAACATCATCCTCTCAGCAAGTAAGCCCTTCTTCACCTCATGAAAAACTTAGATCACCCAACACTATGATGTTACCTCAAGAAACCAACAACAATTCCTTACAAGATGCAAAATTCCAGCCTCTGGATCTCTGGGATGAGGGATCCATATATAGATGTCTACAAGGGAGATGAGTCAGCTTGTGATTTGATTAGTGTCTTCCCTCTGATAGTTCTTGATTCCACTTGGAGATTGATGATCTCTTACTCATCCTTGGTCGAATTCAGATAGGCAAGTGTCACTGGAGAAGTTTCTCGAAGATTCCATGCTTCTCCACCTTGCGGATTGACCCTGCCATTTGTCCCTTCTCGCCCATCGCACCCCATAGAAGGGATTTTTGAAATGCAACGCACCTACTGTGTGTAGTTAGATGGGATGCAACGCACTTTGCCTATGTAGCAGGTGAAATGGTCTAGTTTTTACCAGTTCTGAGTAGTTTTTTATGGAGAACTTCTAGGAGTTGCTGTAATTAGTTGACCTTGTTCTTTTAGGGGTTTGAACAACACCTTTAGGGACTTAGGAGCCCTTGGTTTATGGACATTTTATGCTTGGGGTTGTAGTGCCCAAAAATGTCTATAGCAACGCCTACTTCTATACTTAGTTTATTTTTCGATTGCTAAGTACAAATTTCGTTAACATAGCGGAAACATTCACATTAACTCATAAAAACATTATCATCATTTAACACGAGTGCACAATAGATATAACTTGGGAGGGGAAACTCCCTGTAAATATGAGTCTACCTGAAATAATGATAATCTTTCAGTTTTTACAAATTTACACTTACTCTGCAAATTTTACACTAACGCTGCACCGCCATGCAGCTTTGCCCTTTCACCGGGTAGAGGCGCCCCTTGGGTGGCCTCACCAATCTTTCATTCACCGTCGCACAAACCATCATACGAGACCATCGCATGAAACCATCGCACAAACCTCCATTCACCAGCGCCCCAGCTCGCTGTGTCGCCCTCTGCACACGCCCATCGTTTAGCTTACTCGCTGGTTGAACTCACCGTTGAGCTCGCCTGCCTACCGTGTCGCCTGTCCGACGCCCTTAGCTCATCATCGCACTGTTCAACCTTTCACATAAGCGCCCATTCAACACGACTCGCCAACTAGCCTAGTCACAACATGCGCGCCCCTCGTCGTTTCGCCCTACCCGGGGCGCGTCCACTCAACTTGCCCGTTCGGCACGAGTCACTGCACACCCACATAGCTTGTTGGCCCCCTAGCGCCCTCACCCGAGCTTGCCCTCCCGACGCCCTCGCTTGAACTTTCCCGCCTGACACATGGACTCACGACCTTATCCGCACCCTGACCGTTCAGCTTGGCCCAACCTGTCACCCGAACCTGTCGCTTCCTGTGTCACTGTGCCCTGTGTCTCGCCCTGCCTATGGCCATCCACCAAACACCATTTCTCTATTTTTGTGACTAATTTCTTCAGCCTGTGATGTCACCTACACCTCTCCCTATGTTTCATGCACCAAGATACTTACTCCCACAGTTCGCATCACCCTTGGAAGATTCGCCCTGATTTCTTTTATTACTCCAACACACCCATGCTACTTATATGATGGCTGCCGAAGGTAGGGACTTCGCCTATGGCTAATCCGACCCAAACTTTAATTGTTCAACCACTTTTCCTACGTCGGCCATGGTGAGGGCACCCACACTCGGGACCGCCCCACCATATAAGTTCACCACCAAACTTTCCAACACTTAGTCATTTTTTCACAAATGACTTTCGTGTTTCCTTTGTTTAGCCAGCTTGTCACATCGTGCGGGTGCACCCAACTCTTCGGTCACCCCAACTTGTTGCCCTCTTGCCCGTCGTGTGCTCTTTGCCAATCAAACCCAACTTGGGGGCCTTACATCCTCCCCCACTCCAAGTCATTTTCATCGTCGACAATTCTTCATTCCAACAACCACTCGTCGCCAAGACTGTCAATCAACCACTGTCACCAAGTTCTACCAGCTCCAACATCCAAGATGCTCCTACTGCCTGCCTTCACTCCAATGTCACATAAACCATCGGTTTATGTCTTCCATGAACAACAAACTTCTTTATCCATGACTTCGATCAGACCATATATTGCAAACATCCCTACAACATATATAATACGACTATCTCCACCATGTGTCATTTTATCATGTGATTCTCTGCATAATACTCTAGCCAACACAACATCTTAGTCAAAACCAAGATATCTATCTAACACAAATTCAGTGCATTGCATGCCCCCATGTCATCGAACTAGTTGGGTAGCTAATCCAACCATAACGCTCAACCCATGAGAATGTACCTTCTCCATGCCACCGTCGGTTGTTTCTTCAACATCTTGACATAATCCCAAACTCAATCAAGAATCTGTCCAAAATAAGCCATGCTCAGGTCCATAGTATGCCCATCTCATCTGCAACATGTTGTCCATGATGCTAATTCCAACGTGTTGCTACGTAGTTGCATTTATTCCTGCATCATTCACCTGTTAATATAGAGAAGCCTCCCCCCAAGGCTCCTTGTCAAGGTGGTGTAGCCCCTTCCAAACAAGGTCCCTGCACCAACTTATCTTAAAGGTTGTCTCATTAAGAAAGGAGGGCCAGGAAGTTTCCTCCCTGACTCTCATCCACCCATGTATTAGATTGATGTTGTGTCTTCAAGTATCTTTGCACAACCTCAACCTCCTCATGTGTACAACCAAGTTTCCCAAGCTTGTATTCCATCAACTGAAAGTCATATATGCCCATGGCATATTTGCAAAACTCCACTATGCCAGCTGGGTCCCTACCTACATAATCCTGTTCAACCACTGCCACAGAAGAAGTATTCAAACTTCCTTCATCTGCAACTTCATCGTGAAGATATTTGGTAGAAGATGCTCCTGCCAAGTGTTTCAAGATTTGTGAAATTGATCTTCCACTCCCATCTTTCTTCTCAGCTCTTGCAATGAAGTCAACTAACTTCTCTTCCTTCGTTGTTTGAGTCATACAACCAAGTCCCCTTTGCTCCACATCGCCATGCTTCACATTCAGATCCTTAGGATATAAAGTCATAGAAGCCATCCTTGGTCTATATCCCAAGGAGCTCCTTCTATTCATCGGAAACAACAAAGTTCTCCCTTCAGCTGTAATCAAGAGAATGTCCCGGTCCACCATTGGTATGGCTTGTGCAAGTCTCAAGAAGTCTTTCCCCAGCACCATAGAATGATCATCCAAGTCCATGATCCTCAAGTTCAACTTCCTAAACCAAGAGCCCAATGTCACCTGAGTGTTCTCCATCACACCAATCACAACTTTCATGGTAGAGTTTATGGCTCTGAAAGCACTCCACTCTCTTTCCATTTCAGCTTTTTTCCCAAAAGACTTTGCTGCTTTTCTACTAAGGAAACTATGAGTAGCTCCCATGTCCACCAAAGCTGCAAATATTTTGTGACATACGGTTACTTGCACAAAACTCAACTTCAAGTTATCACCATCTTCCTTTGGCTTGATCTTGCACCTTACATTGACAACCTATTTCAGCAATTCGACCTTAGAAGAGTCTATCGACTTATGCTCCGACCTGACTTCCTTCCTAAGGTACTTCACTTCCTTGCTTAGCTCCTCTAAGAAACTCGATCCTGGTCTAGCTTGATTTCCTTCAAGATCATCCTCCATCGCTTCCTGCTTAAGTCCACCAAACAAGTGTCCATTGACTCCTATACGAAGTGAACTAAGCCTCCAGACATCTGTCTGATTGTCTCGGTGCTAGTCCCCAAGTATTTTAATGTAATTGAGCTCATCCTGATCTATCACAATGGCCTTTCTACAATGAAAGTCATTTTTTATCCCATCCTCAAGGTACTTGACTTCAATCTCTGCCATGGTGCTTTTATCCCTCAATCGAACTCTTTCATCCATGAGTTCTTGGAGTCTAAGACCACCCTATTGGATCTCTTCATCAAGTTTCTTGAGCCCATCAGTCTTCACATGAATATCATTCAAGTCTTCCCGTAAATCTGCCATACTGCTCCCTATCTACTTCAATGGTTCACACACTTGAACAATAGGTTCATAGCGTTTCTGTGTTTCTTCTTTCCAATAATCACCCATGTTTTTCAACCTTTGAAGTTCTCCTTTGACTGCCTTCATCTATTTGTCAAGTAATCGTTACCTACTTTACCTTCAATAGTCATTCGCCTTCAAACATGAAACTTCAACTAAAACCACCTGCAAACCCAAACCACCTATCAAGTTTTCTTCTTCAATCTAAATCACCAAAGCCCACAAAACACGGACCTCTAATACCACCTGTTATGCCCCTAGCCTGGTGATACTCTTCTAACCGCACGATTGGGGGTGCGACACTACCAACGACTTTCTTTTTAATAATACTTGCGATTGTGGACTACACCTGCTTCTATACTTAGTTTATTTTTCAACTGCTAAGTACAAATTTCATTAACACAACGGAAACATTCACATTAACTCATAAACACATTATCATCATTTAACACAAGTGCACAGTGGATATAACTTGGGAGGGGCAACTACCTGTAAGTATGAGTCTACCTGAAATAATGATAATCCTTCAGTTTTTACAAATTTACACTTAGTCTACAAATTTTACACCAAGGCTGCACTATTATGCAGCTTCGCCCTTTCACCGGGAAGAGGCGCCCCTCAGGCAGCCTCATCAATCTTTCGTTCACCATCGCACAAACCATCGTACGAAACCATTGCACAAATCTCCATTCACTGGCGCCCCAACTTTCTACGTTGCCCTCCGCACGTGCCCACCGTTCAGCTTACCTGCTCACTGAACTCAGCATTCAACTCGCCTGCCTATCGTGTCGCCTGCCCGGTGCCCCTAGCTCACCGTCGCACCATTGAACCTTTCACATGGGCACCCACTCAACACGACTTACCAACTAGCTGAGTCACAACATGTGCACCCCTCGTCGTTTGACCCTGCTCGAGGCGCGTCCACCTGACTCGCCCATTTGGCACGAGTCACCGCACACCCACACAGCTCGTCAGCCTGTTGGTGCCCTCACTTGAGCTTGCCCTCCCAGCGCCCTCACCTGAACTTGCTCGCATGGCACACCAACTTGTGGCCTTACCCGGCGCCCCTGTGTATGCCTGCTCGACCTGCGACTGACCCACGCCCTAATCGTTTAGCTAGGCCTGACCTATCACGCCCCCAATTCTTTTTTCATTTAATTGAGTGGGTGTGGCACCGCCTAAGTTAATAACTTGTTCACCATTAATTAACTTTGCGAACTACGCCTTCAACAATTCATAATAAACATGAATTCATATTATTAATGTGCGGAAACCATCAACAATATAAGAATAATAATAACTCGACAATAATATAAAATAAGAGATCTTTTATTGTATAATGAGAGTTTACAATGGCCGAGAGCCGCGCTCGACCGGCGTTAATAAAATAAGAGGGCACCCACCCGTGCAAGAGCGCATGGCAGTCTGCCACAATACTCCACCGAAAATAGAATAATACAATGCGCATACACGAACTTGGCGTTGGGCGGGCGGGCGCACCCGTGCACGACCCGTGCCCAAGCCTCAACCCAATCCAAGTGCAAGCGGTGTGGGCGCCCGTGCGCACCACTACAAACTCTACACAACCCTCGCCCGGCTCGGCGGGCTCATCTCCACTCGAGCTGCGGTAAACTGCGCAATCTCTTGTGCGCACACACCTTGTGCGATATGAATGCGATGAGAGATCGTTGTTTCGATGACCATGCATTCCTCCAAGTTTATATGCGATCATGGTGGTTGCCTTCCCATCTAGCCGACCTCCAAAATACATAACACTTCACCCACCAAACACTCTTTCCATCGTCGGCTTGCCCAACATGGGGTTGCGCCCTTGGTCGGCTTGAACGCATAAGTGAACCGCCTGTCCACCATATATATGTGCGAACACTTCTCCATAATCGCGCGCCTGTGCCTCGTTGTTTATGGAGCGCTCGCGTTTTATACTTAGTCGATCTTCATGAGGAGAGGGAGTGCGCGCCCGTGCACAACCGCAAGGTGTTACATCCTCCCCCACTGGAAATCATTGTCGCCCTCGACAATCCTGCTCTTCTTCTCAACTTCCTGTCGTACTTCTCGATCTTGTTCTTCCATCTCCAAAGTGAATCCTCCGTTTCCCAGTTGTCTTCCTCCGGTGCATCCTTCCATCTGCAAAGAAATTCCCGTCGCATGTGGCAACCAACTCCTGTAGTTCTGAGACTCAAAATCTTCTCCAACTCTAGCCCTGGTCTATCCACAATCCCGGCTGGTCCTTTCGTCTGTTCAACTCTCTCCGGATGTTCCGAATCAAGTCTACATCTCTTCAAATGACTCACATGAAAAACTAGGTGCTTCATGTGCATATGGCGTGCAAGCTCCAACTCGTAAGCAACTTCCCCCACTCTCTTCTTTACTCGGAATGGTCCCTCATGCTTCCGTGTCAGTTTGCTCGTCATCCCCTTGGCTGGCTGAAACTGCTCCCCGATAATCCTGAGAAACACCATATCTCCCACACTGAAGTGTGCCTCCCGTCTCCCACGATCAGCATACTTTTTCATCCTCCTTCCAGCATCGTGCAAGCGTAACCATGATAACTCCAAGGTCTCCTCCCAAGCCTTCATGAACTTATTCGCATGAGGACTTCTCAAGAAGCCTCCCGTCACTACGGTATGCAGTGCAACCGGCATCTGTCCATTCACCAACTCAAATGGACTATACCTCGTCACGGAGCTCTTTTGAATAATGTAGCTAAACTAAGCAATATCCAAGAGTTCAGAACAATTCTTCTGATCAGCCATCACATAATGTCGCAAGTAGTCCTCCAGTAATGCGTTGATTCTCTCGGTCTGCCCATCTGTCTGCGAATGGTAACTCGAACTCATCAACAACTCTGTCCCGACTAGCTTGAACAATGTGGTCCAAAATCTCCGTGTAAAATGTGGATCTCTATCCGACACAGTGCTCAATGGCATCCCCCAATACTTCAGTATGTTCTTAAAGAACAACTCCGCAGTCCGCTCGGCTCCACATGGTATCTTTGTCGGAACAAAGACAACATACTTGGAAAAATGATCAACCATGACCATAATCCCATTATACCCCTGAACCTGTGGTAACTGAGTGATGAAGTCCATCGAGACACTCATCCATGGCCTCTCTGGAATCGGTAAAGGCTACAACAGTCCTCCTTGCCCTTGAGTATCCGATTTGTCCTACTGACAAATGATGCACGTATGTACATACTCCTCTACATCCTCTTGCATCTTCTCCAAAAAGAATCCTCTCTTCAACAATGCCAAAGAATGATGCATCCCTGGGTGGCCAGCCCACGGAGAATCGTGGCACTCCTTCAAAAGGTGCCTCCTGAGCCTAGATGACTTTCGAACATAGAGTCAGTTTCCAAAGAACAAGAACCAGTCTCGTAGAAAGAACTTTCCTGTCTTCCCCTCCTTTATATGCTTCACTATATTCTGCGCCAAAGTATCGGTTTCAACACTTTCCTTGATCTTATTCTGCATCTCTTATGACATCTGAAGTCGACTCCTACTCCTAGCTGCTCAGTGAGCTAATGGTTTAACCTATGATTGCACCTACATTTGATCCATGTATATATAAAGTGAATGGAAATCCATTTTATCTTTTTTTTAAAAAGTCAAATTTTACTAAAGTAATTGTACTCCAAGATTTCAAAAATTCAGATAAATCCAAAGATGTTAAAGGTAAATATAAATATTAAAATTAAGATATTTTTGTTTCATTATCATAACACTAAGTAATAATTTAAATAGTTAGTCCAAAATGGTCAGGTCCATTGGTGGAATGATATGAGTTTTTCACTCTTGAACAAGGTTCCATTTCATAATGGCTTAACCATAAAGTCATAGAGACATCATGAAATAGGCATTGAACTTCTTGTGATTAAAAAGATTATATTAAGAATGGTAGCGAGTCATACATACATAAATAGTGTTAGGTGAGAAAGAGGCCAGAAATCCATCCTACAAACTTGAAGTTAAAGTTTAACATTTGACTTTTCTTCATGCATGTTGGCTATTCAAATTTAATTTCAACATAAGTTTACATGATATTTTATTCCTAAAGCAAAATTAATAAAAAATATTGTATATGTTATTAATATTTTCCATCTGAACATAAAGCAAAGAAATGATGAATAAACCTAAAATAACAATATAGTGAATCATCATAATGCAACTATATGAAAACACAAAGATTGTATATTCATACAAAAAAAAAGTTCTACCATTATTTCTTGAAAACACTCACATAAACTTATGCTAATTATTATCAATGTTTATCAACATAAACAATAACCTAATACACATCATTTTCTAAAATGTAAGTTTATTTCTTCAAGAGACTGCAACTCTAATAAATGTCTATCCATAATATTGCAACCTAACACTAACACTACAACAAGGTTGTTTTTGTTCACTCAAGTCACAAAAACAATCAAACACCGACTAACAACTTACAAAGCACCCTCATAATGGTGAAGGCATTTAAAGTAACAATGAAGAAGAGAATTCACTTTAGCCAACAACTCCATTTATGACATGAAGTAACATTCATAGAGACAAATAATTACCACCAACCAAATTGAATCCTTCCACCTCCTCTCAGACATGGTGGCCATGCACCATGTATCAAACTTCCCCATTTTGAAACACCTTTGTGTCACTACCTGAAATTATCAAGTTCAATTTAGAGAAAGTTTCAAGTTGTTGGAAGTATTTTGCTACATAAGAATTCAAAGGAATCATCCAAGGTACCTTGTGGCTTAAGGCACCAATGAAATTTTGTCACTTAAGAAACAACAACTCAAAAAAACACCCTTCCATAAACAAACAAGTGCTTCTCTACATTCCTAAAGAGGTCACAAGAGCAATCAAGACACTTGCACCATAAATTCAAAAAAATTAATAAACGAAAAAGGCCAAACCAACCAAGGACAAATTGAAAAAATGAAACCAACACAAAACAAACAAAAAAAACAAGACAAACTACAACAAATAAACTCACAAACCCTGGGAAAAAAAATTCACATAAATGGAAAATGATCTAAACCTTAGCTACAAATACTAAACACACTCACCACACGAACAATATTTGGACATACAAAAACTAAATCTATAAACTAACAAAACAAACAATGAAAGAAAAAGATTAAATCTCCATTCAACATCATCTCCAACAAATACAATAAATAATATTAAGAATCTACAACAACTCAACATTATGTTGAAAATATTACTACTACAAAAAAAAAAACCAACAAAACCTAATAAGAAAATAACTCCCAAAGCCACAAAAAAAAAAAAAAAAACCAACTTCAAAATATACAATCGCAAACAGCTTACCAAATTTTGAAATATTTACTAAATCTACCATCAAAATTAGTTCAGAATCTCTGCCTTTTCCTTCCTTCCTTAACTCACAAAGTTAGAAAAATTGATATATACCCTGCCTTTTCCTTCCTTCCTTAACTCACAAAGTTAGAAAAATTGATATATACCCATACTTACATAGCAATATCATAATAGCATTACTGTATCATACATACCCTGCGCCGTGTCCGCATTCCTTATAAAATTTCTTGCACAGAGGGGTCGCTACACCAGTTAGGATAAGAGAATTTATTTCTCAATGTGGATATAATATTGGAAGTTTTCGTTTGTTGGGATTGTTTTGAGTAGTAGAGAAATAATTGTTATTTTTTCAAACTCACTTTTAGTTCTGGCCAGCTTTAATTCATCACTTAGATTGAATTCGTACACATAAAATATTGAGTTAATATTATTATATAATTTTGTATTATAAAGTTTGCTTTAATGAAGTTTTTTTATTATATATTTAAGAAACATTAAAATTTAATAAGGTTCTATTATCTATGTTTTCCATTAAGCAAGAGGCGGCCCAAACTTTTCATCAATTCATAGTAGCTAAAAAAAATATGCTGTCCTAGACATGATCTCATGGCAGGTTGTTGGAACGGGAGAAACAGAGTCAAAATGGTAAATGGGAAGTAAGCTATATATAGAAGGATAATAGAATAAAGGAAATTGGAAAAAGAAAATAGTAATTAAAACAGTAATTTAGATATACTTGAATTTTTAATTTTAAGTTTAAATTGTTAGGTATATTTTATTTATTTTAATTAATAATTAGTTTTAAATAAATTTTAATGGAGTTTGTTTATTATAATTAAATAATAAATAATATTTAAATTTTATTTACATTGTTATACGAAATGGTTATTTTTTTTTTTTAAATTTGATTCTATATATAACATTTAAATTTTTAATAATATTTAAAATTGGTAAAATTATTTTTGTTTGGTTAAGAGATCATTTTCCTTGGACTTAAGGAAATAAGTTAAATGTTTAAGACCTAGAGGAATCTCGTCTGTCCCTTTACTGATCATCGATGGTAATTACAGATGGAGTGGTTTTCCTTCAACAACAGTGTCGAGTCAACCTGCATTTGAGGATAAAGACAAGACTAGTGAGGGTAATTAGAAGTGGAGTAGTTTTCCTTGATAATATTGATCACTCAACCTACATTTGAGGTTAAAGAGAAGACTAGTGATGGTTGTCCTTGTTGTTGGTTTGATAATTGAGATATGATAGGTTTTCCTACTATTTGGAAAAAAATAATAAGCTAAAATTGATGTTTATAATTTGTTTATTATAAACAATTATTAGTGTTTATTTAATTTAATTCATTTATAATATTTTTTATATTAATGAAATAAGGGAAATTAATGTCAAAGGGGGTGCAGAATGGTTGGTAAATGACTCCACTATTAAGTTATTCCTTAGATAATGGTCACAGGTTGGAAACCTAGTAGGCCTCCTCCCTACCTAATCCTTAACTAAGGTTATAGTTGTAGGTGTTGGAACCTACTCCATGTCACACCATTACAAGGGAGGAATTAATAGTATCTCTATAAAATTTCAATTTTCATGCAGACCACCTTTACATCAAAAGATATGGGACACCTTGAGGTATTGATCGAACATGTGGTTGTACCCACAAACATTATACTAGCAATTGCACCACATGCTGCAAAGGAAACGTCGTAAGGAAGTAGGATAGGAAAGAATAGTATAAAATAAAGAAGTAAAAAGTTTATGCAATTTTATGGTAGTAGCATAGGAAAGAATAACATAGAAGAAAGAAGTTAAAAAATTATGCAATTTTGTTTCTTTATTGGTGTTTGTTTGAGAAAAAAAATGAAATTTCATGGAGGATTTTGCACCATAAGAGAATTTTAATCGTTCGAAATTCATGTTTTGATGTAGGCTTATATAGGTGTCTCATGTTATTATATCATTCACATTTCTTTGTAGATTTTTCACAATGTTATAAGATGTAGCTCTAGTGTTTAATAGTAAACTTTTATTCATAAAGTTAAGAATATCAAAAGTAGCATAACACTTAAGATTGATGTTTGAAATGGAGCTAAAGTAGATGATGCACTTTAAAGTGAATATAAGACTTTTACAAAAGTTTTTGTAACACCCCTCCATTGTATGTAAAACTTTCCTAACCTAAGCTAAGAAAATATGGGCCTGATGTGTAACAAAGAAAAGTAAATACTTTATTATGAAATAAATCATAATAAAATCACTTGGAAAAGCGAGACACCAAGAGATGAGATTCTTGCCAAATCCCGTTGGTGAATGGGAAGAGACAATTCCTTCATGATAAGACTTCTAGATCCATATCTAGATAAACTTAATGGATTTGGAGATAAATATCCATTAAGCTACTTAGCTGGAGAAAGAGGCTAAGTTAAGAAAAAACATAAAAGCCTTGCACAAGATAAATGCAAGATTTTATGAGGAAAAGTCTCGCGGGAGATAAAGGCGATATTTTCTGGGAAAAACCTAGGTAAATGGATAAAAAGATCCATAAAAGTGGGATTACGCTAATGGAAAGCATAACATGAAAGAGGGTATTAAACCCATTGAAGAGATCAATAGGATGCAGTTGATCCATGGAAGGAACTCTCACCTCGGGGGTGAACTAGTAGAAGACAGTTCTAGGTTAGGTGGTAGTGCTCGATTCTCCAAGTGACTTTCCTTAGCTAATCTAGTTGGATTCAATTACTTGAGATGTTCTGTATGTGGCCCCTTACTCTTGATGTGCCGCATTTTTAAACTTAGGAGTATAATTTCATTGTGCTATCTTATGGTTCATTACTTTTGATGTTGTTGAATGTTTAAATGAATAGAGTTGCATGAATAATATTTGTTCATGTAATGATGAATGATTATACTTGTGATATTTTAATCGAAGTTAAATTGAGTAATGGGAGTCTAGTAGGCAAACTAGAAAGTTAGGCCACGGGGGTATGTGAAAAATGGTATCGGAGCATTAAGTTATAATATTGTGGCCTGTGGGCCAATCCACCTTTGTAAGATAGGAATGAGTTGTAAGTCCTAAATTAGGTACTACACAAATAAGAGGTTTCAATAAGAATCCATCAAGGATGAAATTGAATCTTAAAATGATTTATTGGATGTAGCAAGAACATATGTAATATAGTATTTGTTGTATATATGGTAATATTATATTGATTACTTAAAATCAAAGGTAATTATGACTAAGGTTGTTTGAAATAATGGGATCTTTGAATGAAGAGTGAATTCTCCTATGTTACTTGACAATCATTAAATAGTGAAGGAAGAAGGGTACAATCCGTCAATGGTTACATGCCGATATGGAGTTTTCAAGCAATATTCAATATTTTTATACCTCTCCATGCAAATGAAGTGATATATATATATATATATATATATATATATATATATATATATATATCATCGCAAATCTTGTATCATGCTATACAAAGGAATACATATTAAAACGTTGCAATGAAGATGATACTATGATATGCTATGCTTAAAGATCATACAAGGGTGTTGAAAGACCAATAAAAAGGTACTATCAAAAGGTTTGATTAACATTGAAAAGGCCATATTTATCAACGTATGCAAGGTTAAATCGTCGTTGTAAAGTTTATACATAAAATATTACATGCAGTGTTTGTACTGTAAGTTGCAAGAAAATATTACGAAATATGATAGTGGAATCACATAATTTATTTTGGGTGGTCAAAATCCAACTGTCCATGTGTAGATTTAATTTGCCAAATTTCCAATATGTGATTTGGATTTTTGGTCTTTTCGATAAGGACCTTTTATTAAATGTGATTGAGGTCTATGTTATTTCTTTCTATGAGGCATGTATTACCTTATTTCTTTAGCTATATCCTTTGCTCTTTTCCATATTTGAATAAATTCAAATAGGGAAGGCATTGACTCTTACATAGTCTTCTTCACTTAGGAAACGATAGGAACTTAAACGATAAGGTTTGTTAACTAGCATTTGCACCAGATGTTGCAAAGGAAATGTCGTAAGGCATAAAGTGTGGAAATCCATTATCCATGTAGTGTGTGCATTATTCAACAAGGTGGATTTCTCTAGATTTGTTGCAAACATTTATGTTGTTGCATTGCTAATTTATTAGAATCTACTACTACCTCCTCTTCTTGTAATATTAAATTTCTTATTACGATCCCTCTGATTATTGGCATCACAAATTTTTCCACTTTAGTGGCTTTACCTTCAACCTAAAGAAACATGAATTTGAGTCACTCAATTAAAAAGAAATTACTAAATTACTATTTATCAGGTTTTGCATAAAAACAATTAATAACTCATATTTACAACCCTTTAAGTCTTGTATTTATAACTCATATTTATAACCCTTTAAAATGAAACTAACTATCTATATTTTTATTAATAATAAAAAGAATCTTCTTTATAAAACTAACACTCACATGCTACTCCTATATATTTATCTTATATTTAATATTCAGTGTCCATCAATTGAATGACAAGTTGAAAGCTCAACTTAATTGCACCTTTCTGAACTCCTTTGTGGGAATTCATGTCCCATTAATTTAATGGCAAATTGAAGTTTCAAATATAGTACACATTTTATACCAGATTCGGAGAGTTCATGAACAAACTTTCAAGGTTTTGATGGATCTGGAGAGTTCATGAACAAACTTTCAAGGTTTTGATGGATCTGGGTCATTTGTATTTTCTCTGATGTTCTGGGTCGTTTGTATTTTCTCTGATGTTGACTATATTACAAAAGCCAAAATCTCTTGGATTGTGGTGAAACCATGGCTAAACCATAATCCAAGTGGAACCATGAACAATCCAGAATTAGCGAGTATATTACGAAACCCAAAATGGTGTAACCTTGGCTAAACCATAAATCCAATTGGAACCATGAACAGTCAAGGATTATCGTCGCCAAAAACATAAAAAGGTACACTGTTTATATTAGTATACGTCCAATAGAACTTGTTGTACCATATTGTGGATTCCTGTGGCCAACCAATGAGAACCAAATACTATGCTACCTTTGTGGGTGGAATCTAATTCGCTGTATCTAACCCCGGCCAATGTGCCGTATGCCCCAATGAATATCTAATAAACTATATAATCAAAGAATTCTGTAACACAACATATACTGATAAGGAGGTCTCCTTCCACAGGCTCTAGCATTTACAACGTGGAGTTGCAGCAGTAACTCGCTATTGAAAAATAACTATTTGGCAATGTGTTTCTTTTGCAAAGAAACACGCTGGACAGTATTCCATATGGGCACAAACTGGAATTGACTAACAGAGACCAATTAACATTTCACATTTGTAGCTTTGCTAACTGTTTATGTTCTATAAAATACTGATAAAATGATAACCTTACAGAAAAAGCAGACATCACTTTGTAGGGTGTGTTATTTGTATTTACACAATTGATTTTTTTATTCAATCAGCTATGCTATTCTCTGTGCTTTTGCTGAGTTCCTTCATCACCACCATCACTGGGAAATTCATCTCCCTCTTGAAGTATGAAACGAGTAGCAATTCCCAATTCATCTCACACTACCACCCCAAAGAAGCTAGCAATCCTGATATACAAATCGAACCAGCCATCCTATCAAGCAATCCATGTAGTTTTCAGTCTATAGCTTTGATAACCCAAAACTCAAATCTTGTATATCTAATATGCACAGAAATTTTCACATTAATATGTCTAGATCTCATTCTAAGATCTTTGCAGATCTGATACAGAGGTAAACCAGATTTTTCATACTATGACAAGCAATATTAGCAAGTCTTGTAGTCTCTCTTATGTAATGTCTCCTCCTTATTTGATATTGTTTCTTTAGCATGGTTTGATACATAAACTTAATTGTAGATATGGGTCTCCTGATCTCTTGCAAAAATTCTGATCTGATGATTGTTATAGCTATGCATCCCATGAATACTATGGAGATTTTAACTGCAAACCTTCTGATTGAATATTGGGATATTATCATACAAGTTTCTGCTCTTATGCAGAAATTGGAAGTATAAACCTTCTCATCTTTAGGAAGGCTTTTGTATGAACAACTTGTCTACTCCTCTATAAACAATAATATACCATAGTGAAATGCTATAATGGTCTAATGAACAAAGGCCTGAAGCCATAGAAAATTTATTTGCACCTGATACATTGATTGTATATACCTATTTCTATACATAGAATATAGCAAGCTACTACTGTTCATTCCATGCACAAATTATGACAATTTTCACGTATACCATAGAAACTATTATACAAATTAGCTGTAGAAAGAACAACCTATTTTGAGTTAGTATCCAGAAAATTTTGACGTATACCAATCTTAGTCCTATTGAAAAGAATTCAAAATCTCTGTGATGAGTAGTTGCTTAGGTGGTCCAATGCATGTTCTGAATGTAGTGAAGTCTGAAATTCTATTCACTGTCATTCAATGCACTTAGGAAGTTTTGTTGTTGGAAAGTTTGATTAGGCTACATTGAATTAAGAAAGGCTGAAACATTATTGTTGACATTGTAGTTGTAGTTGTTCTACATGTTGTTGAATCTCTTTGCAGGGTTGGTTTCATCGTCCCCATATGCTAAGGAGAGGGTCCTATTGAGAGAATTGAATTTGTTGTCATTCTCCACTGCTAATTATTTTTGTTTTGGGACAACTTCATATCAGCAATCGCTATTTTTGTCATTGTTATTGCTGAAATTGTTGTGAGAGAGGTTGAAAGACTGAACTTGAGGTAGTCCGCTATTGTTTCCATTGCCATCCATGGCTTCATCGTTTAAAAAACCATCTATGGAAGGATCGTCACTCTCCAACAACCCACTGAAAGAGGCAATTTTGGGCAGTTACAGTTTGTTTTGCTGATCAATATTAGGCAAAGAAGCCATCACTTCGCCTGCACTTGGTGATTCATCTCGTTCCACCCCTTGTACTCTCTAAGAATGACCATTTTTCTTGTAAATTCGGCACAACACCCAATCATCAAGCTGGAGAACAGAAGTACCATCAAAATCAACAATACCAATTTTAGTTGAATGAATCAATTCCTATTCATAAAGAATCAAAACACAAGAACTGTGAAAGGAAAATCATTCATATTGATCAATATTCACCGGTATATGAACAATAATACCATCAAATATTATCACAAAACAGTCAAATTAGAAGATTTCAACAATATTCTGGAGCCCAGAGACAGGAATTCAACTAATAGCTATACTTACTCTCAAAGAACCCTTCTTGTTAGGTATGTAATGGGCATCCTCCACTGCGCAGTCAAAATGCCAAGATAGCCGTTAGCTTATGCCATTAGCAATAGCCAGTTTTCTAGGCATAACAAGGAGTACTTTATCAAGCTTCTACAGTATACAAACTTGGGTTTTTTACACCAAAATCCAACCTCCCTTACATTACAAATATATATTCTAATGAAAGAATATATAGGAAAAACATAATCCTCAAGCTGTTACAAGATTTTAGGAATAAAATCCTAACAGTAAACTAAAAATAAAATAAATTTTAAGTTGCTACAAGGAATACGGAAATGATAGAAAATCCTTTGCCATCAAATTAGAAATTGATTCTTTGACTGTTGATATCCTGCCTACAAATTGAATTTTTTGTAAATATTCCTGAAAATCTATTGACCTCCCTTTAAACAGGTTCAAATATGCCACCTGTCATCCAATGGTCCTTTTATCCAATTTTGAAAGAGAAATTTTTGTCATCTGTTGAAGTATGGTTTACAAAACCTTTTGTTTCATATAACTTATTTGAAAAATATACTCTACTTTATCCATGGGTTAATTACTCATGTAAAAATATAATTAGTGGTAAAATTCGTAGGATAAATTAATTACTCTTTTCCTAGACATCTGGCAAAACTACAAAAAAAAAGTGCCTAGCTATAAAAAACCATGGTTTTCATCTCTTTGATATCCTAATGCCATAAAACAACGATATAGGAGTCCATAAATAATTGGAAATCCATTGTGCTTGGTGTTTCTCAATATTTGTATGTTATTTTCCTACCCTCTCTTTTCCAACAAGAGTTACGAATGTACCTATGACAACATCACTGGCAGTTAATTCGCTCATATATGGCTCTGCATGTGCTTCAAGGAAAATAAGCTCCTTCATGTGAACAACTTGGTCATAGACACCACTAAATCCATCTCTATTATCAACACTTTGCTGCTCTATTTTGAATCCATGACCAAATTGCAGAGGTAGCATCTTCTCGTGCCTAAGAAACTGCATAGATTGAGATTGATGGAAGCCATCATTAGCTTACATACATAAACTTGTAGCTAACATACACATTATACAATATTAAATATTGAATATTTCTCCATAGACCTTGACCCCATAGTAGACCTATAAACAAAAACCTCAATAATATGTTGTACAATTTTGACATTCACTTGCTTGTTTGCAAACACACTCTCCAAATTATCTAAACAGCTCCTTGGATTGGCAAGATCAAAAATCCAGATCAGCATCAAGATGATACCAAACCAAAGCATTCTCTTTAGCTTCTATGGAAAAACCATCAGTAGTCTCAGTACATAATTTCATAACAGGCTTTGTTGTTTTCTTCCAGTAAAAGTTTGTAGTGGGTTGTTGTTTTTCATTTAGTATCCTGGTTCATTTAGCAATTAAAGGTGTTCCTTTCTTGCACTACTTTTGGCTATTGCATATTCCTTTATTCTTTTGAGCGACATACTTCATTTTATCCTCTCATCTAGCTTTCACAAGAGTTGTCCTTTCTTTGTCTGTGAATATGTCAACTAAAGGCCTGGGTGACTAGGAAGGCCAACATAATATACTTTCTCTCTTAGAGAATGATATAAATTTTTTTTTGCAAATTTCCTTGCATTCTTCTGTTGTTTCTTAATGCACAAAGTCATTGTATTTATTCTTCATAAGCATAGCCAAGAGTGAAATGAAGTTAGACCAAACCTTCTACATTATGTAGGAAATAAATATCTTTGGCCCAACTTCCCCCCTGAAATTGTATCTTTTGGACTCACGATTGTTACCAATACTACAATAACTACCTGTTGATGGAGAGCCTCAAAACTTTGTTGCATATTTATACTACACTGAAGTGTTTTTTCACTTGCTTCAAAATATTATATGAATTATTCCCAATGTTGTTCTCTGGTGCTTGTGGATCTTCAATCGAAAGTATGTCGTCGCTTAAAGTCTACACGATACCCCAAGATTTGATATAGACAGAACTTCAACATTCTCAAATGTTAGTCGGAAACTGGACCAAGATCTTGGAAATTCCCTTTATAACAAATGCAATTGGTTAGCAGACTCAAGATATTTGCTATTAGAATGTGCTCAGAGCCAAAATTATTAAGCTATGCATGCGATGAATAAAACTGAATGAATACAAAAGAGTTATGAATAATCTTCTCTTGAATATCAAAACCAGTGACTTCTAAAACTCTGGTAGAAGATGCACCCAGATCTGAAAAAGCATTTGCATGATATCAAAGCTTCTAATTCCAAGCCACGAAGGAAACATGCACCCAACAACCAACCTTCAAATAAAGGATCAGTTGTTTTGCAAAACTCGGCCATGCCAAAAACTGAGTATATACCCTTTAGAAAACCAACAAAATCTCCCAAACTGTTGACAATTTTAAAAAAATTCTCGTGTCTCATCTAATTGAGGCCATTTTTCAAAAACCCCATTGTTTGGAATTTTGAAATTCCCCTTCAATTTCCTGGAAACTGCACCTAAAGTTCATTGTTGGAAAATGCCCACGAAATTTTGATGAGTGGTTTCCAAAAGCAATTTCTCGGTGGAGGGGGAGAGGAGGGATGGGTTCCATGGTATTGAAAACTGTCAAGGGGGTGCTACTATGAACCTGCTGCTGCCACATCACCAATAGTTTTTTTCACTCCCTTTGTTAAACATCGAACACACAGAGGGGGTTCATGATTTATAATAACTATCGATCTGCTATCATCTTATACTAGATCTACACGATACCCCAAGATTTGATATAGACAAAACTTCAACATTCTCAAATGTTAGTCGGAAACTGGACCAAGATCTTCGAATTCCCTTTATAACAAATACAATTGGTTAGCAGACTCAAGATATATGCTATTAGAATTTGCTCAGATCCGAAATTATTAAGCTATGCATGCGATGAATAAAACTGAATGAATACAAAAGAGTTCTGAATAATCTTCTCTTGAATATCAAAACCAGTGACTTCTAAAAATCTGGTAGAAGATGCACCCATATCTGAAAAAGCATTTTCATGATATCAAAGCTTCTAATTCCAAGCCATGAAGGAAACATGCACCCAACAACCAACATTCAAATAAAGGATCAGTTGTTTTGCAAAACTTGACCATGCCAAAAACTGAGTATATACCCTTTAGAAAACCAATAAAATCTCCCAAACTGTTGACAATTTAAAAAAAAATCTCGTGTCTCATCTAATTGAGGCCATTTTTAAAAAACCCCATTGTTTGGAATTTTGAAATTCTCCTTCAATTTCCTGGAAACTGCACCTAAAGTTCATTGTTGGAAAATGCCCACGAAATTTGATGAGTGGTTTCCAAAAGAAATTTCTCGGTGGATGGGGAGAGGAGGGTTGGATTCCATGGTATTGAAAACTGTCAAGGGGGTGCTACTATGAACCTGCTGCTGCCACATCGCCAATAGTTTTTTTCACTCCCTTTGTTAAACATTGAACACACAGAGGCAGTTCATGATTTATAATAACTATCAATCTGCTATCATCTTATACTAGATCTATACGATACCCCAAGATTTGATATAGACAGAACTTCAACATTCTCAAATGTTAGTTGGAAACTAGACCAAGATCTTGGAAATTCCCTTTATAACAAATGCAATAAGTTAGTAGACTCAAGATATTTTCTATTAGAATGTGCTCAGAGCCAAAATTATTAAGCTATGCATGCGATGAATAAAACTAAATGAATACAAAAGAGTTATGAATAATCTTTTCTTGGATATCAAAACCAGTGACTTCTAAAACTCTGGTAGAAGATGCACCCAGATCTGAAAAAGAATTTTCATGATATCAAAGCTTCTAATTCCAAGCCAGGAAACATGCACCCAACAACCAACCTTCAAATAACGGATCAATTGTTTTTCAAAACTCGGCCATGCCAAAAACTAAGTATATACCCTTTAGAAAACCAAAAAAATCTCCCAAACTGTTGACAATTTTTAAAAAATTCTCATGTCTCATCTAATTGAGGCCATTTTTCAAAAACCCCATTGTTTGGAATTTTGAAATTCTCCTTCAATTTCTTGGAAACTGCACCTAAATTTCATTTTTGGAAAATGCCCACGAAATTTTGATGAGTGGTTTCCAAAAGCAATTTCTCAGTAGAGGGGGAGAGGAGGGATGGGTTCCATGGTATTGAAAACTGTCAAGGGGGTGCTACTATGAACCTACTGCTGCCACATCACCAATAGTTTTTTTCACTCCCTTTGTTAAACATCGAACACACAGAGGGGGTTTACGATTTATAATAACTATTGATATGCTATCGTCTTATACTAGATCTACACGATACCCCAAGATTTGATATAGACAGAACTTCAACATTATCAAATGTTAGTCGGAAACTGGACCAAGATCGTGGACATTCCCTTTATAACAAATGCAATTGGTTAGCATACTCAAGATATTTGCTTGTAGAATGTGCTTAGAGCCAAAATTATTAAGCTATGTATGCAATGAATAACATTGAATGAATACAAAAGAGTTATGAATAATCTTCTCTTGAATATCAAAACCAGTGACTTCTAAAACTCTGGTAGAAGATGCACCCAGATCTGAAAAAGCATTTTCATGATATCAAAGCTTCTAATTCCAAGCCATGAAGGAAACATGCACCCAACAACCAACCTTCAAATAAAGGATCAGTTGTTTTGCAAAACTCGGCCATGCCAAAAACTGAGTATATACCCTTTAGAAAACCAACAAAATCTCCCAAACTGTTGACAATTTTAAAAATGTTCTCGTGTCTCATCTAATTGAGGCCTTTAAAAAACCCCTGTTTGGAATTTTGAAATTCTCCTTCAATTTTCTGGAAACTAGACCTAAAGTTCATTGTTGGAAAATGCCCACGAAATTTAGATGAGTGGTTTCCAAAATCAATTTCTCAGTGGAGGGGGAGAGGAGGGATGGGTTCCATGGTATTGAGGCACTTCCAATACTTCTATTGTATTTAAGGAAGGCATTTTATAAATAAAATAATAGACAATTGATCATCTAAGTGGGCTTGATTGTGGGGAAAACTCCACAGTTAAGCGCGCTTGAGCCAGAGGAGATCTGGGATGGGTGACCTTTCGGGAAGTCCTGGTTACCGAGTGCAAGCCCCATAAGTGATGATTGATGCTATGTGATTTATTTCACCAGTTTCAATCCCACTTCTTCACCCCTATGAGCATCACCCGATGTAATGAGTGCTAAGTGAACTATTCAAATCATGAGAAATTAGTCACTTACGACTACCTCTCATGGAAATGGTCATACGTGAATGACTTACTTAATGCAATTGAATCCCAAAAATGATATCTAATATCTTGCATGTTTCCCACTTCTTCACCCCTGTGAGCATTACCCGATGTAATGAGTGCTAGGTGAACTATTCAAATCATGAGAAATTAGTCACTTATGACTACCTCTCATGGAAATGGTCATATGTGAATGACTTACTTAACGCAGTTGAATCCCAAAAATGATATCTAATATCTTGCATGTTTCTTCACACCGTTGGTCATAAGCTTCAAGCATTACCTGCTTATGCCTAATACAAAAGAAGAAGAAAAAATAACAGTCAAAAGGCGATACTTCAATGAAAACTTTAGAAATAATTTTAAAATTTGAGCGAAGTTCCTTAATGTTCTTCACAGTATATATTATCCAGTTAAACTTGATTTCAATGTTATTGCACGAAATTATTCCTGTTTGACAAAATGAAATTCAGCCACACACTGCCTTACGAGTAATAGATCATTCCCTGTGATATATTACATCAGGAATTTTGGAGCATAATGAGTAACTCTGGGATCGGGTATAATCAGTTCGTTTATTCCGTATTTATCATTAAGGAGCTTAAAAAGAGCACAGTGTCAAGGCCCTTCTGAACCTATCGCATTAATTAGCATATTCGAAACCAGGATATTCCTAATATTTAACAGAATAGCTTAATGTAAACAAGCTGCAAGATCCACAAAACTAATTTGATACACAGGCTTTTCAGAAGCGACAGAATTTAACCAAGAAACTAACTTGAATAATGTAACGTTCTCATAGAACAAGGTAACGAAACCTAGTCTGATTTTAGAAAATGAATCAACAACACAATAAATTTTAAATCTGTACCTATAATTTGATTTCTCATCAAGCATTCTTTTGCGTTCAGCTTCTTCCCTGGAAGCTTCAAGCATCTGTCCCTTCAATTCCTTCCTCTGCCGCTGAAGGACGTGGCATAGTCTTTCTACCTCTTTCTCAGCTGCACCTCGTTCTCTCAGAGCCCTCTCTCGGGTCTCATAGGCTTCAGAAGCGTGTCCTTTTTCCAGAGGCTCTTTAGCTTTGGCAACCTCGGCCACCTTTCCTTTGCTTCTGTCGTCATATCTCTTCCTGCTTTTGCCTTTAACTTCCTCCTCCTTCACATTTAAGTTTTTTGCTGCTGCCTCGGCTCCTTCTTGCAGACCGACTGCGATGCTAGGGCTGCCGTGCACGAGAATGTTTCTCTTAATTTTCTCCACTGTTTTCTCGGACCTTACTCTCTGCAATAGGAAATTCCAGACGGGTAACATATTTCCCCTGCATATTTTCTTGACAATCATGTAACTAGTTGTGGTTCTCATTTTCTTAAAGGGATCACTTAAAAATAGAATTAGTCCATCAGATCATTAGATAGTGAAGGAAGAAGGGTAGAATCTGTCAAAGGTTACATGTCGATATGGAGTTTTCAAACAATATTCAATATTTTTATACCTCTCCATGCAAATGAAGTGATATATATATATAACAAAGCTTGTATCATGCTATACAAAGGAATACATATTAAAACATTGCAATGAAGATGATACTATGATACGCTATGCTTAAAGATCATACAAGGGTGTTGAAAGACCAATACAAAGGTACTGTTAAAAGGTTTGATTAACATTGCAAAGGTCATATTTATCAACGTATGCAAGGTTAAATCATCGTTGTAAAGTTTATACATAAAATATTACATGCAGTGTTTGTACTGTAAGTTCCAAGATTATATTACGAAATATGACAGTGGAATCACATAATTTATTTTGGGTGGTCCAAATCCGACTGTCCCTATGTAAATTTAATTTGCCAAATTTCCAATATGTGATTTGGATTTTTGGTCTTTTCGATAAGAACCTTTGATTAAATGTGATTGAGGTCTATGCTCTTTCTTTCGATGAGGCATGTATTACCTTATTTCTTTAGCTATACCCTCTCTTCTTTTCCATCTTTGAGTAAATTCAAATAGGGAAGGAGTTGACTCTTACGTAGTCTTCTTCACTTAGAAAATGATAGGAACTTAAACGATAAGGTTTGTTAAAAATAATGCTAAAGTTTGTTTGAAGTAGTTAAAAGCTAAGAGGATCAGCTGTTAGTAAGGTTGAGTTGGCCGAAAAGCCTATCCTTTTGACTAAAATCCTTGCAAGTATTATGGCCATGACTGCTGTAATGAAAGTTAGTGAAGGAGATAAAACATTTTCCACAGACCGAAAATGGGCGAGTTAAACTTCTCGTTCCTTCTTTCTTCCACGGTTGAGTTATGTAGTAAACCATAATTTTATTGAGACAGTCGTATGAGATTAGAGTTTAATTATGAAGATAGTCAAGCCGAATCCCACAACAATACTAACTACAACGTACATATAGTTATGGTATGTGGTCTGTTCGATTATTCTTTAAATTTTATTAATTTATTTTTAAATAACTCGATATTATACATGCAAAATCTTGATATATCAATCAATGATACTAAAATAAACTTGGTCAAGGGATTCTATTAATGAAAGAAGTGGCTTCTTGTGTTACTAAATACAAATAAAAGCGTTCTAGAGAAAATTTTGGTTAATAGAATCACAATATGGATAAAAGCACTTTCACCAGTTTTCTTTTAAGTGATTGTGGGTTAAAACATTGAGCGGTAAGATTTGCCATGATGCTGGGTTTTGGCAACTTTAGGAAACAAGTGTTTTTTGTGTTTGAGTATTGAAAGTGTAACAACACTTTCCCAATTGATGAAGAAAAGCACTGTTGTTTCCTTTTGATCTGACTTCAGGTCGATTGTTTCTTGATCTACAACATTACTCTTTTTCATGCTGAGTCACTGATTTGGAGGCTTATCATCATTCAGAACACATCACATTGCTGCAGAATCTTCTAACGATTACATTCAGTGGGATAATCATTATCCTTCTTGTCACCCCCTAAATGCAATCAAATTGTAGAATGGTTATCCAATTTCCAAGCTGAACGCGTATGTTAACCCTATCTTATCCTTACCGCAAGACCATTCTAAAAGACCTCCTATATCAATGTGATCTATTAACGTTAGGGAAGCATGAGAGGTATCATTTTTGAGTGCTTCAGCAGAGTGTGTTTCACTGGGAAGGAGATACCGAGTTGACACAAAACTACTCTGCGAACCATATCTTAATATCTTCAAAGGCATATTTCCTCCTCTTGGCTGGATGCTAGATTTGTCACCAATTCTTGCGTTTTTTTTATTTGAACGTTGTTGCAAGTGTTGCCTCTGCTCTTCGAGCCAAGCTGCCCAAAGACGCAGAAAGCCAAGGTGGGTCAACTTCAATACCTAATCAATGACATGATACACTCTTTTAAAATTGTGCCTTTGTTGAGTATTAGTGCTCTGTATCAGTTTTCTTGATTCAAATTCCTAAGAGTCGTATTGTAACCAATACTGGCATTCTTTTCAGCCCAAACCAATACTAACTAGATTTTGGTAATCAAAGGCACCTTGGTCCTATTACCCTAAATGGGTACACCCGCCATTGGAATCTGGCACTAATGCAGCCTATTCCATTAGAATGGAACGATGCCCTGTTGCCAGTACCATCAGAGAATGTTTGGAACCATCACTTCCAACGACTACATACTTACTTCATAAATATAAAAAGAACAAGCTCTTTCTGATACATATAGACCCTTCCATTATAATTATGCAAATGGCATCAATATCAGAATACAATTATGATGTTTCGATGCCATGAAATAAGAAAGAGGATGCAAGAAGACAAAAATTAATTATGCATGAGAATAAGTGAAATGTATCATATGAAAGAAGAATGTTTCTTTCCAGTCCGTAATTGATAACATGATCGGTGACAAATTCAGAAATTTTCCTGATCTTTCTATATCATACAAATTTCAGACTTATTCCATGATTGGCCAATACACAGAAGGATGTATTCCTGAGCATACAAAATATTTATGCATTTGCCTCATTGAAAACATAATTACTTCCAAGTTTTTATAATGATTATAAACAATATTAGTAAAATTTTCTTCTAATGTTCATCAATTTGAAAAATGTTGGCATAAGTTCTTTCATGTTCTATAGTGTTTGATGGAAGAGTGAATGTAATGATGTGGGCTGTCATGGGGATGGATTCATTGTTTTTGTAATTAGCTTGTGCTGACATTTTTTGTTAAGACATGGTTGTCTCGCAATTGGAAATACGAGGGAAGCTGGGATTGAAGGTAGGCTTCATGGTGAAGCACCTCCATGCAAACTTGCACTTAATGCTTGAGGAAATTAATCTAGAGGGCATCACTGCCACATCACAATAACAATTTCCCTCCCTAATATTGTAGTATAAAATTCCAGAGCTATGATTATGCATTTCTTATTGTGCCAATAATTTAAAACGTTTATTCCTTATACACACTTCATAATCATCTTTGTATTTTATCTTGAAATTCGCAAGTCTATGTATTATGGTGGATGTATTGTGGTAGTTAGAGATGCACAACTATATAATTATTTTAAAAATTGGTGTTAACTATTGAATGTGAAAATTATGTATAACCAGGCTACACAAATGTGTGTATAAGTTTATATGGGCTACTTTTTTATTATGAATAAAGCATCCGATAAAAGAATGTGAATGCTCTTCTTAGAGTTACGTGGTTAAATGATACTGAGAAGTAAAATTGTCTTATCCATGTGGGAAAATATCAGATAAGAAGAAGAAAAAAGGAAGGTAAAAGCTTATGATGCTATAGTTATAATTCTATTAACAACTTTAATATTTAAAGTCCTCATTATGTGTTAGGTATACCATTGAATCCCACCAATTATGATAACAACAAATCTTGAGACACAAGGTTCCCTACCAAGGGATGAGCCCAAGAAGAACCAATACAAGTACCCAAATCTAAGTATTTTTTATAGCTATAGTAGCATGGGGGGAGGAGAAACCCTGAAAAACTATATTGGAACAAATAATTCTTCCATGTTGAATTGTAGGGGAGAAAAGAGAAACACAAAGAAAAGACAATAAATGACATATTTATTATTCCAATAAGTAAGAAAGGGTCAACCATAAATTGGTTAACTTTTTTATGGGCCTACATATTGAGTGTTAGAAATTACATGCACCATGTTAATGAGTTATTATATCCTTGAAATTAGAGAAGGCTCAAATACTAAACACCTCGACATAAGAGGAGTAAAGCCTATGATCAACTCTAGAAAGGATAATTGATATGAAAGTTATAAATAAATGACGGTGGTGAATAACTGAGTTTTAAAGTATGGTTATTTGGTGGATTTTAGTGATATGGTCATCATATCATTTTACTCATATTAAAATTATATTACGAGTTGTACGATTGCTATGCAAGGATATAGATTAATAAACTACAAACTAATTGAGGTAAAGATAGTCCAGTCAATAACATAATTGAATAAAGTTTATACTCCTAGAGATCCTAAGAAAGAATGAAAGATAAAGGAAAGAAACAGGTATCTTCCCATAGATCACATGGAAAAGTAAAATATAAAGTATATAGAGGGAATCTATATAAAGCACCGGAAGAAATATCATGACATTCTATCAACATTAACAAGAGATTGATGGTTAATTAATTTTCCATCCTAGAACAATTATTGAAGGTCTTCTTAAAATTTTATCTATTCAAGAAGTTCTCCTGAAATATCATTAAGGTAGTAAAAGACAGGTCTCTCTATATGTGGAATGAGACCATGTAATTTTAAAATTTCCTTTTAATTTAATATTTTGTGTTAATTAATGCATCTACATGTAAGGATGTAGTTCATTGATTGGACCGTTTAATTCACCCTTAGTGAGAAAATGATCCAAATACACAATATTTGAGGGAACAAAACCTTACCAGGCTATTATGCATAATTAATTAGAAATTCATAGTTTGGAACCTATAGGTTTCTATTGAGTAAAGAAATATCTCAATAATCATAACTGAGATATGCAACAGGCACAAAGTATATTCGAAACTAGACTAAACTAGGGTCGAGGTTGTGAAGACAGTGCATAAGTGTAATAAAACATACTATATACATATTGAAGAAGACATCATGATTAATAAATTATGTCTCTAATAAGAAGGTCAAAGGGACTGACACCAAAAGTACATCTAGTGTAAATACATAATGGGAGTGTAGACGCAACTCCTAGGTTAATAGCAGAAAGACAATATTAAGCTTAAGAGCACCTTACCAATAGTTCACTCAAATTATAATGAGTGAAAATTTGCAACTTAAGGTGTACCTTAATGTACATATCCATCCAGATATAAATGGGGTTCCATGGGTAACATTTCACAATCGGGAACCTTTCCAATCCGCATAATGATTGGAGATCTTACGAATATACTTCTGGTGGGAAGTGATAAGAGTAAAATGATTTGTGTGCTTATACTTTATATAAATAAAGTATATTTGTAGACTAGATATGATGGTGCTTGATGCATTAGAGCAATGTAGAGCAGCTTAATGAATAACAAAAATTGTACACTAGATTCAGGACATGATTGTCTGAATTACTAAGAAAATTCTTGATAAACCCAAAATGTTTTCACATTAATACAACCTATGATGATCTAATATCTTATTCTAGTAATAACATCGATGCACAAAAGGGGTGACATATAAATATTCTAGAAAAGAGAGAATAATAAACCATACAACAACTCAATGCTTTATCCATATTTAGTGGCTATATGATACTGGTAAGAGAGGTTGTTGTAAAAGGAAATTGATTTCAGTAAAGTGATATCTAGAAATTGTCAATATGAAAACAAGCAATATGGGAAAAGTCTACTTGTCAGATTGTATTGATAATGTTGTCTGGGTTTGAATAGGACAACATTAAAATTATTGCATAAACAATTTGATTTAAGGAATTTAACAATTGACTTGTTTTCCAATAAAATGAATTCATTCTACCAAGTCAAGTTCTAGTGTTAAGGTGGGGTATCCACATGATAAGGGCTTAAGCTTACACCCTAGTATATCGATTACCATGGAAAGTAAGAGATTGGGGAATGTGAAAACATTATAGCCTTCATTTATGACTCATATATGGGAGTTTTATGTATTTTCATACTAACTGTTTGATTGATTTTGGATATACCTTAAATTATTCACAGCCAACAAGGGGTTGGAAGTGCTATTAAAAAGAGAAAACAAGGAATCTGTTATGAAACCAGCTCAAGAAAAGATAGAAAATATAGATCAACGCCTTAGAACTCAGCCTCTTCGAGGGGGCAACCTCCTTTACATTACATAAATGAACAATTCTTTGATGATTCAAATGACAAAACCTTCTTTCTATATATAGGAGTCTAAGGAGTCACAATATAATCCAGCCGATCTAACAATAATAATATAAAGCCACAAAAATAACAATAGAGGGATTCTATGGGGCACAGAAATAACAATATGGGGGTAATAGGGGCACAACAATATAAATAAGGGGTATAACTACAATAGTAATGGGGTAATCACTAGTATTATAGGGACCCAACATGCCCCTCTCCTTCAAAAAAGTGTTGTCCTCAACGCTTGAGTAGTTCTGGATACTTCTGCATAAAATTCTCATCCTCCCATGTGGAATCTTCAGCGGATAAGTTCTTCCACTTGATAAGATACTCTGAAATTGATCGATTTCGTAGCTGTCGAGTTCTTGTTTCTGTGACTGCTTCCGGTTCCAATATAATTTTTCCTTCCTCGTCAAGTTCTGGCAATATTGTTTGAATTGGGAGCTTGTCGCCTATAACCTTCTTTAAACATGAAACATGGAAAACTGGGTGCAATCGAGAAGCTGCAGGAAGCTCCAATTTGTATGCCATAGTACCAATCTTTTGCAACACCTTGTACGGACCATAATACTTTGGTGATAATTTATTATCCTTCTTAGCTTGCTTTAGGGACATTTGCTTATATGGTTGTAGCCGTAGGAATACCCAATCACCTACATCAAAACTTCTTTCACTGCGATGTTGATCTGCCTGTTGTTTCATTCTATTTTGTGCCAACACGAGGTTATCCTTTAAGAGTTGGAGGACTTGTTGTTGATGTTCGATGTGATGTTCCACTGCCTGAACCTTAGAATTTTCTCTTAAATATGATGTGATGGATGGTGGTTGATACCCATAAAGTGCCATAAATGGGGTCATTTTTGTTGCTGTATGGAAGGAAGTGTTATACCACCATTCAGCCAGAGGCAACCATTTGACCCATTGTGTCTGTTTATCAGATACAAAGCAACGAAGATATCCTTCCAAACATTTGTTTACTATCTCAGTTTGCCCATCAGATTGAGGATGATAAGATGAGCTATGAGCTAACTGAGTACCAAGACAAGAAAATAATTCTGTCCAAAAATTTCCAGTGAAAATGGGATCTCTGTCACTTACAATAATCTTTGGGTTTCCATGTAGCTTTTGAATTGTTTCCATAAATGCAGTAGAAACTGTACTGGCTTTAAATGGATGTGATAATGCACAAAAGTGTGCATACTTGGTAAGTCTGTCAACTACCACCATGATGACACTCTTTCCCTCAGACTTGGGTAAACCTGTGATAAAATCCATTGAAACCTCCTCCCAACGTTGGCTTGGAATGGATAAAGGTTGTAATAGACCCGGTGTCTTAATTGTTTCAACTTTATTTTGTTGGCAAACCAAACATTCCGCCACAAACTTTTGAATATCTGATTTAAGGCCATCCCAAAAAAATTCCTTCTTAACCCTGTGGTAAGTTTTTAAAAATCCTGAGTGCCCTCCTAAGGGAGAAGTGTGCAATTCCATAAGAATCTTTTGTTTTAGCTGGGAATTCTTACAGAGGTATAAGCGATCTTTGTACCATAACGAATCATTTTGCCAGCTAAATGTATCAGAAGTACTGGAATCTTGTTGTAGCTTTCGAATAAGTGCCCACACTTCTTCGTCATTCTTCCATTCCTCCCTTGCTTCGTTTATCCAATCTGGTTGGATAATAGAAATGGCACACAACAATGCTTCCACATCCTCATCCTTTCTTGAGAGTGCATCTGCCACCACATTTTGCTTCCCTTTTTTGTAGATGATTTCAAAGTCATAACCCAACATCTTTGTGACCCACTTTTGTTGCTCTTCAGAGGATAATCTTTGTTCTAAAAAGTATTTAAGGCTATCATGATCCGTTTTTACCTTGAAGTGTCTTCCCATTAGGTAGGGTCGCCATTTCTTAAGTGCATGGAGTATTGCCAACATTTCCTTCTCATAAATAGCTTTGCTTAAAAACTTTCCCTTGATTGGACGACTTTCAAAAGCAATGGGTCTTTCATCTTGCATTAGAACAGCACCAATTCCATTTCCTGAAGCATCACATTCCACAATAAAGGTTTTTGTGAAGTCCGGTGTAGCTAAGACCGGTGCTTGGCACATTGCCTCTTTAAGATGTTCAAAGGCCTTTGTTGCTTCCGGAGTCCATGAAAATGAATCTTTCTTCAATAATGTTGTTAGAGGTGCTGCTATTCTCCCATAATTCTTAACAAACTTGCGATAATACCCTGTCAACCCAAGAAATCCTCGCAGATGCTTTATGGATGTGGGGATTTTCCATTCCTTAATGGCTTTAATTTTGCTAGGGTCTACCTTAACTCCTTCATGAGATACAATATGACCCAAATATTCCACCTCCTGGACTCCAAAGAAACATTTGGATCTTTTTGCATATAATTGTTTCTCCTCCAATAGTTGTAGCACCCTGTCAACATGTTCAACATGATCCTTCCAAGACTTGCTGTAGATTAGTATATCATCAAAAAATACTAACACAAATTTTCTAAGGAATGGTTTGAAAATTGAATTCATCAAACCTTGAAATGTTGAAGGTGCATTGGTAAGGCCAAAAGGCATGACCAAAAATTCATAATGACCCTCATGAGTTCTAAATGTCGTTTTCGGAATGTCTTCAATCTTCATTCTGATTTGATGATATCCCGAACGAAGATCCAACTTGGTGAAGTAAATTGATCCATGCAATTCATCCAGTAATTCATCAATGACAGGAATGGGGAACTTATCTTTAATAGTGAGCTTGTTGAGCTCCCTATAATCCGGACACATGCGCCATGATCCATCCTTCTTGTGCACCAATACTACTGGAGCTGAGAAAGAACTTTGACTCGGTTGAATTATACCAGCCTCTAGCATTTCTGCAACCATACGTTCAATTTCACTTTTTTGGACATAGGGATATCTGTACGGCCTGATGTTTGGAGGAACACTTCCTGGAATCAGATGAATAGCATGATCATGATCACGCATAGGTGGGAGACCTTTGGGAGTCTCAAATACCTTGGAATGATTGTCCAGGACTTTTTGGAGATCTGGAGAAATAGATGATTCCAATGTGGAAACATCTAGCGAACATAATTGTGCAATTACACCTCTTTGCTCCTTTTTTAGAAGCTTTGTCATGCCATTAGAGCTGATTATCTTTCCTGGTTTCCCTGCAATACCCCTTAATTCAACTTCCTTTCCTTCCGTAGAAAATTTGATGAAAAGTTCTTGAAAATTAAAAGCTATTGTACCCAAGGATTGTAGCCATTGGACTCCTAGTACAACATCACACCTCCCATTGGAATGGAAAGCATTGGGCTAGTCAATACATATTCTCCCATGGATAGCTTGATATTATGGCACTTTCCAGAGCAATTTATTGTTCCTCCATTTGCAATCATCACTTGACACTCTGGTGCTGGATATAGGAAGCAATTCAATTCTTTTGCTACCCTACAATGAATAAAATTGTGGGTGCTTCCTGAATCAATCAACACTATTACCTTTTTCTTCTTGATTTGTCCTTCTATCTTGATGGTTTGAGGAGTGGTAATTCCCGCCAATGCATTACAAGATATGGTCGGATTTATTTGTTCTTCATCTAGGCTTTGTTCCTGGAATATATCCTCTTCTTTTGACCTTTCTTGCTCCTTTTCTTCTTCCTCTTCACAATCTATGTAGAATAATTTCTTCTCAGCACACTTATGACCTTTTGTGTATTTGCTATCACAATTGTAACAAAGCCCTTTTGCTCTTTTTTCTTCCAATTGTTGTGGTGTCAACCTTGTAGGTTGTGGAAGACTAGGGGCAACAACACTTCCGTCTTTATAGTTGTGAGTGGTATGCTTCCTAGTTGCCATAATTTTGCTTTCCATTTTTCTTGCTAACCTGAATGCCTTCTCTAATGAATCAGGTTCCCAAAGGCGAACATCATGTTGGATATTATCCTTTAAAGACCCTATGAACACATCAATCCTATGCTCCTCTGGAATATCTTTTACCCTTATGTTCAATTTTTGGAACTCCTCAATGTGCTCCATTATTGAACCCTTTTGTTTGAGACTTATCAATTGGCTAAAAAAAGTGTTGCTTTTTGTATCCTCATAATGTGCTATCAATTCTTCCGTAAAAATTGCCCAAGTGATAAATTGTTTACGAGAACAAAGCCATTGATACCATACAAACTGATTTGGTTCCAAATATACAGTTGCCATACGTACCTTTTGTGTGTTTTGCACATTATTGAGATCGAAGAATTGCTCCATCTGTAATATCCATGTGGCGGGATCCTTGCCATCAAACTTCCTCATATCGATTTTTGGAATATGGTGATTCTTCGATCCAACATTAGCGTCTATGGAATCATGATTAACATTTCTTTTGTTCTCATCATGAGTTTCCTTTACTACCTTTTCACCATTAGTAAGTATTTCTTGTAGAAAATTTGTCAAATCTGTCTTCAAATCTGTCATGTCTGTCTTCAAATTTGTGTTCAAATCTATCTTCAAATTGTCAATATTAGCTTCCACACCATTTATCTTAGCTTCCACGCCATTTATCTTAGCATCTGTTAACTTTTGTGAGCGTGACATTTGTTGCACTTGTTCTTGTAATTTTGATATATCATGTAGCATTTCTTCCTCTTCTTCATGAGTCATGCTAGAGCTTTCAGGTTCCTTACTAGGTGTTTGCATTTTCTTTCCTCGGGGCATCAGTTACCGATAATAATGCTCTACTATGCCCTTTGAATTCCTTCAAAATAAATTTTCAAACCAAGCTTAAGCAAAAATTTAAAAAATCTACACACCTTTTTTCACTTTGTAGGAGCTCGATATTGCCTCTGATGTATCTCTGTACTTTCCAATCATCTAGTTCTAAATTTGTGACCTGTAGTAGCTCTCTTTGTCCTCTTTCCAATGCCACCAGTCTGATCCAAATTGGATTCTCCAAGAAAGAGTTATGCACAATCTCCCAAGTGACTTGATTATAGACTTTCAGTAGAGCGAACTTGTATGAAGTGCCACGTGTACAATTTTCGATCTTTGGTTCTGAAAAAGATATACAAGAAACTAAAGTCCGTCCTCTTTCTTTACCTTCTTACGAAATTTCAATCTGATTCCAAGAGAGAAAGTTATGACGATTTTCCCCAGGTCACCTGTTTTGAATGTAATTCAGGAGTCTGCAAAAAGACCAACTTCCTCAGATCATATCTCCGCAAATATCGCGCGAAAAGCTCTGAAATTCGGACCCAAGGTTCAGCGCGATTTCTTCTCAAATGGGTTTTTTTTGCGACTTCTGAAACGTCACAGAAAAAAATTTATAGCGAAAATGCCACGATGACCTGTTTGGAGCAGCGAAACCCTAGAATCCAAAGCTCTGATACCAAATGTTATGAAACCAGCTCAAGAAAAGATAGAAAAGATAGATCAACGCCTTAGAATTCAGCCTCTTCGAGGGGGCAACCTCCTTTACATTACATAAATGAACAATTCTTTGATGATTCAAATGACAAAACCTCCTTTCTATATATAGGAGTCTAAGGAGTCACAATATAATCCAGCCGACCTAACAATAATAATATAAAGCCACAAAAATAACAATAGAGGGATTCTATGGGGCACAGAAATAACAATATGGGGGTAATAGGGGCACAACAATATAAATAAGGGGTATAACTACAATAGTAATGGGGTAATCACTAGTATTATAGGGACCCAACAGAATCATATGACATAACCAGTTTATATGTGGAGTAATTTTGAGTACCAAATGATTATTTTCTTAGCTAAAGACAAAGGTAAGGTTATGAGACTCAAATATAACATTGAAGTCTATACTAGACTAACTATCATAGTCAATAGTTTGTCTTATGATTAAGCGGAGGTCATATTCTGCTGTTATTAAAACCTTGCCTATGGGACAAATTCAATCCCAAAACTCAAAGCTATGGGTTTTATAAAGTTATGCATCCATGTTATCATTTGTTAAAAATTCCCTGCAACCACAAGATACATGAAAAATATTAGCTAAATAAAAGCGCTTGAATACTTTGACATAGAAAAAATTCAGTTATGCTCTCATTGCAAAAGTCAAACAGGCCATCAATTCCTTATTCTACAATCGAAAAACCAACCATGGTTTGATTGGACTTACATAAAAGTAGTACAGATGAAAAATTACAGGAATTTTTGGCATAATAATAACATGGTCAAAAACATGCAGATGGAGTATATGTCATGCAGGTGATGTTATGGGAATTTGGTATTGGGTACACATGAACAAGTGGTACTGTGTACAAATGGTACATATGGTACTGGTGTGGATGCATGAAGTGCAGGATGATATAAGACATGTATAGCGATATGTGTGTCATGCACACCATGTGTAGATGCACATGGTTGAGGAGAAGTCACTGGATGATTGTGTGGTGTGGCAACCAATCCAGAGTGTGTACAAAGACAAGACAAAGGTGGAAACTAAGGATAAGTATCAATATTTTGTTTTAGCCTTAGTATACATATGAAATATGATCTTGATTTATGATGGTTACATATGGGTTATGATTTTGATGGTTATGTGTGAGATAACCTATTATGACATTTTATACATGTTGATTGGTCAAATGTGCTAGTTTGACTTGTCGTGACTAATGTAGGAAATATAGGAAGTAAGTGTTCGGTAAGAACACAAAGGAATTGGAAGAATGCAGTGGAAGAACATGCAATTATTCAAATACAACCAATATGAGGGATCATATTTGAAACATAACCAGTAGTTACGAAAATAATAACACTGTATATCAAGTTATGATATTAACTATGGTAAAAAAAAGCAATTTGAGTTTTTGCATTTGAAATCTCACAAAATTGATTAAAACAAATGTTACAGGTAGCAATGGAAGGAAATGTGTGGATATAAATCCTATCTATCTATCTATCTATCTATCTATCTATCTATCTATCTATCTATATATATATATATATATATATATATATATATATATATATATATATATATATATATATCTGTGTGTGTGTGTGTGTGTATCAAAAGATCTACATGAGATGACAAGGACATGGGACCCTGCAAATTCAAAAAACAATTACCTGTGAACGAGGAAAAATACTGTAAGATGTAGCAATACACCGAGGGCAGTGTAAATTTAAGGGGGGGAGTATGTAACACCCCTCCATTATATGTAAAACTTTTCTAACCTAAGCTAAGAAAAGCTAGGTCTGATGTGTAACAAATAAAAGTAAATACTTTATTATGAAATAAATCATAATAAAATCACTTGGAAAAGTGAGACACCAAGAGATGAGATTCTTGCCAAATCCCATTGGTGAATGGGAAGAGATAATTCTTTCATGATAAGACTTATAGATCCAAATCTATATAATCTTAATGGATTTGGAGATAAATATCCATTAAGCTACTTAGTTGGAGAAAGATGCTAAGTTAAGAAAAAACATAAAAGCCTTGCAGGAGATAAAGGCAAGATTTTATGGGGAAAAGCGTCACGGGAGATAAAGGCGAGATTTTCTGTGAAAAACCTAGGAAAATGGATAAAAGGATCCATAAAAGCGGGACAACTCTAATGAAAACCATATTATGAAAGAGGGCATTAAATGCCCATTGAAGAGATCAACAAGAGGCAGTTGATCCATGGGAAGAAATCTCCGCTTGGGGGTGAACTAGTGGAAGATAGTTGTATGTTCGGTGGCGGTGCTTGATTATCCAAGTGCCTTTCTTCAACTAATCTAGTTGGATTCAATTGCTTGGGATGTTCTGTATGTCACCTCTTACTCTTTATGTGTCACATTTTAAACTTAGGAGTATAATTGCATTGTGTTATCTCATGGTTCATTACTTTTGATGTTGTCGAATATTTAATAGTAGGAATAGAGCTGCATGAATAATCTTTGTTCATGTAATGATGGTATAATTATACTTGTGATGACTATTGAATCTAACTTTAAGCGAAGTTAAATTGAGGAATGGGAGCCTAGTAGGAAAATTGGAAAATTAGGCCACGGGGGTATGTGACAATTTCCATGAATATAATTGACAGATTGGATTCAAGATACACTTTCTTTGGATTGGTTGTAATTTAAAGTGAATATAATACATTTATAAAAATTTCCATGAATATAAATATGAATATAATACGTTTCCAATTTTCAACCATGGTTGTAGTTGTGCTTTGTAGACTTTATTTCCTTATGTCTACTTGTAAATATTGAAGTTAGAGACATTGGTTGTAGTTTCCAAGTCATGTCATTTTTGCAAACATGGGTCTCATTTATTTTTTGTACTTTCTTTTATCCAAGTGTGGTTGTATTAGAGACCATTCAAAATCTTGCTCTACCTCTTGGTTCAGAATAAGAGAAAAGAACAATTTCCTCCCTCATCTATTAATTGTCTTCAATCAATTAACTACTCTCCTGCATTCAATCACTTCATTTCCTTCCCTCAAGCTCATGAACAGGTCTTTAACAAGGATGAGAAAGGAAGCAGTTTAACTAATTTTGGTTTCTAACTCTCCTCTTTCTTTCAATATGTACTAATCAATTCTGTTATGATAGCCTCTTTCTTGGCTTGAATTGGAATTTGAATCTGTCTATTCCACTGATTCCAAAGTTAGCTCCAGGACTTGGATTGATAGAAAGAAAGATGCTCTAACTTTTATCCCTGAGGTTTCCTTTTTGGCTAAGATGACCATAGGATAAATCAAATTCATGGCGCTTCGAAAATGCTCTTCCCCTATGGAGTGGAATCAATGCCAAGTTCTCAAGATATTTGCAAGCCTGAAGCTTCTAAACCCGATGAATATAAGGGAGAAAAAAGATGTTAAATTTTGTGACAAAAAGTTTACAGATTAAAAAACATTTACTTTACTTTAGAATTTTGCATGTTATCATGCCCTCTGTATTATCATCTGAAAAAAATTCCAAGTTAGAAGTGTGGACCATTACTTTGAAGGAAAACAATTATAAAATTACTACTTAACCACATAACTTGTGTATCAGAAAGTCCCTAGAAATTTAGATTAAAATAAAATTCATTAAAAAAAAATTTGAATTCCTAGTTGCGGAAATGGTCTCATTTCCAAATTTAATCAATAAAGCATAAACATTAAACATTCTGAATCAAATTTTGAACAAACACAATATATTGCCCTAGAAAATAATTGATTTCCTATAAGTCATGAAAAAAAAGTGGTCTAAATGTTTAAAACTTGCTCTCTATAATAGGTTGGTGACCAAGGAGAAGAATTCTCAGGTCTTCAAAAAGATGTAACTTATGCGGGTGAATTCGAGAAATGTCAAATATGGTTGTTTTTTTGAGTTGAGTAGAGACTAGGAACCCTCAATGTGGTTGGAGAAGGGCAATTTTCATTGGAAGGGTTTCTACATAAGAAAGGAAGAAAAGTATACATGTTTGGTCCAAGCTTGATTTTGATTTTAAGCTAGCTTAACTCTATCTATACTAGGCCACCCTCTATCTCCCTTGACTTGGAAGGGTTGCACCAGTTTCTTATAAGTTTCCAGTCATCAAGGTTTGTGTCTTGGAATTTCCAATTTCTTTCATAGTTGTATAGGTGACCCGAGTTACTCTCCAAATCACCCTTATAAAAGGATCCATCACTCAAAGGATAGTGGTGAAGAGTAAAATCTCAGTACTCTATAGTCCACCTCTATATTCTCTAAAGAGAGAGAATACCCTATCCCTACAAGTAGTATCAACTCATTGGTCAGGGTGGAAGTGGAACTCTGGATAGTGTTCTAGACTTTTGGTATTGTCTGGAGGTGCAAAGGATGATAGAAAGAGGGACAATAGCAAATTTTTATAAGCAAAAGAGAATCGTATAATTGAGGTTCAGAGAAAGAAGTGAAAGAAATGGAAGCCATTGTGTGTATTTTTTTGTTGGTGTTATTGTTAATCTATCAGTCAAAATATGATGCTTCTTTTACTCCACAGGATAACTACCTTATAGATTGTGTATCAAAGAGTAACATCACAGTGGGTAGAAGGATCTTTAGTGTAGATACCCCCTCCTTAAATTTGTCGATTTCCACCAATGAAGAAATATTTTATACCACCACAAGTTCCAATCTATAGGTTCCTTCTAGTATCTATTTGATAGCTTGAGTGTTTACTCAGTAGTCATCCTATACCTTCAATATTGGCACCAAGGAAGACACTGGGTATGTTTACATTTCTTTCCAATTTATTATCAAAAGTACAATCTTACAAGTTCCATGTTTTCAATAGCCACCCAAGAATTTGGTCTATTGTACAATTTCCAAAACCTTTATGTTTCATGTGTGATGAAGGAATATCTCATCAATATAACTGAACTAACATTGGTCATGGAATTTATTCCCTCCCATAATTCCTTAGTGTTTGTCAATGTCATTGAAGTTGTTTATGTGATAGTACTATTGAGAGGGGTAGTAATGTTGTAAGTGAAGAAGGTTCAGAAGGTGCAATTGCAAGTATCATATTTTCACAATTAGTTAATCCTCATGGAAGTTGTCACAATTTTTTTTTTGTGTGGTGATTCATCCACCAACTTATGTGAGCTGGCCATTGTGATACAAATTAGTGATAACCTTAAGAAAATCTTAATTCTTCATTAGTCTTCACTCCTAAGACTAAATATTTAGTTTCTTTTGAAAGCACTTGCTTCCTACCTCACTTCCATCCAAGGGAAGTCCCATGTGGATTAATTTTTGTAGTTTTCCATCCTTTTTTCTAAAGTTTTAAATTCTACCTTATAAATATGTGCTATTCAGTAGTATTTAATGTGTATTGGAACACTTTGGCTTTTTCAATTATTAGAAGTTACCCTTAGGCTTAAGATTAATATTTTTATATTAGATTATATATCATGGTTGGGGTGCTTCTTTCTTCACAAAGTGTATGGTTTCTATTTTAAAGATCATCTATCTTGATTGGATTGTTAAAAAAAAAAAGTGGTTTTGTACAACTCCATATTTCTTAATGCCTTCAAGATATGAAACAATGATCATGACATGGTGAGATGAAATTAACAATGCTTTAAACATGTATATATGAAAACAAAATATTATCCTAGCCAAAGACAAGACAATGAGAAAGAAACTCATCTTTCACTTCATTTCCTTCCCTCGAGCTGAAGCATAGGTCTTCGACAAGGAAGGGAAATGAAGCAATTTGACTGATTTCGATCTTTGAATCTCCTCGTTATTTTAGTATGTGCTGATCACTTATATTGTGACAGCCTACTTCTTGGCTTGAATTGGAATTTGAATATGTTTATTCCACCAAGTTCAGAGTTAGCTCCTGGATGTTGATCGATAGAAATAAAGACAATCTGTCTTTTCTCTTTGAGATAAATTCCTTTTCAGCTAAGAGTTGCATAAGATAAATCCAACTCACAGAGCTTTGGAAGTGACATTATCCTATGGAGTGGAAAATGTTGAATTCTCAAGATATTTGCAAGCCTGAAGGCATTGGAATTTCTAAGTCTAACTGTTAGAAATCCTTCCTGTACTTTCTGATTTATTTCGTCCTACTTGTTCTGTTAATTACCAAGTTATTTAGCATGTAAATACTGAAATAAATACAAGTAAAGTCTCAACACATACAGATCATCTACTGAAGGAAAAAAACAAGCACACAAGTGACACTGTTATTTTTGGACTAATGTCCCTGGAAAAACCCAATACGGGATAAACGATGCAGCTATCTGAGGGTTTTATTATTAAGTAGTTTCAGAATACAATCTAGGTTCCAGAAATGGCTCACCCAATAGAGGATTCCCTCGACATTAGTACCTCTCAATCGGAGGCATATATTAGCCCCAATTTTCCCCACGAAATCTCCCAGCGTCTACCTCTAGGGTCTGCATCAACCCAGCGTCAGCCTAGTGTTAGCCTCTTTGGCCTAGCGTTAGCCTCTCCAGGCTCTGCACCAACCTCTGGAGCCTCTGCGTCTCCCATGCTGGCCCTCTTTAGGCTTTGCACAGCTCCCTGCTCCCTCTGCATGGCCTCTAGCTGCTTCTGCATGGCCTCTGGTGGCCTGTAGCTGGCTCTGCATCAACCCTCTCTCGGATTTTACGTTGATGATCTCAGTACTACCTATACCTCTCTGCTACTACATTCACTACCCCTTAGATAGAACTCTGATCACTCCTTCGATTTCCTCAGCAAGCCCTACCCTAGAAAATCGAATTATTGATCAACTTGGTGTGTTCTCCAAGTGACCCTCAAGCCTCCTCTTATACTTTTCTTGTTGACAATTCAACGACTGAGATTAAGTCCCAAATCAATGGCTAATATTAGCTCTAGCTCGATCCATGACTTTTGGACCATTCTAACTCATTTTTATATTAATTCACATTAATATTTTATTTTCCCTAAGTTTAGACTTAGGGACTTCGTTAAAAATATTAATTCTTTTAATATCTCCCAAACTGGTTAGATTATACCAAAACCATTTCTGGGTATTTTAGAGCTGATGCTTTTTAGCCTCTCTACCACTTTTCGTGGCTAGAGCACATCCGATGCTACCCCAAATCAACACTCCCTCTTAGTGAGGATTGTTCTCTAGTAATACTCTTCACTGAGCATCACCCTGATCATCCAGCATTGGTCCCTGTGCTGATTCTAGGCTTACTGCCCAACATCCTCTCTACTGTTGCATCATGTACTGATGCCCATGGCCCTGTCACTCCCACTACGGCATCTGCACTGCAACCCATCTCATCATTATGCATCACGCTACCCATAACACTTCCACTGCTAACTGCTACACTACAGCTCAGTCACTGAGAAGTAAGTAACTGATCTCCCAACTCTAACATTTCTGTCAGGCTAGAAACACTCCGATGTTGAAACGCCCTCTGTCGCTTTGTCTGCATCCATCTCTATCGACATCCGCTAGTCCTACTACTCCCCTTTGGGGCACCCGTAGCAAGCAATAATCGAAGAGGTTGGGTACCTCAAGGATCCTACCCCTCATTGCTTGTAGTTCGTTTAACTACAGCTCGATTTCTCCCCAATTCCTCTCAAGTGGTGCATGAGCACTCATGGCATAGTCATCATTTGTCTCCACTTCCTTCTCTGCCCTTGCTGGTGCAGCCTTGGTCTCAGAAGCCTCTCTGTTTCTCTTCTTCCTCGAATATTGGCTTGCATAGTGACCCACTTCCTCATAGTGGAAGTATTTGACCTTGGAGAGGTCCTTCTTCTTCCATTTTTCCTGCTTTTCCCTTAGATGCTAGGGCAGCATCCTCCTCTTCCTCCTTCTTGATTATGACCCCCTTGCCGCTGCTTCTCGCCTTGGTTAGCCTTTTGATCTCTTCTTGATGAAGAGCCTCCCACAATTCCTCCCAATTTGGAAGGGTAAACCTACCTAGTATGATCTAGATAAATACCTCCCAATCCTCTGAGATTGCGTTCAATGCGGTCCTAACCAACATATCCCCATCCGGCGTGGCCTCTATGGAAGCCAGTTGATCTCGGATCTCCTTCAATCGACCGAGGATGGTGTCTATATGTTCCACTTTCTTAATTTGGTATGAACGCAACTGATCTTCTAGTAGCATCTTCCTCTTCACGAAAGTATGCTGATACAATTTTGTTAGGACCTCCCAAATCACATTTGTCATGTACTGTTCGGTAATATGTGGTACTACATGGTGCTTGACCCCGTCAAGGGTGATGCTCTTAGCCCTCACCATTGCCTCCTCATACTTTTCGTTCTCATATGGGTCAACTGGGATCATTATCGTGTTCAAGGCAAAGTTTTTGAGATGATTCCTGTCTAGAACGGACAAGATCGTAGACATCTAGACTACGAAGTTTGAGGCTCCATCCAGTTTGTCCTAATCTCTTACCCCATTCAATGCCATTTCATTGCTTCTCTTTTGACTCTTCCAAGTCTCTCTACTTACCTCCTGGAAGTTCTCGGTGTGACTCTCTCTGAGCTTCGATTTCCCTCCTGGAAACCCCTATGCCAATGTCGAGATGCCCTCATTCCGATCATTAGTACAATTGCACAACCGATCTAGATTTCTTGGCTAGAAATCCTTGGCAACAACTCCCTCCTCCTTGGTCTTGCCCTATTAGGTACTATTCTGACCACTGTACCCCACCAACTTCACTCTTCAACTTACCCACAACCTCCTATGTCCCAACAAACTGAAGGTTAGAGCCTCTAGGTTCTGCACAATCTTGGCACCAACAAAATCTGCACCTCTTGGCCACAGGTAACCTAGAAAGGTGACTAGGCACTACGTAGGTCATGTCTTCTCCTCTCTACCACTGCACTGATCCTCTTCCTGGCTCGAACTGATGACGTAGGCACCACATCACCCCTTCCTTACGGCTTTTCCAATTCGACTAACTTCTGTCACTCGGGACAACTATTTCTGTTGGTGCTATTCTACTAGGCTAATTTCCTCAGTTATCCTATGATCTGCAACCATGCTTTGATACCATGTTGGAATTTCTAAGTCTAAATGTTAGAAATCCTTCCTGTACTTTCTCATTTATTTCTTCCTACTTGTTCTGTTAATTAACAAGTTATTTACCATGTAAATACTAAAAAAAATACAAGTACAGTCTCAACACATACAGATCATCAACTGAAGGAAAAAAAAAAAGCACACAAATGAGACCGTTATTTTTGGACTAATGTCCCCAGAAAAACCCAATGTGGGAAAACCGACACAGCTGTCTGAGGGTTTTATTCTTAAGCAGTTTCAGAATACAATCTGGGTGCTAGAAATGGCTCACCCAATAGAGAATTCCCTCGGTAGTAGTACCTCTTAGTCAGAGACAAATATCAGTCCCAATCTGCCCCACGAAATCTCCCAGCATCTACCTCTAGGGTCTGCATTAGCCTCTTTGTCCTAGAGTCAGCCTAGCGTTAGCCTTTCTAGCCTAGAGTTAGTCTCTCGGGGCTCTGCTTTAGCCTCTGGAGCCTTTGCATCTCCCACGCTATCCCTCCTCACGCTCTATGCAACTCCTCGATGCCTTTGTGTGGCCTCTGACTGCTTCTGGGTGGCCTCTAGCTGGCTCTGCGTCAACCCTCTCCTAACTTTTACGTTGATGCTCCCAATACTATATTTGCCTCTCTGCTACTGTATTCACTACCCCTCAGCTGCAACCCTGATCAGTCCTTAGATTTCCTCAGCAAGCCCTGCCCTAGAAAATTGAATTCTTGATCAACTCGGTGTGTTACCCAAGTGACCCTCAAGCCTCCTCTTATACTTTTCTCGTTGACAATTCAATGGACAAGATTAAGTCCCTAATCAACAACGAAGATTAGATCTAGCTTGATCCATGAATTTAGGACCATTTTAACTTAGTTTTATATTAATTCATAATAATATTTTATTTTCCCTAAGTTTAGACTTAGGGACTCCATTAAAAATATTAATTATTTTAATATCTCCCAGACTGGTTAGATTCTGCCCAAACCATTTCTGGGTATTGGGGATCTTACGTGCTTTATCATCTCCACCAATTTTTGTGTCTATAGAATATTCGATGCCACCCCAACTCAGCAGAAGGTTAAAAATGTGATGAATATCCAAGGGAGAAAAAGGATGTTAAATTTTGTGACAAAAAGGTACTCAATGATAGGTTGGGAAACTACCAAGAATGTATACAAAAAACCTAGGAGTGTTAACTTTAAGTCTCTGAAGTAACCATTAATTGGGGACAAAAACCAATGATTGGTTGTAAATTTGTAAAGAATGTTTAAGAAAAATATAAAAGTGCCAAACTGGAGAGTCTCTGTTGAGCCAAAAGCCCCTCTGGACCAATTGAGGTGCACAACACAAAAACCAACAAGTCAATGGAAGGACATGCAACAATTGCAACAAACAAGAAATTGTCATTAAGAAAGCTACAATATCAACACAATTTATAAATATGGGCTTCATAATAAATATAAGACTAATATATGTAGTTAAAGGAGCATGACCATAAAGAATTTTTAAGGAAACCTGCAGAAAGAGGCATCAAGCGAGTGTAGTTGTGCACAATCAATATCTTCCTGAGATAGAACACCACATCCTTTTAGCTCCAATGATGTCATTTGAGGTGTTATAATCTCAAGTTTAGTCAAATGGGGACATATTCCTAGATTAAGTGAGAAAAGCCCAACCTGAAATGATAATACTCTAGTCTTTAGCATACCAAATAAAATAAGAGGAAGTCACAAACCAATAACTTAATGGAAGGACATGCAACAATTGCAGTAGCCAAGTAATCATCATTAAGAAAGCGACAATTCCAACAAAATTTATAAATATGGGCTTCATAATTAACAAAAGAGTAATATATGTAGTTAAAGGAGCATGGCCATAAAGAATTTTTAAGAAAACTTGTAAAAAGAGACATCAAGTGAGTGCCACTGTGGACAATCAATATCTACCTGAGACAGAACAACTTCCAAAGGAAACCATTATAATGTGGAAATGTGAATGAGAAAAGGTGAAGAAACATCTATTGAATGCAGAGTCTACTAAATACAAAAGCACTAAACACATACCCAAACAATAACACAAAAAACAAAGAATGTAAGAATGCAAGAATGCTAAATACAAATGCACTGAAATCCATAAATGTATGAAAATAAATTCTCTCCTAAAGTGAAAAAAACATATCACTCATAGAATCATCATTCAATATCAGATATTACAATTGCGTCATATAGATGGAACATGTAACCCACAATATCAATGTTGAATCATAGGCCTATGATAGAGCTAGCATATTGCTCGATCAATTTCTTAAATGGAAAAGGAGTATGTGGATGCTTCAGATTCATTCCAAGGTTAAGTAAGGAGTAGAAAAGGAAGGATTAGTTTATGATTAATGTTTGGAAATCATAACATGAAGAAAGTAAAGAAATGGCGATTGGAGTCATTGAATTGCACAGAAGGATGTGGGATGTGGCCACCGATATGATAAGAGAATAGGAACTTTAGACTTTGGAGGTCCTATCTAGCTTTGCCTCGACTACAACAATAATTTATGAAATATCTAATGTATGAGCTACAACAGTTGTTGATACTGAAAATCTGAGCGGTGAATGAAGAATTAATTGAAAATTTCATCGTCATTCCTACTAGAGAGGAAACAAAAATCTATTACTATACCATTGGGATGAAGAATGACATAAAAAGACTAGAGGATATGTAAATTGTTTGTATTGTATTGCATGAGCCTTGCATATTGGCATAAAATTTATGAGAATGTTGGGGCTCATTTAAAATTAATTGATTAGTATTTCGTTTTCCGATGGTTGCAAATAAGATCATTATTTTGATGAGCCTTCAATCATCTTATGCTCTGATTACATTTAAGCAAAGAATTCAATCAATGTTGTTTCTATTATGTTCGATTTAGTAATAAATCTCCCTAATTCCCAATGAATCATTGTAAAAATAAAATTGAAAGAACAACAAATTTGGATAATAAAAATTAAATATACAACTTTTAAAATGATTCTTTACCCAATAAGTAGCAATGGGGCCCTGGGCCCATGTATCAGTAGGAAGTTAGTATGCCAAATAAAAATCCATTCTTATTGGAACTCGTGATCGAGTTCCCTCCTTTTGTTGAGGGCATTCCATGGATTTCACGATCAATAGATAGATATATCAAAGTAATCTAAAGAGATAGATGGAATAGGTTGTAAGCCTTATTTTCATTTTGATAAATAAAATACTTTACTTTAAACATTGTTAAAGTTCAAAGTGAAAAAAAAACATTGCTTGTATATACTACCTATAAAACATTAACATGATTAAAATGCATCTACATCTACATTTAAAACAATATCATCATTTTTTTATTTTTTATTCTTCCAAATATATTTTTCATCATTTTCAAAATTCTTCAATATGTATTTTTATTTTTAAGGTTGAGAAAAATATAAAATTAATTCAAACTGAATATGGATAAATAAATTCAAATATGGAGAAATTCAATTAGACAACGCATAATCAAAGAGAAAAAACATAAATGACTTAAGAAAATCCATACTGAACACAACCTTTCTAAATGCTACACTCTATGGTTAAAAACTGATGTGTCTATGGTTGGAAAGAAGGAAGTGTCCGTTATTTAAATCCACCAATATGCCATCTCAAATCTATCCCAGTAAGACAAGACGTTGAATGCTAAAACAAACTTCATTTAATTCATCATTTTGACTTTTTATAGAATATAACACAAATCACACACTATCCTGATATAAACAACAAAATTTTATGGGAAGGAAAAATGCATCTAATCATTTCTTCTTCCTGCGAAAATGGCATTTGTTAGTTTGCCATATGGCAGAGTACTATTTAGAATTTCTTCTTCCTGCGAAAATGGCATTTGTTAGTTTGCCATATGGCAGAGTACTATTTAGAACTTCATGCAATAGGCCAAAATTTTCTGGGAAGGTAAAATGCATCTAATCATTTTTTCTTCTTGCAAAAATGGCATTTGTTAGTTTTCTATATGGCAGAGTCCTATTTAGAACTTCATGCATTATGCCTTTGGCCTATTGCAGGGTTAGATAACTTTCGGTGGTACTATAGACAATGATGTAAGGATGCAACCTCTCCATATTACAAAATGGATGGAACATTTGTTTGAATATATGAAGTGAATTTTTTGTTTGAATATGAAGTATACTTTTGGGTTTTGATAATTTAATATAAAAAAGCTGTGTAATTTTTTTTTATGGCAAAACAAATGATGTAATTGACACATAACATTTATTTTATTGAGAAGAGTTTTTTTTACAACATAGTACAATCAAAATACATTTATTACATTGAAAAGTTTTTTTACATCATAGTATGAATGAGATGTTATTCTTTTTGTTATTAATATGAAATTCACACAAAATTTTTGAAAAATTATTGATTGTTAAAAATTAACTTAACCTCAATCATAATATTTACATTAAAAAGATTACACTAATTAATGTGAAACTAATATTTTAATAATTAATATTTAAACATATCAATAATAAAAATAATAATTTTCAATATATATTATTATTAAAATATTTCAATATTTATAATTATTAATATGATTTAATATTTAATATTTTTTATATACAAATAAATAAAATTTACAATTAAAAATAATTATTTTATTAAAAAAATTTAATGTTTAATATTTTTCACATATTGTTCTTTGTAAAATTTAAGAAATCTTAATATTAAAAAATTTATACAGTAACATAATAATAAGAATTTATAATTTCCTTGACACTTCAACAGTGAATTTGAAAAATGCTCTTTCCTACCATGTTTATATTCAAATTAACTTTACAATACTTTTTCCTACAATTTTTATATTCAAAATAACTTTACAATACTTTTTCCTAAATTTTTATATTCAAATTAACTTGACAATTTTCTTAATTTTGTTAATTTTTATTTATTTATTTATTTTATTTTTTATTTTTTTAACAATATTATATTAATTATAATTTTTTATAGTACACTTTTTACACTTTTTATCATGAAAAAATGTAAACAATTCTAAATAAATTAATAGAATATTTTAATATTAATTTTATACGATGATGATGATGGTTAACGTCCGCTAAGACCAAATAATGGTCTATCTGACCTAAAGAAACAAATTATCTATTTTGATTTAAGATTTTATTCCTATGCTCAAAAAGCTTGGAGAGAAGCCTTCCGAGCTCACTATAATTTTGACATTGAAGGCTAGGAAGGTCAGTATTGTAACAAAGATTGTGAAACTGAGATCTAATGTGGTTATACGCGGGGCACTCTAAGAGGAAGTGGTTTTCATCCTCGATGTTCCTATTCTCACATATATGGCAGATCCTTTCTGTCCATGGCGTTTTAGGAACTGCCCAACGACCTGTTTCACTATGGAGCTCATGAAAATTCCTTCTAATTGTTGCTATATTAATTTTCTTCTTTGAGCTAGTTAAAATAGAGAGATACTTTTGATCTTCTAGAAGGTTGATGACATTTTTATAAAACACATTTAAAAATAAATTAGAAAAATTAAACGGCACAAACCTTTGCAAAACTATTTTTTTAATTAAAAAAAATAATATCTCGTATTTAACTTATAAATAACTTTAAACTTAAAAAATATTCTAGGAAAATTTCAAATAATTTGTTGGCGGCCATGAAATACAAAATCTTAGTATAATTTTTTCACTTATAAATTTTTTAAACAAATTACACACAGTAAAATGGATTTAGAACCATTTCATACCAAGTTATGAATAGTAAAACACACACAATTTGTAATCGCCACTACCAGCGAGAATGTTGTCATTACGCCGTATTTTGATCCGCGCTATAAGGCAATCAGCAAAATAAGCAAAACTTCTTTTAGCACTCCACGCATCATCACTTTGGCCTCGCAGAGGGCAATAGATGATGGGGCTTAGGTTTTCACCCCAATAAATACAATAATGAGTTAGCAATAGAACTGTCGAGCTTTGAAATAATAAAAATAATTACCAAACACTGGATCATAGACATTAATATACAAATTAGGGAACGATTTCTGGAGAGCAACGAAGGTGGCCTGGGCCTGGGCAAAATCTGAGTATGATTTTTTCACTTATAAAATTTGTAAACAAATCACAAACACACAGTAAAATGGCTTTACAACCATCTTTGAATAGTAAAACTCACATAATTTGTGATTTCCGGTTCCAGGGAGAAACCATTTGTAGAGAGCAACGAAGGTGGCCTGAGCCTGGGCAAAATCTGAGTATAATTTTTTCACTTATAAAATTTATAAAAAAATCACAAACACACAGTAAAATGGTTTTACAACCTTCTTTGAATAGTAAAACTCACATAATTTGTGATTCCCGCTTCCAACAAGAATGTTGTCACTACTCACACCGTATTTTGATTTGCATTATAAGGTAGTGAGAAAAATAAGCCAAATTGTCTTTAGCACTCCACGCATCATGACTTTTTCCTTGCAAAGGGCAACAGAGGATGGGGTTCAGGCTTTTGCCCCAATAAATACAACAATGAATTAACAATAGAACTGCAGAGCTCTGAAACTGAAATACAAGACACCGGATCATACATTAACGTACAAATTGGGAAACCATTTCTGGAGAGAAATGAAGGTGGCATGGGCATAATCCTTCCTCCCCTTATCCAAATGTCTAGTGGCACCCTCCCGGATCTTATGGATAAAACGCCCAATTTTTCATCTTGGACGGAAATCAATGAAAAAAAAAAGAAGACTGAAATAATAAAAATAATTACAAGGCACCTGATCATACATTAATGTACAAATTGGGAAACCATTTCTGGAAAGCAATGAAGGTGGCCTGGGCATGGGATAATCCTTCCTACCCTTATCCCCGTATTCCCTTTCTGCATAGCTTCGTCGAGATGACAATCCTTGTTTATCTGTTGCAGGATGAGATCGAAAGAACCTATATTCGGTAGTTTTTTTTTTTCAAATCAGTAGTATGATTATTATAAATGGGGCAATGATAAGCACCATACACAGAAATTTATTTTCAATTCAATCTTACTGCAGAGGAGACATAACTCATCTATTTTCAGATTCATACTCATCACATCTTCTCACCGAATGAAGTTCACCAGAAATGAGAATCTGGCTCTTAAACGAAATCACAATAACTTTGTTGTGAATCTTTGGGCTCGCTAAAACTTATGGCTTTAACATCATTCAATGCTTTGGTTTTAAATTAAGAATGTTCAAGAGAGACTTGAGTAAAAGAAACTCTCCAAAAAAAATGTCTTCGCAGCATTAGCTGTTACTCTGTGGTCTGGTAATATGGAAGTTTCATGAATAATACTTCCAAGTCTAGTCGGAGGCCAGTAGCGAAGTACAGATGTCCCTAAAATGTTCTTGACAGGAAGTGGTCCCCAAACACGGGAGTCAAAACTGTTGTTGCGATTATCACCCAGCACAAAGACATAGTCTTTGGGAACGCATTCCACAAAATCTCCTAATTTTTCTATTACTCTTTTAATGAAGACATCTGCTACATTGTATCCATTTTCCTGTAAAGTTGGGGGGAGCCTTGAATATTAATATATCAGTCACATTTGGCTTTCTAAAATAATAGGAGGGCTTTTCAGGGACGATGCAGTCTTCGACATTGAAGATTGGATACATGGAGAGGGAAGGAATGTATTTGGGTTTTTGCCAGAAATGACCTGAAAATCAGGGATATAGCAATGACAGGCTACAGCTGCAAGGGTCTTTGCATCATCTGAGCTTATATTAGCCCACCCAGGCATCCAACTCAATCTCTCACTACCACTCTTCTGCTCAATAGTCTCTGACTATTTCTCTATTTCCTTTTCCAGTAGGGCATTGCCTTCCCCTCCTCGGTCCCCTTGATCGTCGTTTCTCAAACTACAAGAATTTACGAAGTTCTCCCTTCTTCCAAGCTTGGAAACGACCAAAACCTGAAAGAATTCATTGCAAGAAAGCTATTTCAAACCCTGGAAAAAAGGTATCATGGTGGATGACTTAAGCTTGGAAAAAAAGTATCATGGTGGATGACTTAAGCTTGGACATGGAAGCTCCCCATCGAAGAAAACCCATAGACCCAGTCAAGGTAGGCGAGGTTGTTAGGCTTTGATGAACAAATTCAGAGATACCATAGGAAGACTCTGAGAGAACAATAAGCCTGAAACAACTATTTTCTCCAATGGAGCACACCCTTCTCTGGTATTCTGCACGCCCTTCTTTGGTATTCTTCTTCTTCCACGATGAACAATAATCAAGCTTGCACTCCCTCAATGCGGCCACAACCTTCTTCACCCATAAACCCTGACATGGACTGCTCTTCTCATTTGAGAGTGGCACAGTCTCGACCTTCTTTGCCTAGAAACCCTGACAAGGTTTGTTCTTCAAATACTAATACCCAATAGATAATAAACTCTATGTAAGAATTAAACATAAAACATGCATTGGGAATAAATTAAATAGAGAGTTATCTTAAGTTTTCCTATTTTAGGTCCCTCTAAAGATTTGATTGTGAAATACCTAATAACAAAATTGGTTTGGCAATCCCATATTGTCTGGTAACCTTCGGAGAACAGGTTTCTCAGTATAAATTTTAGTAAAAAGAAAAAAAAAACCTACTAACACAAAAAATAACAGGAGAACCATTAAAAAGCATAATCAAGACTCCAGGCACTCTGGCCGTCGTATAGCATCACTCACCATGTATTGAACAACACCAACATAAATATTGGTCGCTCCAATTTGTTGTCACAGAAAAACACATGTACATCTGCAAATGAGAATGTCCTCGGATTTGAACCCTGACAGGGTTTGTTCTTCTCATATGAGGACGATGATCAAAATATTTTTCCAGTTCCCTGTGAGAGTTTGCAAGCTCTAGCAATAAAATCAACGAAAAAGACAAGGAAAAAGAGATATGACCTATGTTCGGTAGGTTATTAGGAACGTTTCTTTCCAACTACCTTCACTTGTGATGATAAAATGGCTTAATATCCTTTAATCTTCTAACATATAATCCAAAGATACAAAGTGATGACAAGTGGGAAGCATTTTCAAAGGATAAACTACCTTCATGATGATCAAATGGCTTAATATCCTTTAATCGTCTAACATAGAATCCAAAGATACAAAGTGATGACAAATGGGAAGCAAAGAAGTTATTTTCAAAGGATAATTCCTTACGCAGCAAGGAATGGTATTGTAACCCATCCACATATAAGTGGATCAAAATGTTAGAAATTAATGGAGAATAGGTTACTTAGTTATGATTTCCTCTATTATTTGACATTCAGTTCCTATTAATTAGGAATCTGTTTCTGCTTATGTATCTATTTAATTTCTGAAGATTAATGAATAAGATGAAGCGAATGCATTTGCTGAAGGGAGCTCCTGGTGATCTGCACCTGTGAGCTCCCGTGTGTTTGTCCAAACTTCTGTCTTCTGCATTTTTTATCATGGTATCAGAGCTGTTAAGATCTGAACCTGTGTTGTGAGGAAGTGCATCTGGATGTCGATGAGGTGATCGGTGGTCACGGAAGAGGCCGCATTTTTATTTCGCAGCATGGTATGCGAACAAGTTTAACGCTGGAGATCTGCTCCTCAGGATCGATAGAGGCCGCAGGAAATCGAATCGTTGTTGCTTGGGATCAGAGGACAGACAGCTCTGTGGTTAAGAACGATGGATAGCTCTGTGATTGAGGATTGTGCTATCTGCTGCTCGATGCAATGACATTGTTGTGTTGCTTGCTGATTGCAAGTGCGGACGCGGGTTTGAGTATTTGCCTCTGCTGGAAAGGCAAGGTCGGGACTGCGATTTGCAAAGAGAGGCAGGATTGTCGTGGAGGAGATCTCGGCGAATTTCATTGAAATTGCCAGGAAATCGAAGCCAAATCGTGTTCCTGGTGTCGTGTTGTGCTGTGGAGTGTTGGATCTAAATCCGTGTGGAGGAGACTTGAAGTGGAGGCTGCAGGTGGCGTGCAGAGATCAGACTGCGTGATTGAGGAGGCCGCGATGTTTCGAGTTGAATTCAGTTTGTTGTTTTTTACCATGATCTTCTCGTGAGAGCCATGATCGGTCAATTGGGGATTCATAGTGATCGATCAATTAGGGTTTCTAATTGAAGGGCTTCTGCTGGAGTTGCAGGTGTGGGGGCAATGTTGATATAATGAAACTTGCAGAAATTATGACAATGGCTTCAGAGTTGGAAATGTATGTTGCTCTGTATAATAAGGAAGGGAAGATTCTGCCGTTGAGTTGAAGTTTTGGGTTTGCTTCTGATTGTGAAAATTCAAGAATGCAAGAAAGAAGGTTATGTGATATGTTCCCTCAGTTGAGCGTTTGGAATTCTGAGGGTTTCAAAATGCTTTCGGTCACCATCATTGGTTTGTCGGTGTGAGTCACCAGAAGGCAGGCCAGTTGGCTAGCCAACCTTGTCGAGTTGCCAGATTCGTCTTTAACAGTTAGGAAAGAACCAAGATTCAAGAGATTCAAGATAGACTCTTCTGCGTGACAGAGTGGACTCGCTGTTGCGGGCCAGCCAGAGGAGTTGCTGCTGATTGCCAAAGTGGGCCTTCGCCTCTGCCTTAAGATTTTTTTTCAAGATGAATTCTCAGATGGCAGATTATTTAAATGAAAGCAGCAAATTGGATGGTTCCAATTACATAAATTGGAAATTCAAGCTTCAGACTTTGCTTGAAGGTCAGAATACCTACAGCATTGTCATCGGTGATGAAGGTAAGCCAACTGTTGCAAATGGTGGAACGAATGCAACAACTCAAGAATGGGAGAAAAGGGAGTTGAAGGCAAAGGTCCTACTAAAATTGTCAGTTAAAGATTGCATCATCCCTCATATTCAGGATTGCAAGACAACGAATGAGATCTGGACAACTCTCAAAGACATGTATGAAATCAAGAACACCAGCCGAACCTTGTTCCTCAGGAAGAAGATCCTCTCAATCAAGATGGAGGAGAATGAGTCCGTTTCGTCATTCTTATCTTGGATAAAGGAAGTTAAAGATAAACTATCTGATATCGGTCAAACCGTGGCAAATGATGATCTGGTGACAATCACCATGAACGGTATGACAGATGACTATCAGATGTTTATAACTGGATTGAATGCAAGGGAAAAGCCTCCAAGTTTTGAAGAGCTTGCTGGAATTTTGCTACATGAAGAGGAAAGGAGGTCGTTTCTCAAGCCTCAAGATCAAGATCTTGCATTGATAACAAAGTTCAAGCCAAAAGGGAGAGCGATGGCTGATCAGAGGAGGGGCAACACATCAGAAATGACACCACAAGGTATGACCTCGTATAGAAATGACTCTGCTCCTGAATGTTTTTATTGTGGTAAGATAGGCCATATTGCTAAATTTTGTCTCAAGAAGAAGGCAAATCAAGAGAGGTACAATCAGAAAAGGCATGCAGGTCATTTGGCAGATGCAGATGCAGATACAGACCCAGATCAGAATCTGGATGTTAGACTATTTATGGCCGAGGGTGACACTGCTATTGAGGAGGATGAATCAGATATTTGGATCGTGGATTCTGGAGCCTCCTCACATATGTCAGGTAAAAAGCAATGGTTCAGAAATTTTAAAGAATCCAACACTGGAGTAAAAGTCTATCTTGGAGATAATAGTGGGTACGAGATCAAGGGACATGGAGATGTCCTTGTTACTCTGCCTGATGGTAAGATTAGGAATATATCTGATGTGTGGTATGTTCCTGGCATTAAGAAGAACCTGATTTTTGTGTCCAAGATTACAGATCAGGACCTCAAGGTAGAAGTTTTTAAATCTTATTGCATTATTAAAGATTTGTTGGATCAGATGAAGCCCATTGCTACAGGTATTCGCATAGGAGGACTCTACAAGTTGGATGTGAAAAGTACGCCTCAACAAGCCTTGATGACGTCAAATAAGTCTGCAAATGAAGACGGACTCTACAAGTTGGCTCAAGAAATAAATACCTCAGAAGTTTCTTCTATATGTGAAGACGGAAATGAGTCTGCCTTTGTGGACATTAAGCCGGTCGATGATGTTGTTAAGGCCAAACCTGTGGACACCCCTATTGAGGTCGATGGTGGGACAAACGATTGTTACAAAACAGAGGATGGCGCCGGACAGTTTGACAAACAGTTGTCTGCTCTGGAATCATATCTTGGGTTGTTTGAGTATTCTATTGCTAAAGAAAATCTGTGTATAGAAGATGCAGGTCGCTCTACGGGCTCTTTTCCAGATGAGCAGTGTTTCCTGGAACAATGGATCTTGGGAGATCTGCCAAATTCAGGCAAGAATGCCCCGGCAGGAGGGCTCCAATACAATGAAAATATGTGGCTGTGCGGAAGCATGGAGGGGAGGCCGTCTACCTCTTATTCGTTCTCAGGTTTAGGTGACAGTGGCCAAGAGCTGGGAGCGAGTGAGCAGATCCCTCAACAGAGTTCTCAAAAATTGATTAGTTTGACAGATATCAAAATGATTAATGTGACAGATACCAAGGCTTTCTTGGCATTGCTCAGCGAGGATCGAACGCTGGAGAGCGTCATCCCCGAATTCTTTTCCAAATTCAAACGCCATGATCATTTCGATATCTGCTGCACTCTTGTCCTCCTCATAGAGGATAAGAGAATCTTGAAGCAGTCTCAGCGCTTGGTAGCATTTTATATTCTGCATGATCTCTATTGTGGGGAGCAGTCATTTGTGAATCCATTTAATTCTTTCTACAGCTTTAAGTGCTGAGGACCGTGCTGGTTTGGTCAATGCTTTGAAGGATAAGTTGCAACATCTTGCTGGACAGCAATCTGGTTTTCTTGATTCTCTTTCACCCGTTGTTAAAAACAGAGGGTCATCTTTGCAAGAGATTCAGAGCAAGCATGATGAACTTGAAGCAAAATTCTTTGAGGAAAGAGCAGCGTTGGAAGCTAAATATCAGAAGTTGTATGAACCACTATATGCAAAGCGTTTTGAAATTGTAAATGGTATCAATGATGTTGAAAGTAAGGATGAGTTTGAGAATAATGCTTCAACTGATGAGAACAGAGAAGAAGAAAAAGGAGTTCCCGAGTTTTGGCTCACTGCAATGAAGACCAATGAAGTGCTTTCTGTACAGATAACATACCGTGATGAAGGTGCTTTGAAGTATCTGAAGGATATTAGGTGGTGCAGAATTGATAACCCCAAGGGTTTCAAGATTGATTTTTACTTTGCCACGAATCCATTTTTCAAGAATTCTGTGTTGACAAAGACTTACCACATAATTGATGATAATGAACCCATTTTGGAGCGGGCAATAGGGACAGAGATTGACTGGTATCCGAAAAAAATCTAACACAAAAGCTTATGAATAAGAAGCCAAAGAAAGGAGCACTTGCGCCTACACAACAACAGAGAGTCCTCATGGAGCTTGAAGCTGATCCAAAGCTTGTTTATCACTGTGGATTGTCTCCACGTTGTCTCGCAGAATTGGTTGAAAACAATCCTGTAATTGCTGTTGAAGTGCTTCTGAAGTTGATGAATTCAGTACATATAGCAGACTATTTCAAAGTATTTGTCAATATGGACATGAGCCTGCACTCTATGGAGGTTGTTAATAGGCTTACAACTGTTGTTGATCTTCCCACACAGGAACCACAATTCACTAAGCCACTAGGAAGACTGAAGTTTGATTTGTTTAGGGACATTTTAGGTGTGTTTAAAAATCCCTTTCTCCATTAAGGGGGGATGTTAGAAATTAATGGAGAATAGGTTACTTAGTTATGATTTCCTCTTTATTTGACATTCAGTTCCTATCAATTAGGAATCTGTTTCTGCTTATGTATCTATTTAATTTCTGAAGATTAATGAATAAGATGAAGCGAATGCATTTGCTGAAGGGAGCTCCTGGTGATCTGCACCTGTGAGCTCCCGTGTGTTTGTCCAAACTTCTGTCTTCTGCATTTTTTATCACAAAATCCACCTTATCTCCTTCTTTAGAAAAATTCAAATATGACTAAGCAATTTTATTTCTATATTTCCAGAGCTTCAAAAAAATTCAACCATGTTAAAAATAAATATGAATGCTAAAATTAAGATATTTTTATTTCATTATCATAATATAAATAAAAATTAAAATAATTAGCCCAAATAGATTGGATCCAATGATAAAAGTATAAAAAATTTTCATCATTGAAAATGTTTCCATTCCCACTAAGAATTAATCCTAAAGCCATGAGAGTACCTTGAAGTATATATTAAAAGTGTGGTTTCATAATTTTTTTATTAAAAATGATAATAATCTATACATAAATAAACAATAACAAACATACGATCCTATAAACTAGAAGCGAGGTGAAACAACCAGCCTACTAACTAGAAACTAATGCCAAGCGTGGTCGAATGTATGGAAAAATAGACTTAGTTAATATGAGGAGAGAAGCTAATTACTATGAAACTAAATGAGGCCTCATTATGTACTATATTCATTATTAATAATGACATAAATATTCAGGATGATCACGGGCATATTAACCTTAGAAAAATTAGTATATACAATACATTATCTATGGTGCACAAACATGAAGAATGATTTATTTGAATTTGAAGGATCTTTTATTAGAATATGATGCACCAAACATTTATTTATTTTGTTGCAAGAGAAATAATAACTCTGCAAACTCGAGGAATATGCATCAGGCCATCACATATTTCATGTATCTCACTGCGATGGAAGAAATTTTAAGAATTGACTTGGAGATTCATATTTTCTTTTATATTATTATAACAAAATAAATAAAAATTATTATCTATATTTTTAATATTTTTTAATATGAACCTATACATGCCTATATATGAACAAAACAAATGGATAAATAAACTTGAAACTAGAATACGATTCAAAACAAATGGATAAATAAACTTGAAAGTAGAATACAATGAATCGTGATGATGGACCAATATGAAAAATGAATGTTGTGTATGAATATGCAGTTGGCCATCACATATTTTATGTATCTCATCGGGATGGAAGAAATTGTAAGAATTGACTTTGGATATTCATATTTTCTATTATATTGTTATAACAAAATAATAATAATTATTATCTATATTCTTAATATTTTTGAATATGAATCAAGAAAAAAATGGCTAAATAAACTTGAAATTAGAATATAGTGAATCATGATGATGGAACAATATGAAAAATGAATGTTGTGTATTCATACATACAAACTCTTGTCATGAATTCTGGAAAAGGATCCCATGCATTTATGCTAATTATTACCAGTGTTTATCAATATAAATATAATGAGTACAATAAAATATAAACTATCATCAAATTATGTATGTCCATAAATATAGCGACTTAACAATACCACTACAACAAGGTTGTTTTTGGTCACTCAAGTGAAAAGAACAACTAAACATGGATCAACAACTTACAAGCCACCAACACCATGGTAAAGGCCTTCAAAGTAACAATGAAGAAGATAATTCATTCTAGCCAACAACTTAATTTACTAAAAGAAGTGACATAACTAAGGCCAATTGGTTTCCACCAACCAAATTAACTCCTTGCACCTCCTCACACACATGGTGGCCATGCACCATGTATGAAATTTCCCTTGTTTTGAAATACCTTTGTATCACCACCACTAACTATCAAATTTAGTGTTGAGAAAATTTTAAGTTGTTGTAGATACAAATATGATTACAGAAGAATTCAAAGGAATCATCCAAAACACACTAAGAAATTTGACCCCTGTGACCTAGGGCACCAACAAAAAAAACCATGACATTTCGTCAACTTAAGAAACAACAACCCAAAACAACACCCTACAATGAACCAGTTTCTTATCTCCACGAACAATCAAGACACTCAAATGAAAAATTTATAGCAATTAGCAAAACAAGAAGACAAAACCAACAATAAACAAATTGACAAAACTAAACCAAGAAGAAAAAAAAATCAACCTACAATAAATGAACACACAAACCAAGGCAAGAAGACATTCACATAAATGGACAATGATGCAAGCTTTGAGTACAACTACTAAACACACTAACCACAAAAATAAATTAATAAAACAATAGTTACCCCATTCACCACATTTATTAAAAAAAATCATTTGAACACAAAAAAAACCAACTCCATAAACTAGAAAAGATTCATAAACAATGAAAATAAGAGGTCAAACCTCAATTCAATCGAACCACCACACTAATACATAAAGGAGGGTTTTAAGACAATATTTGAGACAATTTTTGGGTAAATTGTCTTAACTTAAGGCAAAAAAAAACTTGTGTATTGTCTTAAATATTGTCTTTAAGCGGGTGTCTCAAAAATTATTGTCTTCAAAAATATCGTCTTAAATATTATTGTCTTAAAGGTTATTGTCTAAAAAAACATTGTCTTAAAAAATATTGTCTATATAAAGAAAATAAATAACACAAGCATTATTGTCTCTTAGGAGATAATTTCATTTTTGTCTCTCTAGAGACAATATGTCTTTAATACTAGCTATTGTCTCTCTAGAGACAATACAATTTTTATTTAAATATCATTATTCAATATAAAAAAATGAATCCAGAAATATCTCACCATTGAAATAAATCGATATAAAAAACATTTAACTAAAAATAAACTACAAAATCGTTGATTAATTCATGTTAGTGCACAGTGGAATCGAACCACCAACCTCCTGCTTGTAAGGAAGACACTCTTCCATTGAGCTAGCACACTTTAAAGAATTATGTGAAGAGTTATGGAAATCCTTAAAATTACATTTATAGCCATTGATTTAAAAAAAAATTGCATCTACATGATGAATTTCAGATAATTTTTTTTTCATATTTCGATAGAGTTGATGTTGTAACAACCCTCCTTATCAACTTTGATAAGTAGAAGTGGTTATTGAAAAGAGTCAATTCCCAATGCAACTTTTTTGGGAATGGGATCTAAAGGTCTCTTTTTTTTACTTGCCAAAATTTCACACCCTTGCCCTACTTACCAACAACATAAAGTTCACCATCTGGTAAAGACTTCTTTTTGGTATTTGCTAGACTGTTCTATTTCCCATAAGGAAATTTGACTCTATTGTTTTAGTTCTCATGTCATTAGAGTACATAATAACAAGCAGCCAATTCGCGATAACATATGAGGCATAATGACATAAAATCAATATTGACAACAAAATAAAAATTTGCACTCAAGTTCAGAAATCTTATTCCAAATTCTGAAATCCCTCCCCATGCAATTCCAAAAATGAATTTCCTCAATTCCTTATGTTCCTCTAGTCTTCCACTGCAACTCTTAGATATTCCAAGGCCCAAAAAGTACCAAAGTTTTTGAGTGGAAGAAAATTACCACAACATAATAGAGAGATAAATCAGAAGCAATGAGAAAGACAATGAGATTTCTTGACATTCACCCTTGCATGATATGTAAGATCACCCAAAGTTTGATGTATCAAAGAGAGCCTGCCTAAGAGTGATCGAACTCTATCAACAATACCTAAAGGGTGGAAATCATTTTCCAATAGATGATACAAAATTTTCACTTCTTGCTGAACACATGTCATGACACCTTTAGAAACCTGAAATATAATAAAGACACAAGTTACCCACATAAGTAGATGTTGCCACTTTCTTTTCATGAACCTAAAGATCCTTTGAAGTCGATACAATTAACTTATATTCACATATCCTCAAATTTAAAATTATATTTGAAGGTAAGAGTTAACATAAACCATATTTTTATAAATAATAATGGAAATACGTAGAACCAAATAGTTTAAAGTGAATATGCTTTTGAATTATTAAAAAATGAAGCGCATTTTTATTATATGGTATAGAAATTTAGTATAAGCTATAAATATAAGTAGATATAGTAAAATTTGTCCTAATATTGCACCACATTCTATCCAGTTATAATTTAAACCATGTAGCTTGCTAAACAAGAACTTGTATAAGAATAAAAAGTGCTTAAAAGAATATATGTGTGCTTTGACTTCTCAACAACATCAAGGAAAGACTTAATTTCAAAACTGAATGCTTTAATGAGCTCCACACCTATTAATTACCACTTCAGATAGAAGTGTTGAGCATGACAACTGCCAAAAAAACATATTATTTATAGGCATATTGGAAGAAAACTCTTTGAACTAAGCATAAAATATAATACTTATACTAGAAAGACCTATACAAATGCAAACATCTTAAGCAGTGACAGATGAACTTAAGCCTTTTCATTGAAATAACTTACCACTTCTCTGGTATCCATTTGAGAATCCAAACTAAATCCCAAAACTTAAAACACTGGCCATTCTTGAACTTCTTTCCTTCTCATTCTACAACTCAAAATGGTGAGCCCCATGCTTGTGATCATAGGGAATAATAGAAATGGCAACCAACAATCTAGATGATGCCATCAACTACAAATCCTTATATGCTAAGTATTTATTGTAGATTTTCTAGAGGATATAGAGCTTGTACCATGCATAAGCATGATACAAATGACATTCTAATATCCAAAATATCTTTTTTAATTTTGAATATTAGATTGTCATCATTTGAGGTTTAGAAATCTTCTTGACCATACAAAAGGCCATGAATATATTCTATAGAGTGAAAAGCTTCCTACATATCATATGCCATCCATCATAAGAAATAGTATAAGGAAAAAATATATTAAAAATAAAAAATTTAGCTCATAGATTCTACAGTAGTTTCATGAAATTTAATTCAACCCAAAGCTTCCTATGTAATAGGGTATTCTCCAATAATTAATTCCTACAAGCTCAAACTATATCAACCTTCCCATCTAGACAAATATAATCCTATATCTAATTCAATGGATAACATTTTAGATTTCTGGCCCCATTCGATAATCATACCTTCTTAAAGTTGTGCCAAAAATCTACTCAACATGACATTATAGCTATTTACATCATGGGAAATATGGGTAAACTCCCAACCAAAGATAAATGGTTTCTAGAATATGATTCTGCACATTTCCCTCATCCCATTTCACAAGTAGGGGCAGTTGCATCTTCAAATGAGGAAATAACATGGATTTTAAGAGAGGAAGAAATTGAAGGATATAATAATATTTATGTGGCGCTAGCATGGATCCACATTATCTTTGAATATATAGATGCCATTTGTCATATTTATGTATAACAAGGAAGGAATTATAGAACAATGCCTATAAGTTTCTTGTTGCATTTGTGAACATATGGCCCATATCATCTGAAATTATGCTCTTTAGTGTGACCTAACACACATCCATATGTTTTGTGATCACTATCGTAGCCATAGATCCTTATAGGTTAGTGATAAAGTATGACTATATCCTTAGAAAAACACTTTCATTGCATTAAACATCATAAGCTTCATCCACTCCCATGGGCCCTTAGCCTAATGAATTGTGACATAGCACCTGCATTATGGAATATTAAAGAATACCTTTAATTTCACTGGGTATTGATAAATACCTCCAAAAATCCCTTTTTCAAACCCCCCTCCCAGTACATATTTCCAATAAAGAAAGCCTTTATTCTTACTAGATATCCTTAAAATTCCCCTCAATACCTATAAACCATTTGGTACCCTACAACTCCCCATAGTACTTATAATCCATTGAATTTATTCTTTACAATTTTAAAATTCCCTTTATGAATGAACATGGTTAGATATTGGTCAACAAGGTGAAGCCCCTCTACCCACTCCTTTATTGCAAATATTAGATTCTAAAGTAGATTGGTGAGAATTCCTTCAAATTAGAGCTTCCTATACAATAGGGTACTCTCCAATAATTAATTCCTACAAGCTCAAATTATATTGAGTCAAAACATACAAGCCCACTTGCTGTCCCAAGATAAAGATAAATATCTTTTAGAAGTAACCTCATCGAGCAGAGAACAGAGATTGCATACCTTGGAAGAAGGCTAAAATCTATGATTATATCTACATGGTTGTATGTGGTTTGGAGCTATCTTCAGGGGACCTCTCTCTTTGGATGTCTTCTCCTGTCGAAAAATGTTGTTTTCTAAATTTTGACTTGAGCTCTTTAATCTGGATGTTTTTTGTTTTGATCCCTGGTCTGCATTTACTGCAAAAAAAGGTTTCCCTTGGGTGAAAGGTGAGGGCTTATGAGACACCTCTACAGAAGCAAATAAAGATGAAGCATCACTTCCTACAACTTTTCTACCTGCCCTTCTACCATCAATGTTGATGGCAAGGTTGTGACCCATAACAAGTTCATGACTAGAAGTAGTATTCCTTATAGTTGTCTTGTTGACAACATAAGACTTATCTTTTTTAGGTTGTGCCTTATTTTGACCTCCATTTCCATTTCTCATCTCTCTAGGCTTTGGGAGTGTGGATTTGTTTGCCTTCATACATTCAAATTTGTTGGTCTCCAATCCACTCAGGCTATGAGCTAACATTGTCTTGTATTTATCCATTTTATTTGTAGGCTTACCTTTAGGAGAGTTGTTTACCATATTATCTGCAGAATAATGTGTACTTACATCCATAAATTTCTTCTTCTTTGTTGTCTTAGGAATCCCATGAAACCTAGAGGCTTCAGTCTGTCCTTCATGGTGTGCTTTGCTATTCATTATAGTTCTTCCTTAACTAGAGATCTTAACTACTGAATATTTGAGTCCATTTGCAGAGGATATCACTACACTCAGCTCTTAATCTCTATTACCTTCCTCTACATTCGGAACTTTGCAAATTGTCGTTACTTTTCTCCTTCCTAAACGTATCTTCTTTGTCACCCTTTGGTGCTTCCCTAAAGGAACATCATCCTAGATAAATGAAACCAATTAAAGTTAGCTTTCATCCAAAATAGAAAATGAACAGTCAATTATTGTAGGACAACAAAAAGGAAAAATAGGAAAAGACAGCTAACTGGCAACCCCTACCTCATGTGCTACCTTTTCTACATTTGAATTTCTCCATTCAACTCACTGGCCATCGTTTCAAACCAAATATGGTTGGAGGTTCCATACTTTGATTAGTAGTGTATCTACTTTTCCTTTAGAAGAAAACAACAAAATAATACTATGGTCAAACAACAAAGTTCTGACTAAAAAGAGGCACTAGCATCACTCTATAAGTTTGCTATAGTTCATCAATCTTCCTTGCAAAAACTCATGAGTCAACCAACCTTTAAATTTTGTTTCTTTACCATGTGTTCAGTCTATTTTTTATACCGGCAGTCTACTTAACCATAATGTCTTTATTTCCACAGTTTTTTCAGCACTAGACGTTATTGTATGATTTTAAACCATTGGAATCTTCTTACAGATGGCCATGTTGTGATCTGCATTGGATCAATATATTATTTGTCATCCATCTCGATGATTTTAGAGTGAAAAATTTGGAGGAATTGGCTTACTCATTTTTACCAGTGGCCCCATTCACTAGTAGCAATGCCACAACACTTTACAACAAACACTGGATTACAGGGGCACACGGTGCAATCACCAAGGCTATACGAGGGCACAGGTTGAATACAGTAGCCACAGTGTATGAGATCCAATAGGTTGTATAGAACAACAATTTTCCAGATCAGTCAATAGCAATTGGTGGAAATCATTTTTTAGAGGGAGACTGTACTAATTAGGGGTTTGGCAAAGATGAATCATTTTTCGTGGGTGTTGAAGGACTTAGCACACAACATATTTTTTATTCTTGTGGCTAGAAGGACTTAGCAAATGATATATTTTTTAATCAGATCAAGAGATAGTAGATTTGAGGATACATTGGATGAAGCATCTAACTTCCTGCCCTGAATGGAAAGGGTTACCTTGATGCTGAAAGAGAATGGAATTTAGGAGATTGTTGATTAGGAGATTAAAAAACCAACAGATGAAATGCAATTGGAAGCCCATCAAAAAGGACATATGAGCTCATGGGGTCATCATGGATGCGTGAATAATCACTCGATACCTCACTTGGTAAACAAGAATACAGTCAGGGAGATGTTTAAATCTGTAGTGGACCTATTCCAGAGAGATAACATGAACAAGAAGATGACCTTCAGAAACATTTTGAACATACAAAAGTCATAGTCAGGTTGGGATGAGTAGCCATTCTCACCCTCACAATTTAATGCCTCACAGTAACTAAATTCATTATTTGAATAATCAAAACAATTAGCATTATGATCAAAGAATTTATAGGGATGTAAGAGTCCCTCTTGGAAATCTCCCAATTTAAGTACTGTATTTCTCGAGTTTGTTATAAGTTCCCCAGTGAAGCCTTTTGTTAATAAGTTTTCTGATGATACTGCTGTAGGTGAATTTCTTGGTTTTTGGTTCAAAATAACATATGATGATAATAATATGTGCCCATAAAAAAATTCAGAAAGAAGAAATAACTTTCATCCTTACTCAGCCAGTACAAAAATAGATAATAGTCATAATGACAATAGATAAAATTTTATTTTTTCTATTACATTTCAAAACGAGAAATTCTATGATAGTTCTAACATTAATAGTCTTAATATGAACATTAAATATACAAGGCATACAAGGAAATAGAACTTGATGTATATAGATATATGCATTGCCACATAAATGGAAAAATACAGTGAACACAAAATCAACTACAAGAAGTAAGCAACCAAAACATATCAACAACTCATCTTCAAGAGAATGCTCAACTATATGAATGGAATACAACCCCTTCTAAAGACTGATATGGCTCTCTCAATGTTGCCTCTAAGATGATCCTATATATCCCATCTAGACAAATATAATCCTATATATCATTCAAATGGATAACTTTTTAGATTTCTAGCCCTCATTTGATAATGATACCTTCTTAAAGGTGTGCCCTAGATCAACTCATCATGGCATTATCACTATTTACATAATGGAAAACAAGGGTAAAATCCCCACCCAAGATAATAGGTTTCTAGAAGATGAATTTGCTACTCATTTCCCTCATCTCATTTCAAAAGTGGGGACACATGCATCTTTAAATGAGGAAATAATATGAATTTCAAGAGAGGAAGTCATTGGAGGATATAGTACTGCTATGGCACTAGCACACATCCATCTTAACTCTAAATATATAGATTTCCCACTCCATTCCATCATTATATCACATGATGGATATAATTTGAAGTACGGCTTAGTAGCTTAAGTTTTGTAGGTAGTCAAGATGGAGACTCTCAACCTTGCTTGGTTGCATGGCTCTTGGCCATTTCCCAGTATGTATCCCATGGCCTTTGGTATGATATATTCAGAATTTTCATGTGCTCTTTTTTCTTTGTTCAAAAAATGTTAGTTATGGCTCAGCATCCCCTGGACCCCAAACCCCAAACTCTAGCATCATCTTTTATCCATCTCCAATCATTGCTTGACTTGTTCAACAATATTTGGCAAAATTTACTTTATATTTGTGAAGAATTCAAGATATAAAAGCTCAGTCATTTCCATTATATGGGTTTGTAATCATAGAATACACGAATTTCAATTTGTTGTAGGTATAGGAATTGGGGTTTTAATAATTTTATAATGTTTTTGAGGTGCATAAATGCAGTTCATGGGACCAAGGAGACTTAGTTTCACCACCAACTACATGTGCACATGATGTTTACTATTTTGGAAAAGTCATACTATAGATCATTTCAAGGAACATTACCAACATTGAATGCAATGACATGTGAGTTGGTGACTCTTCGTGGCTAGACCATGCCTTGCCACTGATTGACATTTATGACAAGGATAATATTCCCCAAATCATTGATTTTGATCTCATTTTAGATGAGGATCTTCTAGAGGAAGTCTGGGTTGTGGCTGTAATAGCCAAGGTTTGTCTCAATCCTCGACCATCCAAGAGGCTAACCATGCACCATGTCTTGAAATCTCTTGAAAATCCCCACAAGATTGTCCATGCTTATATGCTAAATGAAAATGTTGCATTGAGAACATCATCACATAGCTCATGGAATGAGGCTTTTGGAAGTTGGAGAAGTTCCAACACATCCTAGCAACAACAATATCCAGGGATAATTCTAGGAACTTTGAGGAAAAAGTACTTGTCTAGTGGCAATTCCAGGGGTAGAAGTTGTAGAAGAAGTAAAGTCAGACATGGTTCCAGTGACATTGTTTCTGACCATACACAGGAAGGGGCTCCCTGAAATAGCAATTGCAGAGTAATGAATTGGACAACATTTGTAGGAGAAACACCTTCTTGCACTTTAATGTGCCATGTCATTCAATTAAGGGAGAAGCCCACGTAAGAAGCATGTATTTGGTCATTGTCTATAAAAGTGAATCAGTGCTTGCAACTTAGCCTACAATTTGAGGGGTCAGCCTAAGGACTATCTACTAGAATGTCAGGTAAAATTTTGATTAGTTAGAATATTGTCATGACTAATTATTGTCTCTGGAATTGAATCTAATTGCTATAGATAATCACTTAGTATATCAATTTATAACCTCTAATACCTTAAAGGTCATTGTCTCCTATGGCCAAGTTGCATATTCCCTAAAATTCACTCAGATCTCTCATGTCATTTCTTTAGCGATCTAGTTGACCACTGTACGAACTTAAAAACATTGTGAGTAGGAACTATTCCAAAATCGTCAACATGTTATTAATCTGCATACCCCCTCATAGAAAAAAACACAGATACACTCTCATAGATATGCTACTAATTAATGGCTTGTCATCGTATGTGCTAGAAAACAAGACAATACAACCTTCAACTTTCATTGAATAGCATATACGAGATTCAACTCAGCCAAGCTCTCTCTCAAATAAACCTTTGTCATTAGAACAACAAAGTAATATGATCAATTTCAACCCTAAATGCTTGGGTTTGTATTCCTAGTTAGATAATTGTTAATATTTTAAAATTTCAAGTGAGATTGAGTGAATTATCAACCCTAGTATAAGTTGATCACTGAACCATCAATAATAAATAACCAAAAATGATTTTGACTATTGTGTAGGTATTTGACATGACAATATAATGTCCTTTCAATTGTTTTCACCTCATACCTAAATCTAAATCTCCTCTCAAAGGTCATATTGTCTTCTCTATTTGATTCTGCAACATCTGGGGAAGTGTCTCTATGTGGATGTCCTCTCTTGTTATTTCAATATGTACATAAATATACATGGCAGGCCTTCAAAGGCTAGAAGAGGAAAGTCAATTTTAGGATAAGTCTGGAGAATAAATTGTCTTCTTGTCATCAATTTGCAGCCAAACTCCATAAATTTTGTATTGTAGTGTTGTTTGGTTCAACCATGACTTTCACTAATATAAAATCCACCCATTATTGTGAAAAAAACTAAACCAATAACATCTTCATTGCAACCCTCTCTTAACATCATACTTTCACACAACATATCATGTTCTAGAAAAAGGTTGGTTTTGGAGTAGATGTTAAAGTATATAGCTAGCAGGAATTGAATATGATATTAACAATTAATATATTCAATGTGGGATCAATTTAACTGGCCAATACATCAAGTGAAATGGGTTGAGTACTTTCTAAGAAAATAAATAAGCCCTTGCAAATTGTAATTTTATTAAAGCATGTCATGAGGTGGAAATTTAGTTCAATCTAATCAAACCTAATTTTACTCCTGACAAATTCCTTAGCAGACTAAAGTTCAATGGCACAAAATTATTGATAAAACAACAATACCCTAATTTATTTATAAGCATGAAAAGTCTCTAAATAGTATGTTGGGACCAAAGGAAATTCATTGGCATGCCTTGCCTCAGAGCATGCAGAGGCAGAGTAACACGATTTCATTGTTTTCCCACCATCATCATTCAAGAAACTTTGTTGGATCCTTATGTAAATGGAAATTTAGAGAGTGTCACAGCTCACAAGGACCATGGTGAGAGAAATCATAAACAGAGACAATAAAGATTGAAAATTCACATGTGGTTGTCAAGTTTAACCCTAAGCCAGGACTAAACCTTATAGTCAATTTATAATTAAATAAGCAGGCATCTCAAGCTGACATTTCTAGTACATAAATCTCTAATAAATGCCAAATTTTCCCTATAGTTCCAGAGCAGGAAGACCAAGATGTATAAAATTATTCTAAAATAGAACCCACAAAATAAAACTAGATTTGAAGATGATATATGGGTTCCTAATCTGTAGTGTCAAATTTTATTTCGGAAGTCTAGGCCAATCTTGAAGAGTCTATAACCAAAAGAAAAATTCCTATATTTAACTAGACGCAAGAATATAATTAGTGGGAACTGAAATTATTATTTTTCTAGTAGATGGGCATATAGCGACCCATTTATATACTCTCCCTGGATTGAACTTTTTTAGTGGGTCTCCTACACCATAAATCGTAACATATTCCTCGTGTTAAAATAGAAAATGTGAACAGTTGCATAACATTTTGTGTTAAATTTGGTGACCACAAGTAGGATATCATTATAGTAACACCTTATCCTACTAACCTTTGCCACACAAAATTCATATTCATAACTTGAACCATCAACAAAAAACATTCTAAGCTCTTAAGCTCAATTCTAAGCTTGGAAACTACTTTTCCTAACAACCAGTCACAACCCACAATTGCTTTCTTCAATTACAAAACTTAATAAACAACTAAAAATAATATAAAAAAAAAAAAAAAAAAAAAAAAAAAAAAAAAAAAAAAAAAAAAAAAAATCATACTTAAATCAAACAATTGAAACACAAATAGATATGGATATATCCACACCTCTCTATCCCAACCACACTAAAAGAAATTCCTGCAATTAAATATACCAATCTTTGGATGTTCATAAAACCATAATTCCGCGACTCCACTTAACATGTTGAGAGATGAAAAATGGGTTCAAATACTAATCCAAAAAATTCCAAATAAGGAAATAAATACCAAACCCTAGAGATGTGAACTCACCAATCAAGAAATCCTAAGGATTTTGAAAATCCTTTTGGAGGAATTGATCGACCTAGTTCATGTGTTCCGTTAAAAGGTCTTTATTTTAAGTAGAAGAAGAAGTGACTATAGTCGGGGTTCTATGGTCATCTCAATGCAGACATCACACTAGTTTTCGAAAGCCTTGGAGGAGGATACCATTAATCTCCTCATGTTTTCATCTAAATCCTCCAACTCCCATGAATCTGGAGTTCCCTAAAGTCCATCCGAGAACCACTACCTGGAACCCATCTATCTCTCCCTTTTCTTTTGAATCGACAAATCCCTTTGTAGTTTCCATGACCATGACTCCTTGGTATTCCACAACGATGATTTCTAGGACATGAAAATGGAATCAAAATATAAAATCCATCCATTGTTTTTTCACAGAAAACAATGAGTCGATGAATCCCCTCCTCATTTTCAAAGATTTTCAAAGAAAACAATGTGTTGGATTGGTATGCATTAGAATGTGGGTTGTTAAAAACAAACACTATTATAAAAGAGTCATGGAATATATATTACTTTTTTCATAACCCTTGCTAATCCTAAGTATTATTTAAGCCCTAAATAGGCTTACAAGTCATGTGTATGGATGGTTGGATGGTTGTTTTAATATTGTGGTAAGTCCTTTTTAATGGCTGTGAACCATGTTGTTTGGTGCATTCAATGCTCTCTATGTTGGAATGCTAGCCCTATAATCTACATTGTTGTCCAGTGGGTTCATTGGTTCATCACCGTGTGTTGGTTCATCATTGTGTGTTGTTTGGTATCATAAGTTTATTACATCGATGCACTGCCTATGGCAATAACATTGAACAATCCTTCATTGAACATGGTAAAACACTTGGTAAAGTGAAAGGAAAATCATTTGAGTCTTCTCATTATCTTGTGGCACATTGCAACATTGGAGTAATTGAAGACTTATTTAATGCTTCACTTTCTTCATGGAAAGATGCTTGGTTGCTTGATTCAGGAGAAACATGCCACATGACTTTCTAAAGAGATTTCTTTGAATAATTCATAGAGAACCAATGGATAGGCAATATACTCTTCATGCTCTCCTCAATTAATAGCTGACGAATTTGACAGCCGCCTTTAATGGATTTTAGACTCAAGGGATACTTAACAAGGACTTGTTGGAGAAGAAGAATTGCATTTTTGATCCTTGGGAAGTATCATCCCTTTTACTTGGTTTCAATTTGGTTGCCTTCTACATTAGGTACTTAATGGTTTGGTCAATGACTATTATATGTAATTTTTTGATAATTTAAGTGTGCAATGCCTTCCTTGTTTATAATAAGCAATCCTTAAATGTGGATATATGTAATTTTCTATGAGTCCATCACCTCAATTTTTCTCATCAATTTTCCCCTTTAAATATGTTATAATTCTTAAATTCTTGCATTCAGTATAGATACTAGTCTAATAGGTGCACCCATCATTGTAATGATCACACACATCTCGTAGTACTTACAAAAAACTAAGCATGGGAGCTGAGCCAAAATTTGAATGGTCCTCTCATACCAAAATCAGCACCCAGGAACTAGGATCAAGTTCCTTGTATGCTATGTTCTCCTCCCTACACAAGAAGGGAAGCCTCAGATCACAGACAAATAAAATCTGTATAGGCACAAAAAAATTTGAGGCTTAAACACTCACCCGCGAGCTGCAATAATTGGAAATTCCCCTTCAACTACCTATATATGAAAGTAAATAAGCTACTTCAGTCACAACACATTTAAAAATTTGATTGCATTCAATGTGGAATAACAGATTCTAGAACTATGTTGTTGAACTACAACGATCCTATCCTATTGTTATAAACTACCTGGTACCAGCGATCCTTAAGATTCTTACATAATATAGACATCCACATGTCATGCCCAAGAGTACTTCTAATTACAGGAGGAATCGCCTACAAGACAAATAACTAGAGGTTAAGATGTATTTCAATTGTTATATTCAAATGATATTATTAAAATCTACATTAATAACAAAGAAATTCCTAAAACATATTAATTCTCTACCCTTCCAACCATGTTCCTGAAGCATTCAAAACATAGCCTAACAAAAGAATAGGTAATAAACAACCACATCCTCTTGTTCTCCTGTAGCTTTTCTCCTTCACACTACATGTCTATAATAATCTTTCTAGAATCCAGACTCATTTTCTCCAAATATTCCATCTTGTGGATTGTCTCATGGTTAAGAGCATGTGCTTCCTCCTAAGAGGTTACAAGTTCAAATCCAGAGGGGGGTAGAGTATGTGCACCTTCGTAGACTTTAGCAATCAAATCTCTATGTGGAGACAGGTCCATTGTCCCACAAACAAGGGGGTCTCATACACCAATTTGGTGTTTGGCTTGGTTGTGGCCTTAAAATTAGATTACTATTATTTATTGGCCATGTGTTTAAAAAACAGGATATATTCATGCAGGTTGAACACCCTAAGAAAAACACTTTCCCACACAGATCAAAGATCAGTACAACAATTTTTATGTAGTTAAAATCCGCAAAGAGGGAAACAGTCCATGGCTCCAGCCAACATTGCCACTTGAGGTAATATATTAATGCAAAAAGAGATAGATTTACATGAATATATCTCACAATTGATCCTCAGCAAATGAGCCTCCATGCTCTTTAAATAGAGATCATGGATCAATTGGGTCCTAAGGCAAGGATCAAGTGCGGCTACTACCATGGAGAAGATGAACTGGGATCACTATATGTTTAGAACATAATCATGGATGTCGGCTTAGTTACAAGAGCATGCCAAAGAAACACATTTTAACTAAAGATACATTAGACCAAGTTGATCTTAACCGAATCCTAAGTGTCTAAATATCCTAACATCCTCCCTTAAAAACAACTTGGGATAGGATTGAAGGATTTGCAATGGTGACACAATAGGAGAAAGATGGAGGCATTAGAGCCCATCCTCCTATGCGCCCCACCACCCACCCCACTTAATGACAACTTTCTTACATCAATTCACCATCGGTTTCCTCAATTGATCAAAGATCTCCATACATGACTTTTCTAGTTCATTGGCTTGTTTTTATGGCAGACATTGAGTTGCACCAGTGACATTCTCATTATATCCACTCATCAAATGTCCTCTGTCTGCCTTCCTATCTCTTCCCTTCCCATCCCTTCCATCCAAATGCAATGCCTTGAAAATCCAAATCCAGTTGGAAGTTGGGCAATGCCTTCTCCTCCTTTGTTAAATGAATGAACACATGCATATTGAAACATAAACAGATAGACAAACAAATAACTAGAACGACTCAAACAAACAAACAGAGAGCTAGAACGACTCACACAAACAAACAGACAACCACAACCATGCATACTAACATACAGACAAAACCAAGAGATGGGAGTCACTTCCATATACACAAATTAACAAGAACAGAACTCAACATGACTGTGAACCAGGAGATGGGAGTCATTTCCATATACACAAATTAACAACAACAGAATTCAACATGACTGTGATAGTCACTGAACATGGTAGAGAAGAAGGGAATGCAATTAAGTATTCAAATCATTCAAGTTTAAATATGATTTTAAAGAAAGATACTTAATTTGTAACTTTTGTAACATTACAAAAATTATGACTCTAAAGAAGAACTTCAAGAAAGATTTGTTTTCTTCAACATTATTTCTTGCAACTATTCTAATTATGACTTACAAGATGGGATTCTAGTCTTTATATTAGGTGGTACAAAATAACACAAAAACTGTCTATACAAAGACGCCAGTATGTAACAGCTGAGCTTCAAAAGATGGAGGAAGAGCTTACAGAACTGAAAATACTTCTGATTGCAACAGAATATGAAAAATCACAGGCTATATTGGAGATGGACAAAACGACATGTCTCTTAAAGGAATTAACATTAAATTTGGAAAGTGCTAACACTTTAGAAAGGAAAGTAATAGTTGACTCTGAATTTGAAAGGCTAGGAGGAGAAGAACAACTTTGATTTGGATGAAGAAAATATCATTACGAAGACACAACTAGAGTTTGAAAAGGAAAGAAATGCATCAGTAATATTAGAACTACAAGCTATCAAACAGGAGCTTGAGCATGATATTTCAGAATACCTATGTTTAGTTAAATTGAGGGACATTTCTCTTGAAAATGCAATCGATGCATTGGCAGCTTCTGAAGAGGTGTAGAAATAGGCAGATGCACTAACCATAGAATTTATGACCACAAAGAATTTCTTGGATATAGCTCAGAGCTTATATATGGAAACAAAAGAAAAGAAACATGTTGTAGCTATGGCCAAAGACCGAGAGTCTGAGGAGAGGGGGAAAGAAATAGAGCATGTCAACCAGGAACTGATTAGGCTGAATCATGAAGTAGTTCTTGTTAAGAATCTGATGTTAAAGCTCGATGCCTCATCCTCTTTATTGCAGAGCTTGAAACTAGAATTAGCAGCTGTTAAAGAGTCGGAACTTAAACTAGGAGCAGAGATGCATGTAGTTGAAAATGCCCTCTCTAAAGAAGTGGATGACCTGGATCTTGCAAAGATTCAAGAGGTTAAAAGAACTAAAGTTAAATATATAACTCTAGTAGAAATAGAGAAGATGAGAGAAAATCTAAACAAAGCCACATAGGAGGTAACTTATTTAGCAGGTGCCATTGAGCCACTCAGAGAAGAGTTGGAGAGGGAAAGTGTAATGCTAGAAGAAACATGAGAAAGGGTAGCAAAGTCTTATGCAGTAGTTTCTTCTCTGGAGGCTGAATTGAATCAAACAAGACAAGCAATTAAATCATGGCAACATGGAGAGAGGCAATCCAAGGAAGCTATGACAGAGATTTCAAGAGCTTTACAGAAAGTAGTTTTTGATGCAGATAAGGCTAAGATTGAAGCTGAAGCACCTAGAGATGATATATACAAAGAAAAGGAAGAAGATGCACAATCAGAGGTTGGTACTAGAACTGTAGAGAGTAGGCTACAAGCAGCTATAAAAATGACAGAAGCAGCTCAGGCATTAGAAGTATTGTCTCTTGCTAGGATTGATGCTATGAATCAGAGTGAGTCAATTGTTGGATATTCCGAGGCTAGGACTCTATCAGTTACACTTTCATTTAATGAGTACTTTGCACTAAACAATCAGGCATGTGAAGTTGAGGAACTTGCTGACAAGCGGGTGGTAGCTGTTGTAGCCCAAATAGATGCAGCTAAGGATAGTGAATGGAAAATATTGAAGAGATTGGAAGAAGAAAATAAAGAGATAATAGTAAGGAGGGAGGCTCTTCAAGTTTCCTCACAGAAGGCAAAGAGGGAAAATGCAGCGAAATTGATAGTTGAGGATCAACTTAGAAAATGGAGAGCACAAAATGGACAACATAGAAAAGATGGTGATTTAGCTACCACGGTGAAGAGATATGGTGTGCCACACAACCAAGTCAGTAATTGGAAAAACCATGCATATTCTAATCCAAATGATCTAGACAATAGCAATGAGAAAGAAAATATTCATGTCATACTAATAACATCATTGGGTCAGGTCTTGAGCATGAAAGTTTCCATGGCAAATAATTTTGATGAAAGGCCTTTAGATAAGACACTTGTGTCTAAGAGGAGTAAGTTCTAGTTTCCACGGTTTGCATTATCTGTTGGAAAGTAGAAAAACATCCATTGAAATAAAATGATAGTTTTCCTATTTTAGATGCACAATTGGGCTACTTATATTTAATTCACTGAATGGGCCATCAAGGTCACTATGTCTTTCATTTGGTCACGGATGCATTTTTTAGTAAAAATGGGATGGTGAGTCCACAAGGACAAATTTATCATATGGCTGGCTATAGTCCTCTCACATGGCCCAATTTCCTAGCAAATCATAGTATGTTAACTCCTACAACAATTCTAACCCACCATCTCTCTTTCCCCTCAACCTGCACAACCCAAGGAATGGGATACCCTTCTCTGCCATACCTAGGTAGTTAAAACATGATAACAAGCAATACGTATTATAGGTCTTATGGAATATCTATTGATTCCTTACAAACCATAATTTTATACAGCACCCCAATCCATAGACCTTATAACTTTATAAGTTTTTGTCTCAAGGCTTGCATGGTGTAATAAGGCTATTAACCCTTGCATTAAGGTCTATCCCTATTGGGGAAAACCAAGAGCAGATGGTCACAGGTGTTTATTTATAGAATTTCCAAATTTTATATTGACTAGCCATTCCTGTAAACATACTTCATTTTTTTAAAGAGAAGTATTTTACTTATGAATTGAGTCTAACATAAAATGCAATAAGAAATTCAATCTCCTCCTATCAAACTTTCTCAGTTGATCTATATTCCAAGTAGGCAAGCTATGTTATAGCATGGTTTTCCTTCTCAAGGAGCGAGAGCTTGTAGGTCCCTACTAAATATAATCTTGTGCTTAGAATGATTCCTGAGCCTACATGACTTCAAAGGCTCACACCCAATTTTTGTGTTCTTTGATCAAGTACATGTACACATGTAGTACCTCGAAAAGCACAATGATTGATGCTATAAACACTCATATATTGTCAAGCATTTATTTTTATTGCTAGTATAGATCATGTGGAAACATGCTTGTTAGCCTCAAGGAAAACTATGTTTCCTTTTAACTGTGGAGATTCATTTCTTATTTTCCATATAATAAATTCTTCATGACTTAAAAACATATGTTTTTAATTTTATCACTAGTTATTCTTTCCTCAATTTCGTGTTTCTTGTAAAATATTATGTTTGGAAAAAATACATATAATTATCTGCAGAAGATAAATTATATTTCATATTCCATCACATTGATGCTACTCATCATATTTTGTTTTCTATATAAATAGTTACACAAATTTGTAAAATGTTCTCAAAAATAATCCCCATATAATATTCTAGAGTGTTTTTATCCTATGCATAGGTCATGTTCATTGCAGAGACAACCTTTTCCTATTTCTAAAATATGCAAAGATTTTCCTTAAATACTTTGATATTAGTCATGAAAATGTCTATATGTTATAGATTTTTCATTTCATTGATTCATGACAGATCATGCAAAAGTTTGATCTATTACTCTGTAAACATGACACAATGAATTTGTGTGTGATATTCAGTTGGAAGATATTTATGCAAGTCTGTATCTGGTCAAGTGTGATATAACTCTTTCCAGAGTAGAGCATCAACTAGGTGAAAAGAAAAGTAAGGCAAGGAAATTCTGCAGTGGCATATGTCTATTCCTAGTTCTGATATGTGTCATTTGGGCTCCTATGTTGGTATATATATACTTCCCTATTTTTTCTTGTTAACACATTGAAGTTTTATGTGGGGAATAATTTTACCTCATTCATAAGGCACCAAAGGATGGCCCTATTGAATCAACTAATGTAACACTATTCGTAGGGATAAGGATTTATGACAAAAATAAGGCCAAGAAATTGGTGAAAGGATCACTCATTATACCCACACACTGTGAATCATACCCTAAGCATATCAATGTATCTTAAAGATGAAAGAACAACAAATTCGATCATAGTATTTTCAAAGTAAATCTTCAACTTAAGGCATAGTTTCCCTATCTCTCTAGCCCACTCCATTGCCTCCCAGGCTGACCAAACCCCTAGACAAACCTAGTCCACTTCGGTTGCACTACATACTTGGAAACTCACCACATCCTCAAAGAAAAATCCTTTGCCACAAATTTGTAAGAAATGGTAAGAAAAGTAATAAGCTACCAACCACCTATAGAGTCTCTCATTGCATTCTTAGGAATAGGCTTCATCAAGCCATAATTGAGACTTGAGGGACTCAAAGAGGAACCTAGAAAAAAAAATCTACATCTAAACAACAAATATGATCCCCAATAAAGTCCCATGTGAACTTAGAGACTTCATAAGGCAAACCATCCAATCTTGAGGACTTTCCATTTTGCATAGAATTAAAGGAAGCACATAAATCATATATCATAATATCCTGAACCAACATATCATTGTCCCCAATAGTGACCTTGTAAAGGATTATCATGTAATAAGCATCTTGGGCAACACCCACACTATTTGTTAAAGAAAAAAGAGAAAATATAGACAAAGGGATACCACTGCTACATATGTACAATATATAAAGTCCATATATAAAACCCCACCTCCACACATGTCTCCTTTACACTCAAACATGGACAGGTCCCCCTTAAATATGCATTAAGTTGTCAAAAAATAAGAGGCCATCCAATTCCACAACTATTCTTGCTCAAAGCTAAGCATAGGGGCATACAAAACAGAAAAATGTATCACGTGGTCCTAAATCAAGAGCATGACCCAAACACACATGCCTAATGAATCCAAACCACAAGTAATCACATGATTCTACAAAGACAAAGAAAGAGAAATCACTATGCCTCCACTCCCTTGAAAATGCTCAAAATTCCTAAAATGTGTCATTCCAATAGTTTCTCATTTTCTTCTGAATCTCTAAACCAAATCCCCCTAGTTTAAAATAACAAGTCTATGTCAACAGGTTTACAAGGGATATCATCCAAAAATGTGGGGAAACATCCATTTGATTTCCCATGAGAATTTCCTTCAAAAAAATAATAATGATGACTATATATATGGGGTTTGTAATATTTTCAAGTCTCATTACCAAAGTGGCACAATCCCATGTTGGGATTCCATTCCTTTGGAGTGCAGGTACCCAATGTTATAGCATCCTCCTTCACTTTGCCATTAACATCACTAAGTGGTTTTGGTGTCATGCCTTATGGGCCCTCTTTGGTTTGTGGTTGTTATCTATGTGATGCTAATAAGAATTGCAGGTCTTACTACTACAATGCAGTATCCCTATGTTGGGATTCCATTCCACATTAATAACCTTCTCCTTCCTCCTATGATTAATTTCCACTACTAAAAATGTACAATATATGAAGCCATAATGTAGGTCTCTAATTAAGTTGGGATATGAAGTCACAACACACGCCTCCAAGGAAGTAAGGAGGGATAGCTAATTTTATTGAAAACTATAGCGTAAAATAGAATGGAAAGAACATGTTTTGGAAAGTGAAAAGAATAGGGTAAAGTATCATTCCTAGATCTATGAAACAAAATCCCAAAAAGAATGAAATATATCATGGAAAAATATACACCATAAATAATAACAGTAATGAAATAAAAATGCATGACTACCAACCTATGCTTTCATGAACATATAAGTTTGGTCAAATAATATATTTAGAGTTAACAAGGAAAATGTCACCAATATATAGATGATTCATGGGAACATAGACACCACAAAGTTCTTCATCTCCACTCTCAACCTGCATATGACAATGGGAGAAAAGTAAGAACTACCTTCCATACAAATTGAAATAATATTTATTTAAACTATAGCATGTCAAAAGACATTGCATGTTTACCAATAAACATGGAATTTTATTTATGACAATAATGATAATTTGCAACTAGATATCAATTTTCAAATATGCAAGAAACATTTCCATCTACCACTGAATTTCAACATTCATGTGGAATGCTTCAGTATTAACTTCAAGTATATCTAAAGAATAAGAAACAACTTGAAGTACAAGTGATGATGTAATGAAACCAAAGGCATATTCCCCTACATGTGGATGACGAATAATTGCAACCTCTTTAAAGGCCCTTGGGTTTTGGTATGCAAAGAATAAGCCATGTATAATATTTAAAAACACTTTCTAACAAAACAATAAAAAATTACCACCTTATCCACAATCATAACTTCAACTCTTCAATTAATAATACATGTATCAACAAAATTAATAATACATGTATCCACAAATTTATTGTATTTGACCAATTCATATCTCATTGAATGGAAAGCTAGGAATCCATTATATTTCAATCTATGGAAAAGCTTCAGAAATTAAATCAGATATATTTTTTGCAATATCACATAGGTATAAGAAAATAATATTACCAATATTGAAAACATGAATGCATACTCTCTTGAAATCTGACTATAAATTAGAGGAAAAAATAATTTCCTTAGTGTTAGTGATCTAGCATTTTCCAGACCTGATACTTGATTATACAATAAAACATGTTTCTAAAATGTAAATGTGCTAAAGCCTAAAAGAAATGCAAAAGACCACATCATGCTTATGATTCTCAAATTCAAACGAATACATGCACATGTACCTATTAAAAGGGAGTTATACAATTTAACATGCCAATAACATGTTTTTAAAAAGCCCAATATATGATGTCTAATATCAAGAATATCTAGAGAAATGGTAGCACTTATTTTCTTCGAGACCGAGTCTTTCCTGGGAATACATGTTGATAATTTACAATCTATGTAACCATCTTCCATCACATTCAGTTCATACTTTTTGTCATCCTTACTCAAAAATGCTTCTGTCATATCATCGTTTATCTCACAATCTTGTCCATCCTCTTCTCCTTTCACTAGCCTCCCCAGACCATGACCTGCCCCTGAATTTTCTAAGCTTCCACTATTCCCATTGGATGCATGTGTTGTAGAGACATCTTTTTCTAAAAGAGAATGTGTTGAATTGACACATGAAATAACCTTTTTCTCATCACATCTTGCTGATAATGGACCATGCTTAGCACCTTCCAAGAGAAAAATGTCAACGAAATGTTGATGTTAGTCAACCCAAAAAGCATAAGGACCTTGCAGTTCTCTCAACCAATATTTCAATGAAAGTCTACAAGAAATACAATTACATGATCCCAACAATTGATTTCTAGCTCTATCACCATGAGAAATCACATTTCAATGAAAAGGGTTCCATCCAGTTGTTCAACATTGTTTAGAACTTGTGATGAGTTCATCAGGAGAATGAACAAAAAGATAAGGAAAATATGAAATTCAAGGAATATTCACTAGAAAATCTACTAATGAGTCTTGCCTGGGAATACCTGTTAACAATTTACAATCTATGTAACCATATTCCATCACATTCAGTTCAGACTTAATTCTGTCATCCCTACTCAAAATTGCTTTTGTCATATCATCATTTATCTCACACTCTTTTCCATCTTCTTCTCCTTTCACTAGCCTCCCCAAACCATGACCTGCCCCTGAATTTTCTAAGCTTCCAGTATTCCCATTGGATGCATGTGTTATAGAGACATCCTTTTCTAAAAGAGAATGCATTGAATTGACACATGCAATATCCTTTTTCTCATCACATCTAGATGATCAGAGTGAATCACTTAGAAAATGTTGTGCAATATCACCAAGCATCACTTTATTTTCTTTCCAAGTCTCTTCAACAATTGGAATTGAATCGTTAGGACACCTAATCTCTGATGAGCTAGAAACTGTTCAGTTTACTTATGTATCCATGGATTTCTGTGAAACCAAATCAGAGCTTTGATTTCCCAAACCACCATAGGGTGCCGCAAATCTCATTTGCTCATTCACATGCAGGTCATTAGCATAATTGATTCCACTTTCTTCACTATCATGTGAGTACATTAATGAATTTATCAAAATTCCATTACTTTTTAAGTTTATCAGATAGGTACGATAGATGTAATGCATATGCACACTCAAAAAGCCATAACATACTTCTACAAAAACTTTTGAAATATTTAGGGTAGTTGAAATTTGAAAGAAAACTTAACAAACCCATAAATGAAAAACAAATGGAAAACAAAAAAATTATCTTTATACCTGAGCAGGGAGAAGGTGTGTCTTGTAGTAGACAGTCTAAAACCTAATCATCGAACTCAAGATGTTCATTTCTTTGACTAGTGGTGAAACCCTAACTATTTTGGTATCTGAAATATTTGAGAAAGGTAGCAGATAGTTATCTTTTGAATGATCAAAATGTGGAAACAAACCATAACAAGTATATTCATTCTGTTCTTGAAATAGTGCACCACTAGAATCAAAATATGGGGAATTTTGACCCATGATTCCTTCCTTACTTAGCAGGTTTAACCGATGATCACATTGTAGAAGTTTTTCATAATGTCTGTCAAGTATTCCTTAAGAAAACCACAACAAATGTATTCTCCAAAACATACAAATGCAATTTTGTTTGGCTTAAAATAAAATGGAACCTGCAAAATCAACTCTCATCCAACAAAATTGTATAGAGGTTATGACAATTCACTCTCCTCTACTTGTAAAAATCATACAAAAAAAATAACAATCATGACCAACAATGTTGAGCAGACTCCTATTGCATATGTATGCAACATGTGAGAGATACTTATCCTATGATGAAATACCTGGGATTTCATGTCATGCGATTTTAGTCTATAATTAATCTATAACCAACCTAGATCCATCTTAACTCCAAATCTACCAAGCACCGAGAGGGATCAAATCTCTTTTCACTCTAAAAGAAGTTTTCATCTCAAGATATTTGATCCCTCTTGGTGCTTGGTAGATATAGAGTTAAGATGGATCTAGGCTAGTTTAATTTCCCCCTTTAAATAGGCTATATTCCACATCAAAACCATGGGATCTCAATACTATGGGTTGTTTTTTTTTATTATTATTTTATTTTTGTAGGGTTTTTTTTGTTATTTTTATTTTTATTTTATTTTGACCAAGTTAAAATGTTTACATTCCATCACATTAATATTTTTATTTAATTTAATTTCTATTTATATTTATATTTATGGGACATTACATTACGTTACAACATCTCTAACATACTGAGCGCCCCACAAAGTAATCACATGGAGTAAAATTCATACTAAGAAATGCATAATGTGCTCTGTACATATTTTATAGGATTAGGCGTACTATCAAATTGGAAAATGCCTCATATCCCATAGCCAGTTGAGGATTGACACATCCTCCTAAGCCATAGCCTGTAGGAATAGTTAAGTGGAAGCTGAGATACCAGACTGTAAAGTGTAAAAGAAGTTACATATGTCTAATGTTGAATTTCAATAGACCTGCATGAAGATATTCAACTCCTATCGTGGTGGATTCACATTTTATGCAAATGGGATTTACATTCCAAGCATTGAATAATGATTTGGCTAATTTCCTGATTTCAGAGGTTGTGTAACATTAAGTTCTCAAGAATGTTAAATTATGGTCACAACTTGCTATTGGCATAATACTTGTAACATGTACCATTAGAAAGCTTGGTGTTGAGATTTTAAATATACAACATTTTTAAATGTGAGAAGCTCATTAAACAAAGAGCTTTCAATTCTAGTTTCATTTCCTCATTGGGGCCACTAAAAAGGTGGAACTCCTATCATTTCAATGCAAGTAAGCAACCTCTCTTCTCATTGACTGAAGATATGGAATTCTTAATTTATATTATCAGAACATGATGAACATTCCATTCAAATAAATGTCTACAATGTTTAATCCTTGGGAAATGAATACCTTATTGAATCAACATATCTTATGAAATGAGTTGATGACTTGCATATAGAGGTGTGGCCTCCTATAATGTCAGAAGCAAACTACCAAACATTGTTCTTTCTTAGCTGAGGATCTATATCCCTAAAGAAAAGTGAAGGCCTGGATACCTGGATGAGATAGAAGAAAATATATTGCTTCAGATATACCTACACTTTAGCACCACATCACTTTAGACACAAAATAAATAAACAACCCAGATACTTACTTCAATCTCTAAGGTGCCAAGTTCATTGTCTGGAAAATTGGCCCTCAAAGAGGTTATATCTGACCATCGAACCTCTATCTTTCTCTTCAAACCACTCTCCAATACTTCCCAAACAAGCTTACGTTTTGCATAATAGCATTTTGCCACCAAATCATCTTTGTATCTTGAAATATGCTAGCATCATAGTCATTTAAGTTAATGAAAAGTCATTAAATTTGAGTTACTTTGTACAATTTTACAATTTTCCATATGTGGCTATAAAAAACTGATGAATTTATATGCAACTTGATAGTTAATTCTTGTACATTACTTCCCTTTAGTTTTGAATTATCTACAACTAAGGGAACTATCAAATCCCTTTGAGAAAGATTCATTTAAATAAGTTCTATGAAGGAAGGTGTTTTCTTCAATGTTAAACCCAATGGGCTAGGCTCCTCCAATGGATGTAAAGAAAGAACTTGAGAGAGTGTTGTGCTAGTTACAGGGCTCCCCTGCTAATTCACCCAACATGAAATAGAAACATAAGTACATAAGATAATAGTTGGTAGCTACAAAAATTCTCTAAGGAAATCCACATCATGGAAAGCCCCAACAAAGTTTTGAAAAAACACAACTTTATGAAATTCCTCAATAATGCCAATAACATATAAAGGAACATATAATTATTCATAATTATTGATACGTTACAAAAACATGCTCATAGTGCTTTAGTTACAACAAACAATATTATGGCTGCTAAAAAGAATTGATCTCTATATTATTTTTCTTTGAATGTTTGTTAAATGCAATCATTATGTTTGATGCTTGGCATCAAGAAAAATTGTTTTGGTTCAGTGGCAATATTGTAATAAAGTTTTTATATTGGATTTAAAATTTGTATTTTTTTTGCAGTGAAATGACATTTCTTTTGTGTGTTCTAAAAATATCTATAGTCTATTATGGCCATTTCCAAATTCTAAGTACTCCACCAAGAACATATAGAGTTAGAGGTTTGGTATCATATATTCTAGAGTAACCCACTATGTTCATGGAAAATTTGATAAAGTGTTATCTATCTAGAACATAACAAAGAGTTTATATTTCTAAAAAGTTTCCATTTAAGTTATTGTTCTTGGTTGTTGTACCTTAGCAGGATTGCTTGTATAAGAGAGAACATTGATCACACCACAATATGATAAGTGTTGTAGACATGTTAACATAGCAATTTATGACATACTATAGGCCCCATGTCCAATGTTGTATGGTTCTCTACACAAAAAACTTAGGGATTTAAACATCATGTACAACATATAAATCCCCAATCCTTTCTTTCTGCTTCTTGTTTTTGTGTTTCTACTTTCATTTTGAAGTGTCCAGGGTATCTTATTTTTTGTAGTCACAAACCAACCTTGAAATTATGTGATATGTTGTATTGAAAATGGTTTTCTAAGCAATATGTTGCACAGGTGGACCTCTGTCAAAATGACCTCTGTCTAGCATGCACTCAACTTTGTATTGGGAGTGTAAGATGAATGGAAGATGTATAGGTGAACTAGAATCAAGTATGGTGATTTCACATTCAGGCATGAGATGTTTCCATCAAGCACATCTACAAAACCTACACAGTTCACCTGAGATCACTCTAAATCCTGTAGAAGAATTCTCATGTCTATCTTCAATTAATTTATGCTATGATGAATCTTTGAAGGTTTATCTTTTTCAATGAGTATCATTGAATTTTTCCTACAACAAATTCAGCCTGTGTGCAATCACCATGTCACCTCCTTTCACAATTTGCTATTGATTAATATTAATGTCAAATCTATCCAAGTAAGCTCTCACAATGTTGATTCTGATTAGCATCTTGCTGTTGTTCCTATAAATAATCCATTAATATTTCCTTAAGTGTTGTTGTCTCATTAATCTCTTTCCTATAGGAACTCTCTCAACCAAAACATTGGTCATGACATTCACACCATTTATTTCCTCATAAGGTAGATCCTAATAGAACTCATCATGTTAATAATTGTTAAGAAAAGGTTTTAAAAGTATTCACCTACCAATAAATGAGGTCAAGCCCATGTCCTCTATTTGGTAAAAGAAGAAAAAACATCAGTAAAGACACTTAGACCCCTACTCCACATATCAATTACATTGAAATAGGTACTTCATTCTGGTATTTAACTGGACAGTCTGCTGGATTTTGGTTGGTACATCAGCCAACTGAGGTAACACCATGGAATTTCTTGATCATGTGTCTCTGTCCATACCTTTATATATGCCACATATTCAACCCAATTTATATCTTAAGAAATATCCTACTCTAGCAGGGATATGGAATGGCTTTAGTTTTGACACCAAACCTGGAAGTTCCTAATTCATCTAGTTTGTTTGGTTTCTTCTCTCCATGAGTGTTTTGGGTTGTCATGGGAGAGTACTCCACTTATGAAATCCATTGTTGCTGACACATAGAGACCTTAGAGTGAAATGGGTATTTCTCCCATGAGATTATTCTTGCATATTCTCACACTTTCAAGGCTTGCCTATGTGCCAGAAATCAAAGGCAAGTACCCACACTTGGAAGAGAACTCAAAGTTGTTATGTAGCTACTTAACCCAATTCCAATTCCAAAGGTACAAAACTTGATGAATAATAGAACTCAAAGTTGTTATACTGCTACTGAGCTCAATTCCATACAAACAGAGATCTCAATGAGTTAAAACTCAATCCATGGACCATTGAAGAGTTAGATTCAACATTTAGTATTGCAATGTGAATATATGAAATACACCAACCTTATCTATGCATTCATAAGCAACATCTAACAAACACCTTTGGCATCTAGATTTTAGTGTTTTAGTGGAAATGAATGAAGCATTGTATAAACAGAATTCAATATTTTGGGAGATCCATTCAATGCTTTATAGAAGGGAACAAAAACAAGTAGCCAAAACTAGGTTACGGGTAAGACTCTGGATAATAGGCAACAAAACCATAAAAGAAAGTATATGCTCTGTAATCTTAATAAGAAATGAACATGTCTAGTAGAGTAAATCTATCTAAGTCCAGAAAAGATGGAAAAAATGAGCCTCAGAGAAGAATATAACTCAGACAACTTTTGACAAACAACCATGTCATAGAAAGGTCAACAAATGTTCTCGATCTGAAAACCCTGTTAAGGGATCACATCTTGGTATGAACGTTCTGAGACAAACCCTTTTTGAAAGACAAAAGAGAACAAAGCTGAGTAATGGGTAAGGACTTTGATAACAAGAAACAAACCCATAAAAAGAAAGGATATGCTCTGTAATCATAATAAGAAATGAACACATCTGGAATATTAAAGCTATCCGAGTCCAAAAAAAATGGAATATAACTCAGGCCACTTCTGACAAACAACCATGTTAGTAGAAATATACTCAAATGTCCTTACTCTAAAAGCCCTAAAAGCCCTAGAGGGACTCCCCATACAAAACTAAGCAAAAGCAGAGACAATAAGCACTGAGCCATACCTGCTTATACTTTTTCTGCCTCTTCCCATTGATAGTCTCAATAATAAACTTGGTAGAAAAGATATTAGCCAGCTTGGCACCATACCCATTCCTTCCACTGGTGGTCTTCTTCTCAGAGTCATCATAGTTACTGCTCATTAACAGATGCCCAAAGATCATCTCCGGCACATACACGCCCTCCTCTTGGTGAATCTCCATGGGAACACCATCTCCATTGTTGTAAACGTTGATGCAATTATCCTCCATGTTGTTGGTCACCTTCACGGAATCCATGGAGGGATCTCGCTGCTTGTTATCGGCCGCATTGACGAGGATCTCATCGAAAATCTTGTAAAGACCTACCACATATGAGATGCTCCGGTGAACCATCTCATTGCCTTCGTAAACCTAGAGGGATTGGGTATGCTTCTCGATGGAGCTAACATAGCTGTTAGGACGAAGTAGGATGTGCTCCAGCTAAGTCTTCTTCTGGTATGTTTCTTTGTTGGTTTTACCCACGTCATTTCTGTTGGCTTGTTGGATGTTGATGGTATTGCTCGACTGTAATGGATGCTTTTCCTTGCCTACCATGACACATAGATTATGTCCAATGGGGATCAGGGAAAAGGGATGCTTTGGGTTTTCCAGGCTCTACACAAAATACACAATCCAAACAACCCACACCTCTGTCAAATCCATGTTGTGGATTGTTTGTATTTTAATGGGTTTGAAAAAAGAATTATTGATCGAGGTCTTGAGGGAAAGTGTGTTGTTTTGGGAAAATATGAGAAAGATGAGCGTTAAATAGTTTTACAGTTTGTGTGGCATAATAATTTGAAAAACAATAGAACTACAACTTTTATAACTTGACCTCAGAATAGTGAACCTAGATTCTAATTAATTTTTATAATTATGTATTAGTTGTTCAATGATATGAAGGTAGAATTTTTTCATAAGGATTAAGCTTTGGATTTGATGGCAACTTATGCTCTTCAAAATATTTCTCGTAGCATTGGATAAGATTTTATTTGTTCCATAACCTTCTATATCACAATGATAATGATTTTCCTCGTATCTTATATATATTATAGTTCGAGTTACTTAAAAGCATTTGAGAACACTTATACTTGTTATTTTGTGTTTTTGGGTTTGTTTCTAGTGACTATTGTCATAAATTTTATGAGATAATCATGTTATGTTAAAAAAAATAAAGGTAATTGGTTAATTAGATGATGAGTATTACATGATTTATTAGATCATTACATTCTGTATTTTCTAAATTTGATGAATAAAATTTCATATTAAATCGAAAGTATGTTGTTTTGGGAAAATATGACAAATATTTGACAGAGATGGCTAGGAAATAACCTAATTTTGGCGTCAGTTTATGTCTATGGAGCTTCCAAGAGTGCTCCATGGAAGGAACCTCATCCTAGAATTTTAAGCAAGTTAAGATAATTTCAAGAATGGATTCCTAAGAACTCTCCTGTAGTGATTTTATCTCAGGCATATTTCTCCATTGGGAGAAAAAAAACCTGAGTGAATTCACTATTAACACAATTTTGCATAGATTTAATTGAATCTTGGTCAAACACTTACTCCATTTTCTAGGTTGAGTCTATCAACTTTTATTTTAGCTTTCAATATCCCATTTTCATTTGATCTATGATGCCATATTTCAATCTATACATGCTATTCAACTTGAGATCATCAATAAAAAAAAACATTGACTATAGTCACTTCCAATCTATACATGTCATTCAACTTGAGATCATCAATCACAAAAACAACATCAACTATAGCCAATTCAATCCTCTATCAACTTTTCCCACACCCTGAAAAGTCATGCCAAGAAAGGCACAAAGTTTAGGGCACATGTCATTATATTTCTTGTTTTCCACTTGTTTCCTATTAGAATAAAATTTACATCTAAAAGGAAAATTGTGTTTACAACATCCTAAATTAATGACACCACAAAAAAAAACACACTCTGTTGGTAATCATAAAATTTTAATAGGGCCGCAAGGAATTACAATTATGGGAAAAGGCCAGGAAAGAAGGATTGAAAACAAAGCAATAGTTAAAATAGTGAACAAATGAGAATGCTATGAAACCCAATTGATCGACCTAGGACACCCAAGTTAACATTGGTTCATTTTTGTGGTCAACAGAGTTTAACCGAACCAATAGGTTGCATTGTTGCCATGGTCTGCACCACCCAGATGGCATAACACGAAATCCCCAGGCAATTTTGAAAGAATATTTACCATTTAGACTCGGCACCTAAGCCAACAAAAGTTCCTCATGGGTAAGAAACAATAATTCTTATAATTAAAAAATAAAGATAAAATGTAGTTAGCTACCTTTTGAGTGGGTTTGGCCTCTGGAAGCTTCTCCTCTAGCATGAAGCCTCAATCCTGCTTGTCTGATTCAAGTCCATTTCCTTGGCATCTGATTTATTTGCTTTGGGACTCTCAAAATCTTGGGTCCAAGCGAATCTGAGGTCATTTTTGAGTCTCGATAATTTTTAGGGATGATTGGATCATCATAATCCATCTATGCTAGAGCATCTACCTTGTGACCACCTATGGTCTTAGGATATTTGATTTCCTTGTCGTAATCAATGCATTCTTTCTCTCTTATTTTCTTATTTTCTTGGTTGATTTTTGTGTCAGAAAGGCACATGTTGTCTTCTTTTATGAATCCATTATCGCTTATGCCTTTGGGTTCATCTTCCTCCATGGAATCCTAGACATATAGCCTCATTGTGCTTGTCTAGAAGTATGGATATGATAGAAATTTGGTGGCTTAATGTAGGGTAGTCTTGTCATGAAATAAGAAGGGTAGACATCAAAATAAGCTTTGTGTGGTCAAAAAGTATAGTGAAGTAGTATTGTCATAGGATTAATGATCGTAAGACCACCAAATAAACCCAAAGCATCCACATCACATACCTGCCACCCAGGACATATGCAGAGGAGAATGGTCCAAATTTTGTCTCCAATCATCATCATCTCTTGTAAAAGGATAATACATGGGTGATTAACCCCAATCAAGTGTCGAAGTATGAGGATTTTTCGGGCACTCCCCAAGCCCTTGATATTTAAGGACATGATTATCATGGTAATCCCTCATAAGAGGGAAAATAATCTCTAAGGGCCTGAATAGGAGAGAAAGTATAAACAAAAGATGATGCACTAGAAGATGATGGACCAGGATCTAGTGTTGTAGAAAGATTGTGAAGATCAATATCAACCCCATTCGAATGATTCAAAGGTTTCAAACATTGTTCCTTCCTAATGGTCACATTATGATGATAAGGGATTGATAGATATCTTAGGAGAGGAGGATGAATGAATCAACAAGGTCTTCGTATGGATATCAGGGTGAAGGAAGAGAAGCTTGATATCACTCCCAACTGAATTAGTAGGAGAAAGGTCTCCAGAAAATGTCCCAAATTGAATGTGATAGTTAAGGAGTCATCAATATTGGAGGTTGTCCCATTCACATCAAAAGATAGAGTGTGGGTATATTCTATATTCTCCAAATGGGGAGCAATGTTGAATACATATAAAAATGGAGAATGTTCAATACAATCAGAATGTGGTAGTTGAATATGCAGAGAAATAATACATAAAGGACGAAATGTAGAATTACTAAGATAAACAACACCTGATACCTTATGTAGTAGTGTCTAAAAAAACCTCGATAAAATATGTAGACAGGGTAAATTAATGTCACTTATCAATTATAGACCCCACTCGATGTAGTTCGTCACTAGCTTAATCCACTAAGACACCCCTTAAAATACAATAGACTGACCAATCACCGTCAACCAATGTCCTTCAGAGAATATCATCAAGCACACAATCAACAAATATCTTCAATGATGACGCAATTTCTCCATCCAATATAATATAGTTCAAGTCAACTTCAATTGTAGAAACATTGCTTGGGTCCTCTTGATATATATCCCAAAACATAAACATATATTTCTTCTTACAACTTTTGTCACATATTCTTTTGTTATTCCTTTGAAAATAACAAGTTGGTCCACCTGAGCTTCCACCATCTTATTGGTAGATTATGGTCTACATATTCAATCAACAATCATATCAAAGAATTTTTACCATCTTCACCCAGTGTCAAATAACCTAGAAAGGTTTGAGACAAATCCTTCTCAATCTAGCTTTTCCATTTCTTAGCAACACATGTTTCAAAAATAACATTCATGGTGGTACTACTTAGAATACCACCAGCTTTTTTTCTCTCAAACCCTTGATCACCTCCTAGAATAAGTAACTTCTTATAAAATTTCTCTATCCTTTGTGTTCGAGTTCCAACAAAATCTTGCCAAGGCTCTTTTCTAAGAGCCATGGGGACACCTCCACAAACAAGGCTCTCTAATTCTTCTTTCCAAGCACATGACTCTACATATGAGCCTTGAGCAGAATTTGCAGCAGAATCACCCACTATGCTATCATTTGTGGATGCATCCTACATTGGATCACTCCACATCATAGAACTCTTCCTATGAATCCTCTAAAGAGACAAGATTGTCATCTTTTAATAGCCTTGGATCCCACAAAGAAATACTTTTTCTTCCACTGTTGGGTTCCTTGTTAATGACTTAAGAAATTTTCCTCTTCCTAACGTGGAAACTCAGATTCTATTCTATGGCATCTAGAGATGGTCTTATTTGTGACCATGTTTTAGTTTTATGGTTTTGCATGTCCTACTTCACATCATCTATTTTGGATAGCTTGTCAGGAGAACTTCTCTCCATGCTAGTAGTAGCATTAGGACTTGTATCATAAAGTGATTAAACAAATGATTGCAACTTTCACTTGATTGTGAATCTGAGGTAGATATTTGGGTAGAATTCACATAAGTTTCTAGAAAGCACTGTCATATTTCTGATCTCTCCTCTTATTATTCCTTGTAAATTGTTTCATATTCATGATACTGCTGCAAAAGTTGGTGGCACATTGCAAATCCATGTATATGAGGGCCGAGTTCCAAACTTAATTAATTGCATAGCCTTCCACCCTCTACCCTTTATCTCGATTGTATATTTCTCTATCCACCATTACATGATCATCCAATAACCCTTCAACAAGAGATAAGCTACAAAAAGACTCCCTTTCACCTGATTATTAATCCCAAATCACTAATAAGAGGATATTTCTATAAGGAATATTAATGGATAATGAAAATCAACCATGTGACCTCACGGTTTCACCATTTTGTCCAGTTTGTTGTTGTCTCATGATTCATTGTGCCATCAAGACCTTGTGAACTTGAATATCTGGTGAATACATCATTATTGATCTTTCATTCTTGATACCACTGTCATTCCTTAACAACACATCCCGAGGGTTAAACCCGCCATTGCTGATCCTATTTCTAAGGTTTATCTCTCGTATATCCAAGGAACCATGGATAGGATTGCCCATATTCTTAAGAAGACTAATGTTTCTTCTTCTTTCAAACCTCTCAATACCATTAAAAATTCTCTTAGATCAGTTAAAGACTCCATTGACTCTAAGGACTCAAAAGGGGTCTACCTCGTTCCCTATTCATGTGGTATCCCCTACATAGGAGAAACAAGAAGGTTTATTAAGCAGAGGACCAGTGAAAATGTTGTTGACTTTAGACACAATCGCTCCCGCACTTTAGCCCTTGCAAAACATGTTGAGAAATCAAAACATCATGTCTGCATTGAAGAATCCAAAGTCATCACTAAAATTGATCATTTCCACCACATGAAACTAAGGGAAGTGATTGAGATTAAGAGGCATGCCAAAAACCTCAATAGGGATGATGGCTGGAAATTAAGTAAAAGTTGGATCCCAACTCTCACTTCTTAACTCCTCCGCCCTCTCCTCACCCTTATCATTTTTCACTTTAGTTATTTTCTATCTTATTTTTATTTTCTTTCATCCTGTTGATGGTATTGCCTTGGTCACTTTCTTTTCTTTCCTCCTTGATAAGTTATCCTCTATCCTTTTGAATTTCTGATAAACTATCCTTATAGAGGTTTTGGTAAAATTTTAATGAAAGATTCTTAAACATAACGAAATAAAATTTATTTTGAATCATTCCTAACAATAAAGTTTCACTAGCCCACGGGGCTTTGGATTGATGGTGAATGGGTGCATGGTTAAGGAACTCCTTGTGATAGGTCACTGGTTCAAATCCCCAATGGGTACTTAGGTTAGTCTAAGAAAAAAAAAACAATAAAGTTTCACCCAAACATTCTTCAATTAAGTCACCCCCAACTAATAGAATCTTGAATAATTATTTTATGACATAGTATTATATAAATTGATAATTAATTACATAACAACTTATTATTATTATTTAAATTAATTATTTTTAATAATATTACTAATCAACCCTAACTAATAATAAATTATTCCTAGTTTATATTATTATTTAAATTGATAAATGAATTATTTTTAGTATTATTATTGACTAATTTATTTTCAACCAAATATTATTATATAGATTAATTTTTAATAATATTATTTATTATAATGGCTAGTTTTCCACCTTATTCACATTAGTCTACCCTAACTTTTAATATTATATTAATAAATTATGCTCAGATAACATTATTATTTTTAATTATATTAATTATTTTATTATTAAATAATTTATTATATCATGATAACGGCTATTTTTGTATTTAACTCACATTGAATAGGTTAACCCTAACTAATAATATTATGTAAATAAGTTATTCTTAGATTATTTTATTATTTAAATTGATTAATAATTTACAATTTCAATATAAAATAATTATTTATTACATAACAACTATTTTCTAACTATATTCTAGTTAATTTAATAAACTTCTCTTCATCACATATTCCTAAATAATTTTTATTTCACCAACGGCTAATTTTTAATGGCTTACCCTGAACAATGATGCGTCCCTACTATTTATTTGCTCAGATCAATTGGTTTCTCACCTTTTCCTGAGGATGAAACACATTAGTTGGTTTGAAACATCGATCCAATCCTTACAATATGATTAATACGAAAGATTGTTCTCTACATTATGGATCACAAAAGTCTTAGATCTCATGCATTTTTTGTCATTTCTTGTGTATTATTGCATATTCTGAAATTTTCCTTCATAGTAATTATAACACATGAATAATGGCTTAATTACATCTTCTCCATCTTATCAAACCTTTTTTTTCTATGGAGACACTTCTCCCCATATGGTTGAAAGTACCAATCCACATTTTCACTTGTCTAGCAGAATGTGACAGACTTTTGACCCATCCCACTCCCTTTGTTCAAGTACCCTTTGCATGTTTTACTCAAACATGGCCTGGATTGGATTGGAGAATAATATGAATAAACAAAGGACGGTTTTATTACAGAAGAATCATATGAATTGGAGTCACTTACAGAAGGAGGTGATGAACACTTTTCCTTCTTGGTACCACCAGCCATAAAGAGAGAACTTAGAAATTTTGTGAGCTTTTTGCCTAGAGAGATTGACTGCTTGGGCTTCTTGGAATCCTTACCAGTTTTGGCCTTTCACTTAATATTAGCATGATGATTTGTAGGGTTGAAAGGCTTCTTTGTAGAACAAAAAGTGTCAACCCTAACCGATGATTTTCCATGTGAATCTCGAAAGAATTATCCACTAACAACCCATTTGCATGCTTTGTCTCTGCTACCAACCACATGATGATAATTTTCCTTTGCTTTAGCAGTAGGAATGGAAGAAATATTTTAGTAGAGGGACTCCTATGCCAAGGTAAGGTGAAAACGTGGAGTCAAGTTTAAGCCTTAACCTTTGACATCTAAATCAGAAAATGTGGTATTTGCCCATGTATAGGTAGATATCAGGGTACCATTTTGGGAGGCTAAGTTGCTCCCAAGGAAATATAACGAAACCCTATTTTAGGTGCCTTTTCAATGTACATCAATAAAATTCCTCTTTTGATTCAAGAACTAGGGCGACACCATGAAAGTTAAAATTCAACAACAATATTCACCTTGTGGCAATTATTTTCATAATTGAAGTAATCCAACAAATATTAATTTTGCAAACCATGTGTTCAAACTTTAGTCTCTCATTATTTCCATACAGTACTATTTTGTTTCCGAAGCCAATATACATGAATTTCATATGAACAATATGCTTACAACTAAGAATTAATACAAAGAGAGAAAAAATAACACTTACAAGGTCCATCCACATTCATTATTCTGGTGAAGTAGTGGTTTCCTCACTTGTTAATCCCAACCAGTGTGCTGAGGTGTAACCAACCCACGATCCTTGATACAAATTTCACCATGGCTTCTTTCTACTCTCTACATCATACTACTTGTCAGGGGTACTTTGGAGCTCCACCTCCTAAGGAAGACACATTCAGTACATGTCTGTAGCCCAAAGAGTTGTAAAAATCAATACCCTGAATTTTTTGTTTAAAAAACAAAGGATTCCCACATGGGCACCATGGCTATGAAGTTTCTCTCCTACCCACTTCCCCCAATCTAGAGAGGGCGTTGAACATACTTAGGTAGTAGAAGCACTTGAGGCATGGTTACATTGCAGAGTGCTCAGGGGTGGCTCAAAGTAGAGCTTCCTCTTGCCCCACACCTCTCAGATGCTACATCAGAGTGCTCAAGGGTGGCTTGATGTGGAGAATTTTCATTGCAGAGTGCTCTTGCCATGACACCTCTCGGCTGTTGCATCACAGTGCTCAGGGGTGGCTCGATGTGGAGCATTTTCATTGCAGAGTGTTCAGGGGTGGCTTGATGCAGAGCTTCCTCTTGTCGCAATGCCTCAGGACCCTAGACCACACAGAGGATAGAGAAGAGGAAACTAAAACTTCTTAGGACCCTAGACCACACAAATAGAAGACTCAAACTTGCACAAGCACACCAAAGACAAGCAGAGTTGGGATAGGACAAAATGATAAAATTTTAAGGAAAAGGGGCTTTGAAAAGCGCCAAACATATGTGGCTTTGAAAAAAAAGGCTTAACATAAAATAAAATTTTAAGAAAAAAAACACTTAAGACAAAAATGATCATTTTAATACAAAATTATTATTTCGTCTTAAATTAATGTTTTAAATATCTCGGGTTCTGTGGTTAGCATCACTGCCACTGTTGAAATCACAGGTTTTAGATGGGGTTTGGGTTTTCTTGTAGGTGATGAAAATAGACCTATTTATGCATACAAAGCAGTCACTATGCGGTCTTCTCTAACGGATTTTGAGGTATTCTGGCATGCTTCACCATGACTATAGCCACAAAGAGAATAAGATAAGTGTTGGAATGATGTCGAACCTCTTCAGGCAGTTGCATCTAGAAGCCCTGGTTAGTGGTCTTCCCTAATGGATCAAGGAGTTAATGCCGTGCATTGCGGCTAGGTGGGGGTTAGGGTTTGTGTTGTGTCCACAGGTTAAGGTATTTTTCTATGACGGTTTTATTTTTTACTCCCTTGAAAGGCTCGATAGTGTCTAGTAGATATAGTTATGGAGGAGGAATTGATAGATTACTTGGAAGACTCGACAGAGAATATATCCATCTGGACAAACCCTCCACCTCAGTAGCTTGGAATGGGGATGGAAGTGACACCAAACTCAAAAATTTTCGCATCACTAGAAAATATCACGGAAGGGATTCCCTTTTCCCCAAACTTTTCCGGAACCAATGAGTCTGCCTCCTCCCTGCAGCATAAGGAGGTGCCATCCGAGATCCTGATAGAAATATCAATGGATTTGACTGAATAACTATCTCTTTCACCAGGTTTCTCGATTGAGGCCCTAAATTTCGTCGAGGCTTGCTTAAACCCTAGCATCCCATTACAAACTTTCGGACACATTTTCACATATTTGGAGGCATATTTTACCTTTTGAGGTATTTTGGGTTAAGTACATTACAAAAATTCAACCCTAGGTGACTATTATCCATATGATCCTAGTTAAATAGATAAATTTCTAAATTTAATATAATGTAGAAATTACTTTCAAATCATGGCATCAATCACACAATAACTAAAAATTTAAGTACTTGAAGAATAAAAGAGTTTTGCAGATACATAAGTAATTTCTTCTTCAAAATCAGCTTTGCATACCTCAAGGAAACCTCTACAAGCTACTCAAATAACAATTGCATGGTCATCAAAATCATTTCAAAATGAGGTATACGATCTACACAAAAAAGAAAGGCAGAAGTTGTACAACTGTTATATTGCTCCATATGACCATACAGATCCATACAATTGTATTGATTCTTTGTACAATTTCCTTTCAACCTATTGAAAACCTATAAGTTCATCCTTATTGTGCATTTCTTTCTCTCAGTTGTTCAATGTGAGCAATACCTCTCTATCTTGTTGTATTTATGTTTTTTTGAAACATGTACAAGTTCTTTCTTGCACTACATTTCTCAATGTACATATTGTTTGAGACCTTTTCTTCATATTTGGAAGAATTTTTGCATGGGGAGATACCATGTGTTTGTTGACATAATCAAACCCTTAGATGAATAGAAAATTCATGCTTTAAAAGGATTTCATGAAATAGAAAGTGGCAAGTGGCAATATGGACCCATTTTATTTATTCAAAAGACAAAAGGAAGTGTTCCACTCGAGGAGGATTAGGGCCTTGAAAAGATAAATATTATTTTATGAATTAGGGTTTGATTTGGAAGATCTAAATAGAGGAGAGGGTACTTTTGCCAAAGTCATAGCTGGAATATTGGGAGTTCCCTCCAAGCTTAGTTGAATATCTTTGGGAGGATTGGAAGAGAGGTTATGTAAGCTTTTTCCATCACTCTATTCTTTCCATGGATGATTATGGTTTTTGAAATTTCCATGAGTTTAGGTGAGACTTGTTTGGTCCTCTTGACCTTCTTGCAAAATCAAATTCAAAAAATGATGTATTGTTGGTTGTTTGTCCAATAAGAAGGTTGTACTACTTTCTCTACTTCATTTAAGAGTTCATGTTTTGGTTATTCCTTTGTTGTTCATGGTTGTTTGTTATCACTTGGTGGTAATTTCATGTTTATGATGGTGCATCTTCTTTAAGGGTTCCTAGTTATTTTTTTTTTTATGTTGTCAAGCTCCCATCTTCCAACTCTTAAGAAGCAATAATGACATCACTAGTACCTCACTAGCCCCAATCAAATCTCTCCTTTTACTCTTTCGTTATTCGAAAATTTGTTTTGTACTAATTAAGCCACATTAGTGAATGGCTTAATTATGTCTTCTTTGTCATATTCAAATCCTTTTCTCTTTGATTTTAACTCCATCACCCAAATGGATAGGCATTGGTCTTTGTAAATTCCACCATTCTTTTTATTTTAAATAAATACCATAAAAATATATTTTGGTAGGGTTTCCTCCCTTGTGCTTGAATATAATTAGCCTAAACTGAGGAAGAATTGTTCTTATGATGGGAAACCTTTCCAAGTTATCATAGGGTTGCACTTGGTTAAGGGACTTTGTAATATTTGAATTCTAGGTTTGGTAGGTAACAAATTGGCATTGTTGTTGAGGATGGTGTCCAATTCCAAATATTTAGTAGATTAGTTACAATGGTTTGATGAGGGAATTTCTTTGAAGATCTAGTGGCTCTAGGAGGAAGCAAAACATTGTACCAAAATATTTTGAAGTGACATGTTGTATGTAGAGGCGAAGACATCCAATAGGATTGAAGGAATTTGAAAACTCACCAAGTGACTTCATTGATGTTGAAAGGAGGTATGTTTGTAATATGTTTTTTAAATTTCATATAAACTTTTTAGTTTGAAGATAGATGGACTTTTTGGTCTGATTGCATCTCACTTGTAATCTTTTTAGTATAATGTATTTTCCTTTTGCATGCCCCCACTCAAATAGGGGAGTCCAAATTCAAATCGTTTCTTTTGTAACTCCTATTCACTGCAATATCCCTACCATCATTTCCTACCATATTATGTCCCTCTACTCTGTATGGAAAGGTTGAGGTCAGAAAAGCATCAGATCACTCACTTTTCATGAATGGGATAGAAGAAGAAAGACTCTTGAAGCCATAAGGAACTTATGCTCGTGCACTCAACTTTTCATACAATTATCATTATGATGAAGGTGCACTTGCATCAAGTCTTTATTGCATGCTAAATTTGGACATATGAACTATGACAACCTTTGTTTGTTGAAGAAAAATGTTGTTACTAGTTTTCCAACTATTCCTAGGAAACTTAAGCAATGTGATGCCTGTACCTTAGGAAAGCACAAACAAAAATAATTTCATGATTCTCACTCTAGAGCACATAGAAAGCTTGAACTCATTTATTTTGATTTGTGTGGCCCTATGCATGTTCCTTCTACAAATGGAAATAAATATATGATGAAATTTATTGATGACTACACCAAAATGTGTTGGGATTATTGATTCTTATTCTTCTCTCTTGTATTGGTTAGGTGCCCTCATAGTCTATCAAGGCTAAATCCTCTCTTAGAAAAAATAGTTGATTGATGCCCTAGTTTGAGACCTCATCCTTATAAAATCCTAATCTATGATAACCATTTTTATTTTTTTTTGGAGTTGTGCTTGCTAGACTTAACTCTCCTTCCTTGAGTAACCTCAAGCCCTAGCCCTAGGGTTTCTTTGAATCCATTTTCCCTAACCCTAGATTAGAGTAAGGCACTAGTCTTAGCATAATTTTTATCATTTTTGCAAAACCCAAAGTCTCATCCTAAGTAACAATTTATCTAGGGTTTGACCCTAAGCCATAGAAAAACCCTTAACTATTATCAAACCCTAAAATACTCAAATCTAGCCCTACTTGACCTACGTGTCTTGCCTCCTCATTTTTCCCTAGCTAGTAGGTAAAGACATTTACTATTGTTATAGGGTTGCATCAGCCTTGCTATCAAGGTTTGAATGAGTATGATAATTTGTTATTATTTTGTTTTTTATTGTAATTTTTTCTCACTTTAGATGGCAATATTACATAAATTTATGACGAACTAGGTGCATAGTAACTTTCCCTAACAACTGATCTGCTATATTTAAATTGAAATGGACAAAAATACATTCAAGTTACATAATTTCTATGCAGGGTCAATTACAGGGGCTTAAAATGGTCAAACCTCTTAGCTAGGGCCCAAGAGTTTTACTAGCAACAGGAAGGAAAATCTGACAAGCAGTGAGGGTACAAGAAAGATACAGAGCAAGGCTTAATGTAAAGGAGTGTACTTACTATATCCATATATACATATCATCAAACATTTGTCATCCCACTTAGGATGCCTTACGTAGTGCCTGGTTAGTCATAATATCAAGTTTGTCACAACCTTCGTAGCTTCAACAAACAAGTGGAAATACTCTTCATCTTCTAAGTTATGTTTAATTAAGAATATATAATTTTTCCCGATCATTATTAGGAAGGACTCCATGGCGAGTTGTCTTTTCACATCATCTTTAATTAATATCCACAATTAAGTCTGATGCATTTGTTGAACATGAATCCCTCGGGATTTCAATCTAGCTAGTCTGGGTAAGATGGAAACTTTTCTGAAGTACTTTTTACCCACTAAAATGATCGATGGGCCATTTGTTGAGTGTTTGTTGGGCCATTTTTCCCTATCCTTCCAACTACCTTAAGAGAATTCAGGGGATGGGTTGTGGCTAAAGAACTAGACCCCATCGTCTGAAACATTCAAGTGGGAATAGGATAAATTGACCCCCTACTATTAAGAATTATTCCCATACTATAATGACTACTCTCTATGAACTTATTTTAGAAGAGTAGAGATTTGTCTTGAGGTTGATGTTCATGGTTACTTGGTTGATGGTTAGTGAGGCACTATGTGCTTTCAGAATTAGCACATCATGCAAGCCTCACACTTGTATATTAATGGTTAGAGGCCACACATTTATTTTGAGTTGAGTTTAGGAGCCTTTTGGGGAATGTTCACCCATTGATATAGTTTATTTAAGGCTTTGGGAATTCCACTTAGAACCATTCCTTTCCAATTGCAAAATGAATTGGAGTTGAATCATGCACTTTGGAGCCCACTTTCCCACATTTTAGGGAGCTTAGGGTCCAATGGATGATAGGTTTGAAGATTGCTTGAAGATTTAATATGGTTGAGAGGGCCTTTGGAAGCTAGAGGCTAAGACAAAAGCCACTTGTACCCCTCTATTTTTGGATAATGATCACATTTTGAGGGTTTGGAAGAAAAATGGTCATCTTATCCCTTGAAGAGTAAGCCCACATGAAGACATTGTTGAAAACAAATATGGAGCCTGGCAAGAAGAAGTTGGACTCCTAACTTGGGGCAACCACGACTCCTTGCCTCAATAGTCACATGTACCAACGCATCAACTAATGTCATGTCTCCTCCCCAGTTCCCTTCAGTATCAAGTGACATCCTACTGATAGATGTAAATTTAAGTTGTTACTACAACTGACACTGCCGCATTATATAATCTCACCTATATGTGTACAAAAGTAGAGAGCATTACCAAAAAATACCTTATGTAGTAGTGTCTGAAAAAGCCTCGATAAAATATGTAGGTCAATAAACCTTGATGTCACTTATTAATTATAAACCCCTATCAATGTAGTTCATCATCTACTCAATCCACCAAGACACCTCTTCAAATACAATAGATTGATCAATGGATTCGTATTCCTCCACCATTACATCAACCCATACATGTTGTTCTATTGATTCCTCGAAAGAGGATGTCTTAGTCTCTCTAAGCTAATTCATTAGAGCCACGTAGCTAGTGTAACTCTCAGGTGAGCTCCTTTCCGTGTGCAAATTTGAAAGATGGATGTGAAGGCCACCTTTCTCGATGGTGTTGTTGAGGAAGAAATTTACATAGAGTAGGTAGAGGGATTTGAGACATATGACAACGAGATGTGTGTAGACTCAAACGATCCCTCTATGGTCTCAAACAAGCACCCTTAGCATGGTACACTCGAATTTATACATATCTCAGTGGATTGGGATTCACCAAAAGTGAAGCAGATGCCAACCTCTATCACACTGTGGTATATGGAAAGTTTCTTATATTGGTATTGTATGTTGGTGATTTGATACTCAGAAGAGATGTGCAGTTGATTCGGTCTTGCATGGAGGACCTTTCAAGATAATTTGAGATGAAGGACATGGTATTGATACATTACTTCCTCGGGTTGGAACCATGGCATGGTGATGGTGAAATGTTTGTGAGTCAGGGGAAGTATGCCTTTGAATGCTTCAAAGATTTGACATGGAGAACAACAATCCTATGGACACACCTCTAGCTACAAATTGGAGGAAGGAGAGTGCTTCTTTAGGAGAGGTAGTAGATGCTACCATGTAAATATAGCTTATGGGATCCTTCATGTATATGGTGAACACAAGGCATGACATATGTTATGAAACTAATCAGTTGAGTCAAGCCATGGTGAAGCCTACCAAGCTTTATTGGAAGGAAAACAAGCATGTGTTGAGTTACCTCAAAGGCACAACTGAGTATGAGGTATGGTATAGGAGGATAAAGCGAATGAAGCTCCAAGGATTCACTGATGAAAATTGGGCAGGGTGTCCATTAGACAAGAAAAGTACTTTAGATGCTATCTTCAGTGTTTGGTCTGCAACTATCTCCTCGTATAGTAGGAAACAAAGGTATGTGGAACTCACCTCAATAAAGGTTGAATACATGGCTACAAGTCAAGAAACATGTGAGGCCATATGGATGAGGAAAATACTTGTGGGTATTTTCAGTTAGTAGATGGATTCGACAATGATTTATTGTGATAATTAGAGTTGTATCAAACTCTCTGAGAATCTAGTATTTCATGATAGGTCCAAGCACATTGATATCAGGTACCATCACTTGCGGAATTGTGTGCATAGGAGAATTATGATGCTACATTACATTCCAACTGAGAAGCAGGATGCATATATATTGAAAAAGGCATTGTCAAGAGGAAAATTCAAATTCCACAAGTGCAGGATATGGGTGGTTCAAAATCCCTTTCTTGCTAAGAGGGAGTGTTAGAAAATGTAGCAAGAAAGGCTAAATTTGACTTGTTCCTTAGTCAAATTTAGTAATTCGATTTTCCAAATTAGCAAGATGGCTTGGATGGCAGTTAACTTGTGTGGCATTGCCTTGTCTACTTGTTTACTCAGTAAATTCTAGTTATATGCTAGAAGTAGAGTTGTGCATGTAGTGTTGCTAAAATTTAGCAATCTAATTCAATTATTTTTAGTTTGACTCAGTTAACTGAGCTCAAGCAACTAGTCGAGTCAGTTGAAGGTCAATTGAGTAGTATAATTTTTGTTAACTCAATGATCTCTCAGTTAAACTCATTAATTAGCTAAAAATAGCCCAGACATGCATGGAATTTGAATTTCCAAACTGAAGTGGAGGAAAAGGCACATTGTAATTATTAATTGTATACTAGTTGAGTGTACATGCTAGGCATTGAGGCAGGTGATCGATTACTTGGGATTTGCACAAGGGAATAGTGAATTCCCCTATTATTTAGGAGCTAATTTCCTTGGGAATTGTGCAAGGAAATAGGAGAAAGATGGGGCCTTGAATTGACTAAGTGTTAGGCAGAGCAGGACAATCAGTAGGAGAACAGGTTTACAGTGCAGGGTGTGCTTCAGGATTGAAGCAAGACATTGTAATCGTTTCTCATTCTCATATGATTAATGAAAAGAAGTGGAAGGGTTTTTCCCTGTTGGGTTTCCCTATAAATAATTGTGTTCTTGTGTTGTTTTGATGGTTGCATGTCATTGCATGTGTTTCTAAATTGGGATTTCCATTTCTCAAAATAGCAGAGGAAATTTGTAATCTCTTGTTTTTAGTTCGAATACATCAGTAGTAGCAAATTTATATTAATTTTTACACTCTTAGGGTGTTGTAGGGTACAAATATTTCAACGATGGGTGGCTAAAAATGTTCCCAACACTCCTAGTTCTACCTGTACCACACTCTTTCCCTTTAGGATTCTCACCCAAAATAAAACAACATTTGGCCAAGTGTATAGACCCTTCCCTTACCTCATATTTGATTACTGGGGTCAATGGATTATGATTGGTGTCTATACACACAACATGGTTCCACTAGGGTGTGGTTTCACCAACACCTACTAGGTTTTGGACCTGCTAGCATGTCAACAAAGTCATGTTCTCCCACTTCCTCTCGACCTTGAAAACATATCGTATATGGACTAAAAAGTAGAATTACAACTGTTGTGCACCCACCCTCTTAACTTATGACCCAATTCCTGATACCTAAATTCTTCGTGTTAACAAAATAACTAGCGTAGGGATTGGTTAAACTAATTATACCCATAAATTTAGAAATCAACTGACTGAATATGAACACATAATTGCGCATTCACCATGCACATGATAATGAATAACATATTCTAGGCACACTTTAAAATTCATGTGCATACATTACACCGTTCTAATCATGAAGATACAGTGAGCATCAAAACTCATACATTCATTTACATTTACAAACACGCAAGATCTTGCACCATTCACAATGTAACAAGATTCATCACACTCCATAAGGCAATACACATAAGCAATGTACACTTATATGTGTGTTTAATGATGACTGAAAAATGAAGAAAGGACTTCAACTCTCCACCCAATTGTAAGCCAACCACATTGCAATCTTTCTTGCAACTGATTACCCTGAGCTAGATCCAAAGTCTGAGGGGATGCATATCAAGGGAAATTCAAACTCGAGGCTTAATCCCATAACCAGGAGAAGGAGTCCACAATTTAGTTAGTTTATCAACTGCTCTGCAATAGTAAGTACTAAAGTGACTCACCAGCCGAATGCAATGACATACAAGTTGTCTCTAATCGTATCAGGAGAGATCGAAGGGACAAAAGTGGAATTGATGTCCAAGAAATCTTGTGAGGAAAAAATGTTGCATTCTTCAGAGTCGGCTAACCCCACAAAACGAAGAGCCCAACAAATCGTTGTCTTTATATAAGATAACGTGAATGGTAAGTGAAATAATGACCTTGGTATAGGCACGAGACAATAGTAGCCTGCAAACTAACGAACTTAGGGTGCACTGTCAAAGTCAATTTTGCAGTTGTTAGATAATATTGTCTTAAATTGATATGTTTTTGTCTTAATTGTTAATTTTCTTAAATGAGTTTCGTCTTAAGTGGCCATTGCCTTAAATTCAAAGTTTTGTTCAAAAATATTTTTGTCTCAAACTGTTTTTCTTAAATATAAAGTTTTTTCTTAAACAATTTTTGTCTCAAATATAAAATTTTGTCTTAAAATATTTGTCTCAAATATAAAGTTTTGTCTTAAATTGTTTGTCTTAAATATAAACTTGTCTTAAAATTATATTAAATTTAAAATTTTGTCTTAAAATATTTTCGTTTCTATTTTAAACATAAAGTTTTATCTTAAAATATTTTTGTCTCAAAATGTTTTATCTTAAATTTTATATTTAAAACAAATCAACATCTTCACCTAACATAACATGGATCAAGATCATAGTTTCTCACGATCCTATTAACTATTTCCGACGATTTAAGCTCTCATTGATCTGTATTATATCTATCAAAATATCTTTGTATCGACGGTACATTACTGATAATCAAAACGAGGAACATGATTGACGGAATATATGATAATCAAAACAGAAAGACTGAGTCGCTCGTTTGGTATTGTCAGCAAATCAGTGGTTGCGAGGAGAGTAAGCCAACGTTCATTTTTTATTTGATTATAAATTTTGGAGTATTACAAAAATTTGATCGCTGTTAGTGAAGTGAATATTTTTATTTAGCTGGTGTTAATTAGATGTGCAGAATACACTTAAATTATGCTATAGTTACAGCTAATACCATTAATTACAAGAAGTTAAACTAACCATTGATTAGACAGATAAGTGAATTGTTTACCCTTGCTAATATCCCTCGAATTCCAAGCTAAATCCTAAATCATAGTCAGTTCACGATACCCACTCTGGGAGATGTCACCATTCCTTAAGTTCAGTAGTAGTTAGGTATTTATTAAATCTTTTAATGAAATTGTTTTATGATATAAAAATAAATATATTTGAAATTTTATATGGTTTTATTTTATATTTTGTTTCAGTAGATGGTAGAAATATTTTATGAATTTATGATAGTTAAAAGTTATTGTTTTACAACATAAGAAAATTTTAAGGGTAAAAAAATATTTGAAAGTTTAGAAATTTGGGTTAATTTTATAGGTAAATAATATGCAAATTATAAATGTTTGGTGATTTTTTTGTAAAAATATTTTTATTTCTAATAATGAAAATTTATCTTAAAGTTTAGAAACTTTGGCTCAATCTTACAAATTTCTAACATGCAAAGCATAAAATGTTCGTTAATTTTTTTTGTAAAATATTTAAATTTCTAATGATTTTGTATAATATTTGTAAGATTTTGGTGATTTTTAACGTAAAATAATTATATATTATAAAATTTGAGTGATTTCATTTTAGAAAAAAATGAAATTAACATATTATTTTTAAGGAAAAATCATGGAATACAAAGTTATTTACAAATATTAACCCCTAAAATTTTCCCTACATTACACATTTGATTTTATAGAATGTTAAAATGTTATAACAATGGAAGAAAGATAGTCACAATGAAAAGTAATATATATATATATATAGAATGATAATAAAATAACTCAAATTAAATTGATATTTATTTATTTATTTTAATTTAAAATTTTTATGAATATTTATTTATTATAATTAATAATTATTATGGATTGAATTGAATACCTTTGTTTATTATAATTAAATAAAATATTATTTAAGCTTTATTTAAATGTGTAAAGGAAAATATTATTTTCTTTGTTTAAATTTAGTTTTACAATAACCCATAAATATATAACTAAATTTTAATAATAATGTAAATTTGGTATGAATATTTTATTTAAATAAAAATAAGATTTAATTGAATTTAGTTTATTTTTATATATTTTATATTAATAAATGGAAGAAATTGATGTCCCATGATATAGAACACTTATGTATTAAGGAACTTCTTGTATAATAGTTTCTAATTGGAAATTTAGTGGGTGTCTTACCTTCTTAATCTTTAACTAGTGGTTGTAATGGTACATGTTGGAAACAGCCCCATGTCACCCTAGTGTTGAAAACAACCCCATGTCACCCTAGTACATAGGAGGAATTAATCAATAATACCATTATAAAACTTAAATTCTCATTAGAGCCACCATTACATTAAAATCTATGAGATATCTTGACGTAGTGGTTGAACATGCGGTTGCACCCACACACATTATATTAATGATCTCGCGACTCATACACATTTAAGTAGATTAAAACCCACCCCATTATAAAACTTAAATTCTCATTAGAGCCACCATTACATTAAAATCTATGAGATATCTTGACGTAGTGATTGAACATGTGGTTGCACCCACACACATTATATTAATGATCTCGCGACTCATACACATTTAAGTAGATTAAAACCCACCCCTATATATTTTTTAAGACAAAATAAAAATAAAAGTCAAACATTACTAAAGAAATTATATTCCTAAATTTTCAAAACTTTAAAAATATCCCATCACATTAAAGATAGATATAAAAATTAAAATTAAGATATTTTTAGTTCATTATCATAATACTAAATAAAAATTAAAATACTTAGCTCAAAATAGTTACATCCAATAATAATAATAAAAATATACCCAATAATAATAATAATAAAAATATACCCAATAATAAAAAAGAAGTTTTCACCTTTAAACAAGGTTTCATTTAAACTAGAACTTAGACTTAAACACGTTAAGACTCTTGGAAATAAGGGGTTGAAGATATAATTGCACAAAAAAAAATTCTATTAAAAATAATAATGACTCGTCCATATATAAATGGTAATAAATAAAAAATAATAATAATCATCCTACAAATATAAAGCTATTCCCAAAACGGGTGTGGAATACAGCAAAACAAAAGACAAACTTAATATCAAGAAAAAAGCTATCCCCTATGGAATGAAAAAAGACATATTATTAATATATATTATATTCATTATCAGTAACATGAATGTTCATCGTAATCATGAGCATCTTGACCTCTGAAAAATCAATATATCAACTACAAGTTGAAATTGAAGGATCCTTTATCAAAATGCCACGCACTTTTGACATTTATTTAGACAAACTACTTGGGGAATATGGGTAAGGTGATCCCAGATTTTGGGCATGTAACCCGCACAGAATAAAATTAAACGGTTATTCAAATTGCTATCAATGTAAATTCAAATCATATTTTATTTATATAATTTTAATTTTAATATTTTTTTCCTTCTAAATTTATAAAAATTTATTGGTTTATATATAAGCAATTAGATGGAAGAATAAATCTGAAAGAGTAACAATTTTTTTAATTAAAACACAAAAATCGTATATTTACGAATTTATTTTTTTTTGTTATTAAAATGGTATATTTATATATTTAAGTTTTTGATATTAATTTTTGAGAAAGTTCATAGGAATGTATTTTACTTATTATTTATATTTATCATTATAAACAATAGTTTAATATATAAATTAATTTCTATCAATCACATCAATATGAGTATACAAATTATTTTCTCTAAATTACACCAACATGAATTTAGGTTAACTATTACCAATTTTTATCAAAACAAAAATGGGATACACAAATATTAAACATACTCGATACATAAACATGAAACATAATGTTGAAGGATCCCTATCTTATTGACTTGTTGCTACAAAAAAGAAAAGAAGGAACTCTACAATTTGGTTGGGAGAATGAATTGAATTTTGAAATTTGTTAAAGGAGAATGGACTGTAAAAAATTATTATTTTACATATTTATATGTAAATAGATTGTTTTTATTAAATCTAGTAGTTTTGGGAACTTGGAAAATTTGGCAGGCCACCAAAGAGGCCTGTCATCAATCCTCATCCCTAACTATGAAATTTGGTGTTGAGAAAGTTTCAAGTTGTTTAGTTGTTTATAACTACATAAGAATTCAAAGGAATCATCCAAAACACACTAAGAAATTTGAACGGTGTGACCTGAGGCAGCAACAAAAAATACCATGAAATTTTGTCAACTTGAGAAACAACAACCCAAAACAAGACCCTACCATGAACAGCTAATTGCTTGTCTCCAACCCTAAAAAGTTGGCAAGAAAAGTCAAGACAATCATATAACAAAATCATAACAATTAGTCAAACAAAAAGGAAAAACCAACAATAGAAAAAATGACAAATTTAAACCAACAGAAAAACTAAACACACTATTCACAAAATGAAATAAAACAATGGTTGAGGCTATTGACCACATTTATCAAAAAAAAAAAAATGAGCATTTAAACACATTGACCAAAAAAACGAACATTTCAACACTAAAAAGCCAACTCTGTAAACTACCCAAAAAAAGTCATACACAATAAAAATCAAAAGTCAAAACTCAATTCAACCTCACCACCCATAAACAAAATGAAACACCTTAAAAACCTAGAAAATCAAAACTCAATTCAACCTCACTACCATAAACTAAATGAAACACACAAAATAGCACCAAAATACAACTGATCCTAAACATTGTATTCAACCAAAATATTATTAAATCCTAAGCATTCATCGAAAGTTCCCCAGAAAAACAAAAACAAAAAAAACAGCAAATAACTAATTCAATAACCAACCCTATGAATAAAACAAAAATAAAAAATAATGCTGCAGCATCATCATACAGCCACAAACAACTTCCCAAAATGATAAGCAAATACAAGAAACCAACCCAGCGTCGCACGCGTTTATAGTGAAGATGATTCACTCTAGCAAGCTGCCACATTTGAGGGATGAAGAAATACCAAACAACTATGTGTAAGACATGAAGAAATAAAAATTACATTGATTTCGGTCACCAAACAAATTTAATTCCAGATGCCTCTTATCACACGGGGAGGCCATGGAGGCCCTGCAGACAGACACATTTGCACAATGAAGTTTAGGCAGACACAAAGGTTGCAGAGGCACCATAACATTGGTCCCTCGGGGGGACTACTAAAAGCAGATTTTTACCAAATATGTAAGGAAATATCTGTGTAATTAAATTATTCTTCATTTGATACTTTTCGGTGGAAATTTGATAACAGAATAAGCTCAAATGTTCAATCATGTCAGCATATCCTAAATTATATTAACAACAACCCGGAATCGACTTTCAATGATGCTTTTATATACTATTATTGTCACTGAATTCCCAGTGGACTAATACAGAAATAACGATTGAGGAGAGATTTGCTTATAATATCCATGACATATTGACTTAATACGGATCAAGATCATGGTTCTAACGATCATATTGATTATTTCCGACTATTATGTTAATTAGATTGGCAGAATACATTTTTAGATTTATTTTAAATTAGGTTAAAATTTAAAATATAGATTTAATATAAGTTTAGAAGGATTTAATTTTTTTAAGTGTAAATTTTTTATGATCTTAGATTATTTAAATATTTTGTATAATTCTTTTATTTTTTATTTTTTTATTTGGTAGATATAATAAATTTTCAACTTTGATAACTAACGGATAAAGTTATACATCATACTCGATTATGAATTTACTATTATTATTATTTTTCGTGAAGAGGCATCCCAAACAATGGATACTTTAACAGGGTGTACAATCCTAAAAACTTTTATATTAATGACAGTTAAATCTATACCATTGACACTTATCAGAGTATATTCAGCATATTGGTTAATATAATTGTGCTAGTATAGAACTTTTAAATAAAATTATATTATTATAGAAAAAAATGACATTGAAATTTTATATGGTTTTATTTTATATTCTTTTTCTTTAGTAGGTGGGTAAAAACTTCTCATGAATCTATGTTACACTAGGATAAAACTTTAAGGATGAAAATTTATGTTAAAGTTTAGAAATTTTTGCTAATTTTACAAGTTTTTAACATGTAAATTATAAATGTTTTGTGATATTTTTGTAAAAATATTTAAATTTCTAATGATTTTGTATAGTATATATAAAATTTTGGTGATTTTAAAACTAAAATAACTATATAATAAAATTTAGGCGAATCATTTTGCAATATTAGCTCACCTACAAATATTAGCCTCTAAAATTTCCCCACTACATAAATAATTTCATATTTTGCTTACTACACAAATAATTTCATAGAATATTATCTTAATAGAAGAAAAATAATCCAAATGAAAAGTAGCATGGATTAAATTGAATTTTTAAATTTTAATTTAAAATTGTCGTATATTATTTAATTTAAAATTGTTGTATATATTTTAATTTAAAATTGTTGTATTGATTGAATTGAATAGCTTTTGTTCATTATAATTAAAAAAAATATCTTATTTAAACTTTATTTAAATGAATAAGGGAACTATTATTTTCTTTATTTAAATTTAATTTCATAAATAACATATACATATATAGCTAAATTTTAATAATAATTCAAACTTGGTATGTATGTTTTATTTATTATAAATAACCATAATTATTAATTAAATTTAGTTTATTTATTATATTTTTTTATATTAATAAAATTGAAGAAATTGATATCCCAAGGGTATATAACAATTGATATATTAAAGAACTTCTTATGTAATGGTCACAAGGTGAAAATTTAGTGGGGGCCATGCCTTCCTAATCATTAACTAGGGGTACCCTAATCATTATTTAAAGGATATAATAGTAGGTGCTGGAATCTACCCTATGCCACTCCAATACATAGGAGGAATCAATCGATAATACCTCTATAAAGCTTAAATTCACATTAGGACTACCATTATATTAAAAGTCATGGGACACCTTGAAGTAGTGGTCGAACAAGTGACTATACTAACACACATTATATTAATGGTATCGTGACTCATGCACATATAAGTGGATAAAAGTCCACCCCTTATCTGTTTATTTAAAAAAATAAAAAGTAAAATCTCACAGAAGAAATTATATCTTTAGATTTTCAAAACTTAAAAAATATTTAACAATGTTAAAGATAAATATGAAAAATAAAATTAAGATATTTTTATTTTATCATCATAATACTAAACAAAAATTAAAATACTTAGCTTAAAGTGATTGGATCTAATGATAAAATGGAGATTTTCACCTTTGGGCAAAGTTCCATTCAAACGAGTACTTAGCCCTAAAACCATTAAGACTCTTAGAGATAAGATGTTGAACATATGATTGCACTAAAAGAGATTGTATAAAAAATGATAATGACCCATTGAGATTTCTAGAAATAAGATATTCAACATATCATTTCACTAAAAGCGATTGTATTAAAAATGATAATAACCCATACATACATAAAGGGTAACAAAGAAAAGGAAATAAAGACAATCATCCTATAAACTAGAAGCTACTGCCACAGCAGGTGGTGACACAAACAAGCCTCTACAACTTCTTGAACTTCGATGCAATTTTTCCCATTAATTGTAGTTCGAGCTTGTTTCTCCTCCAATTCAAATCTATGGAGGCATCTCCCATATGTCTGTAGTGTAGGAGGATACAAAAAATATGAAATCAAGTCTCATCACCAACTCTGGCCTTTGGAGTTTTGGTGTTTGGAATCAATTTGCAGTAGTCTCGCCCATATTTATTTCCAAATTAACTTTTAGCTCCATTTTTTTTGTATATCTTAAAACAAAGTCCAATTTATATGTATATATCATGGCTCCCACCAGTGCAAGTCAGGGGTCGGCCCCAACTTGTGGTTAGAGGTCAGAGCCTGCTTCCCTTTGTGAGTCTTTTCCCGTGCACTCAACTTCTTCGAAAGCCGACTTGACCAACTAGGCTTCAACCAGGATCGAGGCTTCGGGGGTCTACTCCCTTCTTCTACACTTTTTAACTTAATCTTGAAGGCCCTACTACTTCAGGGCCTAATTGGACTGAATGGTTATTACCCCAAGTAATTGGGCCTAATTGGACTGAATGGTTATTACTGTGACTAATTTTTTCCTGACTTTAGCTTTGTTCATACTTAGACCGTTTTATATGCATTCCCATTGTAGGCATTTTATATGCATCATCAAATTAAATAACAAAGGGTATTTTTAAAGGCCTCATTTGCAATATTGAACACATAGAGGACATTAGGTAGCATTCAAATTCTATTACAATTTAGAACATGAATAATTACAGAGAATTTATAGTGCTCATTGGCTGAGCTTTTTCTCAACAGTTCTATCTCCTTTGCACTAATCTTCTATATTTTTATGAGAGTCTCTTTAACCAAAATATCTACACATGAAATATCCCAACAAAATGACCACATGGGACACACTCGCAATTTTCTATAACTTCCTAACTCCTAATCTTAATATTTGTGATTATTTACAAAAACCCATTTTCTATAACTTCCTAGCTCCTAATCTTAATGTTTGTTGTTATCTACAAAGCCCATTTAGACACAACACAAACTCATCTAAAATATCATAACAACCTAATATTCTAGACTCTTTCTTAACAACCTAATATTCGACTCTTTCTTAAGACATCTAGATTTACATTAATTCTCATAATTCCTCATTTTATACAAAAATAATTTATAAAAAATACAAATGAGAGAAATAAAATCGCTTTAACATAACCTCTTTAAATATCTCTAAAACTATTTTTAAAATATGCAATGAAATTATAGTTTAGAGATTTTCTTACTCTAAATTTTTAAAAATATAGTTTAGATATTTTCTTACTTTAAATTTCATATGAAATTTGTTATTATTATTATTTCTATAATTGTTATTATTATTATTTCTATAATGGCAGAAGTATCATCAGAAACATAATTTTATAATTTTTTTAATAAGAAAAAACAATTTACATCTGGAATTTTGCAAGAGTTTACACTTGAACAACGAAACACTTTAGTAATGAGCTATTTATAAGCTCAATGTCCTAACTATCTCTAATTATGGATCACTTATAAAATAAGAAGTATCCACTTGCAATAAAAGCTATTCAAACAACTTACTAACAATTCTTCTAAATTAAAGCCTAAGATAAGACACATTTGTAAAGTCATATCTTGTTACAACAATATACTAATTCTAAATGTCTCTATTAAATAACTAAATATTCTAAATTAATAATTATTAATTTAATATCTTAAATTAATAATTATTTTATTTTAATTTTATAATCCATAATAATATTTATTTTGAATCATTTAATATTTATTGTATTTTATATCTAAAATATAGCTTTTATATTAATTTTTTCCAATATCTTAAATTAATAATTATTTTATTCTAACTTTGGATTATCTAACCTTTATCTCTTATTAATTGAAACTATTTTATATCTAAAATATACCTTTTAGATTCAATTTTTTCCAACTACGAGTGTGCCAAGATCAACTATTTTTCATACCAATGCATCACTTTAGAATGTTGCTGGATAAATTGACGATAGAATTGTACTAAGTGCTCACATCTTTTGAAATATTTCAAGTTCCGAGAGGGTGATGTCATAGCTTCAACAACAATGGGATCATTTCCATTCTTCATGGTTACATAAATTAAAAATTAAGGTGTTTTTATCCACCTTTATACTTTACATTTAATTTTAAAAATAAAATAGAAAATAATAATTTTATTCATGTTACTCTGATTGTGCACATGTTCAATATGTATATAGTCCCATTAGGATAAAATATATTCACTTGTGAAATAAAAATTTCCAAAGCTTAAAATTTATTATTATTCCCTCTCTTCCATCCATATCTGCATGTAATAGTGTGGCACTCATGCATCTGCATTATAATAGTGTGACACTCATTCGTGTGTATGGATTGTAGAATGTGATTTTTTATCTTGTTATTATGCATTCGTTAATAACTGCTTTGGGAAGTTCCACGAAAAACTCCTCTGCAAATCCAAACTTTCTTATAGCAATTTCTTTATTGTTATTTTTCAATGTTGAATCCATATAATATAAGTTAAATATTTCATTTTTTATACTTAAATTATATTTGATGATACGATCATAATTATTTTTTAATATAAAATATTTTATAGATTTTGTTTGATTTTATTATTATTTATATTAATAAAAATAATTACTAATTTTAATATACTATCGCAAGAATCATTAAAATTTATTTCATTTATATATTAAGAAATCATTATTTATTTATAAAATTATATTTAGAAAAGATTAAGTTACTTAAAAAAAATCCTATAATAATAATTATATGATAATAACAATATAGGGTTTATAATATTATATTAAGATTTAATATTAGTTAATATATTATATTAATTGATATACAATATGTTATTATTATTATTGGTGGTGGGATTATATTTTAAAATGAAGTTATATAATATTATTATATACTATTATGATAATAATATAGAGTTTATAATATAGGGTTTGGGTTTATAATATTGGTTTTAATATTAGGGTTTATAATTTTGGGTTTAGATATAGTCAACCTATGTTTAAGATGACCAAAAATGGTTCATATGGTCAATATGGGTCAACATGGTAAAACTTGGTCAACCATAACCTTTCATTATCATTATAGACAAACATATATGTCAAAGAAAAATGCGGTCAACCATAGTCAAATTATTCAAACCTTGTTCACCCATGGTAAACTTGATCAAGTTATTTTCACCCATTATTAAACCATGCTTACCCGATATGAAGTCCTAACTAGACCTCACAACATTTGGAGTAGGATTCCCAACAGTGGGTGATAATGTTATGCCTTGACGAAGGAAACATGGATAGGGAAGTATGATAAGCTTGGGTGAGAGCAAGTGTGTGACCCTGTGGAGAGTCAAGAGTGATGCATGAAGGTTCCAACACACAAAGGGAAAAGGAAGTCTTCCCCTTGGAAGTCTGTAATAGTATGCATCTTGAAAGGAACACAAGAGTGAAATGACATCACAAGCTAAGATGCGGAATAGTCCATAAGTTAAAGTGATGAGTTAATCCAATAAATCGTATTCAACAAGATTCATACAAATGAAAACAAAATAGTTCATAAGCATATGTGTAAGTTAAATAACATACATTGTCAATACAAAAAGAATATTCCTACTATATTAACAACATATGCATGAAAGCGTGTTGGCTTTGATTTTATTATTATAAGTGAAAGTTCCATCCATACATACACCATTGATGACCACTAGCCCTAATAGTGGAACATGACAATCAAGAACACTTGCTCCTCCAAAGAAGTATACTCGCTCTATGCTATGGAGAAGTCAAGGTTATTTACAATACTCCCAAGCTCTTTCTAAGCGTAAGCCTAACCAAAAGCTTCACTCCCAAAACCCTGTTACATGAGTTATGAGGTTTTATTTATAATAAGAGTGGGGTGACTCTTTATCTTCCCTTTGCGACCTTTGGACTATCCTCATGACTCTTCAACCTTTTTACAAAATTACACATTACATTACATGATGACTCTTCATATTCCAATATTGACACTTTGAATTTGAATTATAACATAATTACAAATAATATCACATTTCCCACTTGTGCCCATATAAGACAAAATAGGATAGGGACAACCTAACAAGACAAAACACTATGATTTTGGAGTTTGGGGGAAGTCTAGCTCAACAACTTCCACTTGTTTCTTCTCGGTTACATATTGGTTCCAAGCTTTGTACTGTGTGATGCTTTCCCCAAACTTCTTAACGATGTCTTGCTAGAAGTGGACTCTAGCCTCCATGGCATCTAGGTACACTGTCTTGGAACCTGTATCCAACTCATTTTGAAGCATGACTAACATTGTCTTGACTTTGATAGGAACACCGATGAAAATTTTCATGTTATGTGAGCTTAGCTCCAAGTCTTCCCTTATGGTCTCCTATCTTAGCTACTTCAAGTACTCTTCAACCTCCTGCCAAACTTGCTTCTTCGGTTTAGCTTTGGTGAGGGACCCGATTGATGGGATCTGGTGTTTTCTCACCAATAAATCCAAACTACTATCCAACCGGGCATATGAGGCCTGTGTGTTGCCAATGAATGAGGCGAGATGCTTGTTGTTCTGAATCAACATTTGAGCCTTTGCCTTCTCCAGCTCCGTTGTGGCTTCATTTTCTTCATGAAGTCAAGAGGGTCCCCTTTGAAATGCATTATCCACTCATGTACATAGGAAATTGCATCATGTAATTTTTTAAGGTTTTAACAAACTCTTTTCTCTTCTTTTGTAGGCCATGTGAATAGACAACTGTTTTATGCATGGGGAAAAACTCATCATAGAGCTTCTGCATGGTTTCTCCAAGTGTTCATACTTCGGCAAGTATCGTTGCTCTCATCTCCCTCAATGTAGAAACTGTATTCTGTGTTGATCCTTGAAGTTGTTCTGCCTCTTGCCTGGTAGCCTGCATGTTCTTTGCCAGTTTCTCATTCTTGGCTGTCAAATACTAAACATTTGATATTGCTGCTTCTGAACATTTGATATTGTTGCTTTGGCCAAGATGGCTTCGACAATGGAAGTTAGATTTTTCCTGGTATTCGACACTATCACCCTTTGTTTGATGAATGCAGGTGAAGTGCGATCATCCAAAAAATGCTTTATCCATGCTTGTACAATCCTCTTCTAGAACTCATCGAATGATAGATTGTACACATCCATGACTGCATCATCACTAAGGAGAACAACATCGCCTTGCTCGCTCGAGGTTGGCTCTGCTATTGGAGGTGGTGGAGATTGAGGGATGACTTGTGGTGCTCTGGCATCAGGTCAACATCTTCATGTTGTGACTCTTTTTCCAACTCCATGTTTGTAATTTATATCAATTGCTCAATATTCTGAGTAAGCTCCTAGTCCTGCATCTGTTCACCTTCCTCCTTGGTTGCTGCTCATTCTGGTTTTTCAACATGTATCAACCTTGATTCCTCTATCATCACATTCTGCCTTTGTTCTTCTTCCTACTTCTACTTCTCTTCTCATTCTCTCCTCCTTAACTCATATGCTTCCTTCAACTTCTTCTTTGTCTCCTGCAACTTCATTTCTGCTTCTTGCAACCTCTTATTTTTCTCTTCCTCCAGTCTTCTCTTTGAATCCTTTGCTTCCTCTTTTCTCCTGTTGCCAAATTTTCTTTCGTGATAAGAGAATCTGCTTTCATTTTTCAATTTTTCTCTCCCTTTGTACCATCAACAATCTTCCTCTTTCCCTTGTCCTACATGAGATTGTTTCCTTCTACTGTTGTTTCTTCCAAAATCATTTTTTTCTATGGAGAAGAATTTAAAGTCCTTGCTATATTAACCAACTCATTGAGTTTGGAGGCACTATAATAGTACCTCCAAATATGCTCCTTTGGCCAATGATATGCCCTGCTGATCCACAGAAAGTAAACTCTCGTACAATGGTCCTTGGAAATACTGATGGGATCATATGGATTAGAGTCCTTAGTGTCGAATTCAAATCTCATTATCTCCTTAGCCTCGACATATGTGACTTTCAAGTTATTTATCTCGTATAATCTGATTTGCAAAGGAAGAGTGTGCCATGGTGCTTTCTTCTTCCTATGTAGTGTTGTTGATAACCTTGTAGCGAGGTGGTATGATACTTCTTGCATGATCAATTTGTCAATGGCATACCTTGGTAATACATGCAGAGGATTCTCTCCACCCCTTGGTAATACATGCAGAGGCTTCTCTCTGCTAAACACTCTGATGAAGGTGCCACTTGGTGAGGCATACCAATCTGCAATGTTTACTATTACCTTGATTACTTATCGGGACATGCAAGGTGGATCTTGTTCAAATATAAGCTTGTATAGCGGGATGATAAAGTGGTCATTTAGTCATGCCATTACTCCTCAATAACTGCATTCTAAAAGAAACTTGCAATAGATGTTCATGACAGTCTCTCTCGGTGTCCATGTCTAGTTCATGCTAGAGAACTAATGTTGCACACAGATTGCATCCAGTAAGTATGCAGACATATAGAACCTTGTTCTCTCATCCTTGGGTGGATTCTGAGCTTTTGCTACATGGGCCTTCAATTATTGAGCCAACATATCCAACCAGTTGAATGGCCTCCCATCATTCACCAACTAATCCAATAAGAATACCTATGCTTTAGGAAAGGTTTTTGTTCTCTCTTGACCATGGATTCTGCAAGAAAATATAATCAAGAGCTGGTAAGCCTTCCTGAGGGACTTTGTCTTGTACACATGGGTGGGTTTCTGTCAAAACTTCAATGGCTCTTTCACCCAACGCTTGAAAATGTCTCTTGTGTTCACAAAGAAATGGGTGGCATAGAAGAGTGAGTCCAAGCACTTCACTGGGTTGGGAAAGTGATACATATGCTGAAAGTATTACACCTTGAAGAAGGCAAGCTTATGCCCATTGGCATTGCTCAACGTCATAGTCTATTCATACGTATGTAAGACAATCCAGATAATGATGCCCACACATGGGAAGGTGGGATACCTGCATACAACTTTGTATATCCCTTATTGCCAAATGAAAATATAAACCTACCAGTCCTCTAAGTCTGTCTCAAAGTCCTTTGGAAAAGTATCTTTTATTTGTTTCCATGTCAATGTTGATCCCTTCTCTATAAACAGTCGAGTATTTTCATACACTAGCAAATCAACTGATGTATGCTCAATTGCTTCCCTAGTACTGCTCTCGGTGGTTTACTTTGATGCAACTCTCATAGATGCCATGGTAACAGTGACTGCTGGACAGGTGCTCAACAACTATTGTACCTATGGGACATAAATGATACTCATGGCAAGAAAATGTAAGTTTAAAGAAAAATAACTTACGAGGCAAGTTCAAGCTACAAACCAAGCACTAGATGGAAAGGATTGTGCAATTTTTCTTGACAAGGGGACTAGCTTCCTCTGGGAACTTTACATTGCACAATCCCAAAAGGCAAGGTCAAAGCTTGTTAGTTGAAACTATGTAATGCATAGTTCATCCTGGGAAAAGTCTTGGGATTGCATAGTCTCAGTGGCCAACTTAAGAGGCTGACTCATGGAACTGCGCAGTACATAGTTGGAGCTAGCTTAGATTGTGCACTACACAATTCTAGAGGCCAAGCTTGTGGCTTGAGCTTCCATATTGCATAGTTCTAGCTATGAAAAGTGAGATTTGACCAAGGGAAACCCAGATTTTCCCAAAGGAAGTGTGAAAAACAATTATATCTGAGAGATAGTGTGAAGCTGAGTGCAAATATGACTAAGTGTAGATGAATGCATGTGAATAAAGTGCAAAAATTTATTAAGCAGAAGGAAAATGAAGTGTGCCAAAACGACGACTATTGGTACAAAACAGGAAAAATAATGCGACACTTGGGAAAGGAAATCTATAACTTGAAACAACAATTCTACAAGTTAAAACAAGTTAAAATTCTAGAAATCATGAAAAGAAACAAGTGAAACAACACTCACATTGATCTAGGTTGATATTGGTGGCCACCTGCCTATTCCACTTGGACCCCACCATTGTTTCTTTTAGTTTTTTAGTTTCCTTATTTGTAGCACAATTTACTATTTTTCATAGTTTTTCGGGTAGTGAACTTCCAGAGTTTTTTTGAGGCCCTAAACAACATTTTTTGGGAAAGATGGGAGGAACATGGGTCATAGATTGATGTTTCTAACTCCAAAGTTGTAGTCCTTAGATATATCTTTATAACGAGGTATTGTACGCATCAAACAAAGATCATATACCAAAGTTACGACCCCAGGAAGTTGATGTACCAATTTACAGTCCTTACAAAGAGATGTATTCCATTGTGTAGGCCTATCAATAATGGAAGCATTACATTTTGGGGAAGGGAAAGACCATCCACACAGTCCACCAGCCCATGCAGTTCATACAGACACAAGGGAAGTTGTAGAATGATCACCATTAGAAGTGGTCCACATACCTGCAACAGTTCAATTTGAATATCAAGTATAAGAAGGGAAACACCAATAATGTTGTAGATTTCCTTAGCCGACCACCGATCATGTTATTAACCACTCTGCTCAACTCTTGTGGGCACGAGAATTCTGATTGGCCACTTCTCTACACAAGCGGCCCAGAATTCGGCCACACATACTAGACACTCTTGGAGGGTTAGCAAGTTCCAGATTTTCACCTCTAGGATGCCCTATTATGCCACCCAAGACACCTTTGTGTTCCTTCAAGTGAGCGTGCCAAGATGATTTGGGAAGCACACTATAGTTGGGCTGCTGGGAATTTAGGGGTCGAGAAAACGATGGCAGTATTGCAGAAGTATTTCTACTGGCCAAATCTTTGATAGGATGTTGGAAAGTACATTAGATCCTGCACTGCCTGCGCCATTTCCAAACTGACCATCAAGCTACAAGACCTCTATACTTTGTTGCATACCCCTAGTTGACCTTGGAAATCCATATCCATGGATTACAAGTCAGGCATTCCTTCTACTAAGCATGGAAATGACTGTGTTTTTGTGGTCGTTGACAGATTCTCAAAGATGGCCATTATGGCGGTCTCTAAGAAGCATATCACAGTGGAAGCCACTACTAAACTCTTCGTTGAATGAGTGTGGGTACACTTTGGGATCCCACAGTCTATCAGATCAGATTGGGATAGTGGGTTCCTTAGTACATTTTGGTCCAGTCTCTGGTCGATGATGGACACTAAGCTCACTAAGTCCACAACTTTCCATCCCCAAACTGATGGCTAGACAGAGGTCATCAACAGGATGATTATATGCATTCTGCGCATGTACAACTCAAAATCATCCACACACATGGGATGAGAGCCTCCCCTATGTCCAGCACAGCTATAAACGAGCTCTCCACAACTCGACTAATCATAGCCCTTTTCAGGTGGCCTTGGGATTTCAGCCACTATGTCCCATTGATGTGGCCATACCATTTGCAGCTACCCTGGTAGATCGGGCTCATGTCCAATCCAAAACCAATAAGGAAAATAGCTTCATTGTGAACATCCAACATATCTGCCAGTAGGTCCACGACATTCTGGAGAAATCAAATTCCAAGTATAAGCAGCGACATGATCAACATTGAGTGTCACACAAGTTTCAAGTAGGTGGCAAAGTCTTGTTGCATTTGCAAAAGGAATGCTTTACTGGAGCCTATTGAAAACTCAAACCTCCCTGACATGGTCCTTACAACATTACCAAGGTTGTAGGAGACAATGCATTTTAGCTCAACATTCCCTGATTTCTTGGTCTGCACCTAGTGTTCAATGTGGACCACCTTCAACCATACTTCCGACCATTGCTAGACACATCAAACATTGCAGAACAACTCACACCTACAAAGTTAAATCGAGATTGCATGGAATAAGCCACAACTGATCGAATCTTGGACACACAAATCAAGAACACCTAAAAACAAAGGATCAAACTATATCGAGTTGTCAAAGTAGGCCAACTCCTTCACCAGGGGAAGTGGCTCACTAGGGACCAAGTTCAGCAAAAGTTTCCTCATCCCATGGAGGAACTCAACGCAATGGGGACCATTTCTTCCTAAGGGTGGAGGAATGATCCAGGTGGATATTGGTGGCCACCCGCCTATTCCACTTGGACCCCCAACATTTTTTCTTTCAGTTTTTTAGTTTCCTTATTTGTAGCACAATTCACTATTTTTAGCAGTTTTTTAGGTCCTAAACTTCTACAGCCATTTTGAGGCCCTAAACGATGTTTTTTGGGAAAACTGGGAGCAAAATCCTTCTAATGAGGTTTTGTGTGCATCAAATGGAGATCACATGCCAAAGTTATGACCCCGGGAAGTTGATTTACCAATTTGCCCAAATGGGGCCCATAGTTTTGCGCTTCATCTCCTATGGTTAGGTTTTTGGATGTTTAGGGTTTTCCATTATTTCTCAATAATAAATAGGCCTTGGAGACTCATTGTAGCACAGTTTAGAGGCATGCAACCACCACATCTCTTTTCAGAGATAAGCTATCATCACCCGAGCTAGTCTTATTTCCATTCTGTTTCTAAGCATATTTTAGTATTGAATATTAATGAAATTAAGTGTTATTTCTACTGCATCTTTGTATTTATGGTTAGATTTGTAATTTTTTGCGTTCTTGCTTAAATATGGATCACACACAAGCCAAATAACAACAAACGATAGAAAAAGCGGAAAACGGTGACAAAAGAAAAACTCATTCAAAAAAGCGACGATGATCACACTGAATGCTCCCTGATCTCCTCGATAGTGCTAGAGCTCCAAGATTGAATGTGCAAATGAGCTCTAGCAACATCAATTAAATATATTTGGACAAGGGTTTATGATGCACATCCCTAAAATCAAGGAAAAATAAACACTTAGTGGAAGTTTCTAAAAATAGTGCAACTGCATCCTTCGGGATACTAAGAATAGATCCCTATCTTTTAGGGATGTTTTTTATTTTTTTCTTTTTTCTTTTTCTAGGGAAACTTTCCATGCACACTGCTGGGAAATACAACCTAGTTCCGGGAACTAGGCAACTTTCTGGATCAGTGCACTGCACCTTTTTTGAGCTTAGTGAGGGTTGCACAAGTTCTAGGCTCAATGTTGGGTTTCCTCCCAATTATTGCACATTTTTTGAGCTCAAGGCTCGCTGTATGATTGCACAATTCTCTTCATCAAGGCTAGTTTCCTACAAGGATTCCTCAGTTTCTGGGGGTAAGCCCAAAACTGTTGTGGGACCAAGTTATGAGATCATATTATGACTTAGAAAATCAACTTGTAAGAAAACACAAGCCAAAATGAGAAGGGCGAGTCTTAGTCGAAGGACAGATACCTGGATTAGTGCGAGATGAGATATTGTGGTTAAGAAGGAAGGCTCCAAAATTGAAGCATGGACAAAATTTTTGAGGGTGGTTGTAGCCGCTGCAAAAAAATGGTACATAAACTTATCAAATGGTTCAATGTGACAATTGTTGTTGCATTGTGAAAAGCAGTATTACAATGTTGAATTGTTAGATTCTGACATAAATTTATTTAATGACGCAATGTGACAAACATTATCGCAATGTTACATTACATTGAAATATATTATACATCACAAAATTAGTTAACCACAATTATTAATGTGGTTGACTATGTTTTACACTCAACACTCTTCAGCCACAGTCAAACATAACCGCCTATTAATATTCTTGATTAATATTAATAGTTAAACATATTCAACTACACTAGTTAAACATAGTAAAACAAATTTAACATTTATAGTCAATGTTTATATACTTGACCATGATTAAACTTGGTCAAACCTATGTTTACCATATTTAACAAAATTCAAAAGTCACTCATAGTTTTCCTCTATCAATGTAACTCAAACCATATTCAATTATACTCAGCCATGGTTGACCAAAGTCAAACATTGTCAACCTTAGTCAACTAAGTTCATCCTTGGTCGATCACAATCAAAATTAAAAAATGTTTAATAATAATAATAATAATAATAAAGTTGTCTAATAATAATATTAATATTAAGGTTGAGTATATCATTATATTATTATTATATGATTGAATATAATGTTAATAGTTGACAATAATCAAATTTGGTCAATGTTGTAATGCGACATTATAAAAATAATCAACCTTATTTATTAATATGGTTGTGCTAGGGTTTATAACATTTTAGGTTTATAATATTTGAACCTTTAATATTTGGGTTTATAATATAGTGTGTTTAATATATATGGTTTATACTATTTGAGCTTATAATATTGGGTTTATACCAGGTCATGTTTGGTCAACCATAGTCACTATAATCAATATTCAAACAACATGCTCCATCCATGCTCAACATAGCCAACCATTATTAGGATGGTCAAAATGATCAACCATAGCCTTCAATTATCAATATAGACAAACATAATATATCATAGAAAATTATGGTCAACCATGGTCAAATTAGTCAAACCATGTTCACCCATGCTGAACTTGGTGAAGCTATATGACAAAGTCACAATGTGGAAAAAAATTAATTATGACAAACATTGTTGCAACGTTACATTGTCACATTGTGATAGAAATTTATGGAATGTTGCAATGTGAAAAACATTGTCACATTGTGACAAACATTGTTGAAATGTTACATTACATTGCAATCTATCCAACATCACAATGCGACATTACAACTAATGTGGTTGAGTTTCTTCAACATTGTTTGACTATATATGACATTCAACACTCTTCAAGTTAGAGTAATTAGAATCACTTATTAATATTATGATTAATATTAATGGTCAAACATAGTCTACAATATTAGTCAAACATAGTAAAACAAAGTTAACCTTTATAGTCAATCTTTAAATATTTGACTATGATGAAGCTTGCTTAGCCCTATGTTTTGTTGGGTTGTGTTATATTCTTTCCACAACTAGCTCCCCTAGTGAATCAGGGGGTTATAGGGGAGACAAAGCCCCCCCTTTTTTGCACGGATTGCACAATGGGGGGGTCACACGAGGGGCAGTAGGCCCCCTATTCGGGTGGTTTGAAGGGGGAAGGTAGCGCCCCTCTACGGGGTTTGAGGCAATGCCCCACAGATATTTTTTTTTGAACCCTATATTAGGTTGGGCAGACCTACCTATGGTTTTGTGCATGGTTTTCGCACATGGTTTTGGATGCAATGGTTTTTGGTCCATGGTATTGGATGCTCTGACATGTATAAATATGTATTGTAACATTGAAAGGAACATAATGAAAAATCAATCTGGTAGTCCCAGTTTTGGGATCTAGGGGAAAATATCTGTGTATATGTGTTATGCTCTCACATTGTTTATTTTTTGTGTTTTAGAATTTGTATGTAAGTAATTTCTATACGGGGTTAAAACCTACATTTGGTATCAGAGCTATTTCGCTCAGGCCTGTGGTAGACCCTGTTCAATGGGAGAATTTCGGGTTCGATTCTAGTGGTGAAAGAAGATGATGATGAGTGGAAAGATAGAGATCAAGAAATTTAATGGTCAGAGTTTTGAGTTGTGGAAGCTTAAGATGGAGGATTTGTTGGTGGATAGAAATCAGTGGATCACGGTAGATCCAGGTACTAAACCAACGGGAGTGTCCGATGAATGGAAAAAGAAGCATCGGAAGGCAAAGAGCACAACACGATTGTGTGTCTTAGATTCAATATTGCTGAATGTATCAAGGGAAGCTACCACGAAGGCTTTATGGGACAAGTTAGGGACTTTGTACCAATCTAAGTCTTTGGTGAATAGACTGTTCCTATGGAAAAAATTGTATAACCTAAGGAATGAGAGATGAAGACTCAATGACAGAGCATGTGAATGCATTTAATATTTTGGTAAGTCAGTTATTGTATATTGATATTAAAATTTAAGATGAAGATAAGTGCATTACTTTGTTTTGTTCTCTACCAGATTCGTGGGATAGTCTGGTTATTGCAATAGGTAGCAATGCAACTGCCTTGCAGTTTGATGAAATAGTTTCATCCTTATTTACGAAGGAGATGAGATGGAAAAATATGGAGAGCCAAAATGGTGATGCCTTGTCTATACGAGGATGGTCCTAGAATAGAAACAAAAATAATTCATCGAGTGGGAGATCTAAATTTCCAGGAAATCCTGTAAAGGTGGTGTGATGAAAATGCAGAAAGGAAGAGCACTACAAAAGGGACTGTAAATCTAAAGCTCCTGACAAAGAAAAGGGATCTGATGATGCTCCTTCTACAAAGGTGAAAACAACCTTAGATGAAGGTGGGGATGTGTACTTGGCTTCTTCAAGTACACATGTAGATCATGAGGCATGGTTTATTGACTCAGGTGCATCCTTTCACTTCACTCCTCATAGAGAGTGGTTCTGCGAGTATGAGAAATATGATGGTCGTGATGTCTTCTTAGGGGATGAGAGGAAGGCTAGAATCGTTGGTTGTGGAAAAGTAAAGTTAAATTGCAAGTTGGAAGGGTTAGAACACTTCCAGGTGTTCGGCATATTCCTGCATTGGCCAAAATTTTGATTTTTGTAAGCAAGCTAAATGACGGAGGTGTAAAAACAGTGTTCGAGAAGAATACCTGCAATATGGTTCGAGGAGTACTGGTATTGATGGGGGGAGTTCGGATTGGAACTTTGTACAAGCTGCAAGGTAGCACTATTATTGATGGTTACAATAGTTCTGTGGTTCCTGAAAGAGGAGCATAAAATCTAGTGGTCTCTGGAAAAAAGACCATGCTATGGCATCAAAGGCTTGGAAATATTGGAGAGAAGGGCCTTCGAATACTTCATGGTAAAGGTATGGTAGAAGGTATGACTAATAGCTCTCTGGATTTTTATTTTTGTGAAAATTGTGTATATGGGAAGCAAAATCGGGTGAGTTTCCCTTCTGGTGGTAAGAGGGCAAAACAAATGTTAGAGCTTGTGCACAGTGATGTGTTTGGACCTGTGAAGGTTCCATCACTGGGTAAGTCTATGTACTATGTATCATTTTTAGATGACTTCTCAAGGAATACGTGGATATATTTCCTCAAGAAGAAATCTAAAGTCTTTGACAGGTTTAAAGAATCTAAGGGTCTGGTGCAAAAACAAACAGAGAAGAAGATAAAGGTGTTGAGGACAGATAATGGTGGAGATTTTTGCAAGAATGAATTTGAAGAATTATGTAAGAAGTGTGGTATAGCACGACAGAAGACTACTCCATACACACTTGAGAAAAATGGAGTTGAAGAAAGAATGAATAAGATGATGATGGAAAGGGCAAGGAGCATGCTCAGTGGTGCCAAGTTAGGATAGGAATTCTGGGCGGAGGTGGTGGAGACAGTATGTTACCTGGTCAACAGATCACCTTCATCAGCGTTGGAGGATAAGACTCGATAAGAGGTATGGACTGGTAAGAAACCCTCTCTTTCACATCTAAGGGTATTTGAATGTGATGCATATGTACATGTTCGAAAGGAGAAAATAACAAAGTTGGATAGTAAATTTGAAAAGTGCATCTTTATTAGGTATAGGGATGGTTTGAAGGGTTATAAGATTTGGAACCCAGTAACAAGGAAGGTTGTGTATAGCCAATATGTGGTGTTCAGAGAGATGAAAGATGTTACTAAACATGAAGTGCCATCAAAGGAACCTGAGAAGATAGAGTTTGAGCTAAAGGAGGAAGAATCAGACTCTACAGCAGAAGAGGAATCAGAAGATGAAGAGCCACACACTCCAGTTGTGAGAAGATCAGTTCGAGAAAGAAGGCAGCCAGAAAGGTAGAGTCCATCTACTTTCTATTCGAATTTTTCTTTATCTATTACTAAGGATGATCCCAGAAATGTGAAGGAAGAAGTAGATTCAGAGGATGGAAAACTCTGGAAAGAGGCCATGGTTGATGAAATGGAATATTTGCACAAAAATGAGGCTTGGGATCTGGTGGAGTTACCGGCTGGAAGGAAACCCATTGGCAGCAAATGGGTGTTCAAGAAGAAGAAAAATACAGAAGGAAAGGTGGAGAAATACAAAGCACGGTTGGTAGAAGAAGGTTATTCCCAGGTGTCGGGAATTGATTTTGGTGATATTTTTTCTCCTGTTTCTAAGGTAGTTTCTATTAGATTACTTTTATCTGTTGTTGCTGCTTTTGATTTTGAGGTAGAAAAGATGGATGTGAAAACAAAATTTCTTCATGGGGAGTTGGAAGAGGATATCTACATGAAGAAACCTGAAGGCTTTGTGTGAAGGGTAAGAAAGAACTATTATGCAAGTTAAAGAAGTCTATGTATGGGTTAAAACAATCACCAAGGATGTGGTATCAGAAATTTGATACATTTATACAGGGACTTGGCTTCAACAGAAGCGAAGAAGATCACTATTTGTATTTTAAATTAATTGGTGACCATGTTATTTATCTGGTCTTGTATGTGGATGATATGTTGCTGGTTGGAAATGACAAAGAAACTATCTAGGATTTGAAGACCAAATTGTCCTCCAAATTCGACATGAAATATCTTGGTGCTATAAATTATATTTTGGGCATGGAAATTAAAAGAGATTAGGCAAAGAGGAAGCTCTGGTTAAACCAAAGGAATTATGTCGAGACAATACTACAGAGGTTTAATATCCAGGATAGTAAAACAGTGAAGGTTCCTATTTTTGTAGGTGTAAATTTATCTACTGAACAGTGTCCCAAGACACAAGAAGACGAAGAGGACATGTCCCGTGTTCCATATGCAAGTGCATACGGTAGCCTGATGTATGCGGTGGTATGTACTAGACTATACATTGCACATGTAGTGGGAGTATTGAGCAGGTTTATGTCAAAATGATGAAAAGAGCATTAGACAATAGTGAAGCAGGTTTTTAGGTATTTGCGTGGCACTAGTGATTATGGTTTTTGTTATTAAGGAAGACCAGGATTAGACATATTTTTGGATATTCATGATTTTATTGATGCGGACTAGGCTGGAGATCTAGATTAGAGAATATCTACAAGTGGGTATGTGTTTAACCTATTTGGAGGTGCATTCAGTTGGATGGGTAACAAACAATTTGTAGTGGCACCGTCAACTACAGAGGTAGAATACATGGCATCCACTCATGCAAGCAAGGAAGCAGTTTGGTTGCAAAGATTGTGTTGAAGTATGGGGTTAGTGCAGGGAGCTATAAGGATAGACTGTGATAGCCAAAGTGCAATTTTCTTAGCAAAGAACCCTGCTTACCATTCAAAGACAAAGAACATTGATGTTGAGTATCACTTTGTGAGGGATATGATAGAAGACAAAAAGTTATTTCTGGTAAAGGTGGACACTTTGAAGAATACTACAGATTCATTGACAAAATTTGTGAGCTCTGAGAAGTTCTCTTGGTGTAGAGAAACAATGGGCATTGCAGGGCTGGATAAATGACTAAGCTCTCCTGTGCCCCCTTGTGGAAAGAAAACAACAAGTGGGAGAATGTTGGGTTGTGTTATATTATTTCCACGACTATCTCCCCTAGTGAATCGGGGGGTTAGAGGGGGGCCGAAGCCCCCCCTTCATTGCAATGATTGCGCAGTGGGGTGTGGCAGCCCCCCTTATCTAGGGGGTTTGAGGGGGGCAGGTATCCCCCCTCTACAGGGTCCAAGGTAGCACCTCGGGGAAATTTTTTTGGACCCTATATTAGGTTGGGTAGACATACCTATGGTTTTGTGCATGGTTTTGGACGCGATGGTTTTCGGTCCATGGTATTGGATGCTTCAGCATGTATAAATATGTATTGTACCATTGAAAGTAACATAATTAAAAATTAATCTGGTAGTCTCGATTTTGGGATCCAGGGGAAAATCTCTATGTATATGTGTTTTATGTGCTATGCTCTCGCATTGTTTATTTTCTGTGTTTTAAAATTTGTATGCAGGTAATTTTTGTATGGGGATAAAACCTACATGTTTACCATATTTAACAAAAGTAAAAAGTCACTCATAATTGTACTCTATCAATGTAACTTGACCATAATCAATTATAGTCAAACATGATTGACCAAAGTCAAATATTGTCAACGTTGGTAAACTAAACTCATCTTTGGTCAGTCATATCAAGACTACAAAATGTTTAATAATAATATTAATATTAATTTTGACTGATAATAATATTAATATAACATTAAGGTTCAATATATTATTATTATTATATGATTAACTATAGTATTAAAAGTTGACAATGGCTAAATTTTGTCAACGTTGCAATGCAAGATTATAATATTAGTCAACCATATTTACTAATGTGGTTGTGCTAAGGTTTATAACACTTGGGGTTATAATATTGAAGTTTTTAATATTTGGGTTTATAATATAGGGTGTTTAATATATAGGTTCTATACTAGAATTGCCCCAAAAGGTGCAAAGATACACCGAAGGATTAGAATATTGGCAAGATTATTTCCCCAAGAATAGAGCCAAAAATAAGCTCATAATTAAATTGTAGAAATCTAAATTAGCTACATAATTTCAAAAAATAACTTTTAATAACATAAATAATCATAAATTTTTATTTATAAAATACAAATAACTAAATAAATTTAATTACATTCACCATAATGATGACAAACAAATATCTATTTTTACTAAAACTTTAAATGGACACAAAATTTGTAATAAAAAAAACTCTAAATCTTACACCATGTTTAATTTTAAATATAGAATTTCAAAATAATAATTAATATTTTCACATTTTTACAAGCTAACATTTCACCCTATATATTATTACGTTGATGTGGTTGTATTGGTTGGAGCACAGTGTTTCTACAAAGGCTACGAAGCCATGTTTGGCCCCTTGAATGAGATAGTGGAAATTTGTTTAGTGCGGGACTCACAAGGCCATGACACACAAACCACCTCCATCGTCCCTGGCTATTTCGTTCATGGAGCCAACATGATGGAGTACGAGCACGTGATCTCCAAAGGAATGATGCCCAAAGCATGTATTATGGTCTACAAGGTTTGTTGGGTATTTGGTTGCATGACCTTTGACCCACTCTTTGCCTTCCAAAATGCATTAGACGACGGAGTGGTGTGGATGTTATCTCGATGTCAATTGGGTCATATGTGGTTCCTTATGTTAAATTACTAGAACTCTTATGGAAAGAAGACGTTGAAGTTGAATAATCAACCATGTTCATTTATAAATATGTATACATATTTGACTTTACAGAACCCACAACCAAAAGTTATCCATAATAATTAAATATTTACAAGTTTTTATGAGAGATATTACATAAACAAAAAATATTAATTCGATAAAATTAAGAAATTCAATTTTTTTTGGAAAGAAAATGTTCAAGTTCAATAATCAACCATGATCATTTATAAATATGTATACACATTTGACTTTACAGAGCCCACAACCAAAATTTATCAATAGTAATTAAATATTTACAAGTTTTTATGAGAAATATTACATAAACAAAAAATATTAATTTGATAAAATTAAGAAATTCAATTTAAAAAATAAAAAATAAAATAAAAAATATTATAAACAAAATGTATTCTCATCATTAACTATAATTAATAAATAAAATTCATTATAAACCAAATACACTTTAAAAAACACTTCTATATTAATACATAATTCATTATTAATAAACAAAAAATATTGATTCAATTAAATTTACCATTTAATTTTTTTAATAAAAATAAATATTTTATTTTTAAAAATATTATAAACAAAATATATTTTTGTCATTAACTATTAATTAATAAATAAAATCCATTACAAGTTAAATGTTATTTCAAAAGACATTAACTCTCAATTGGAATTATGGTTTTGGGGAAACAGTTGTTATTTTTCCTACCCAGTTGAAATCTTCATATTTGACATGAGCTATAATGTCTTGAATATTGTTGTAATGACTTCATGCCTATGAATATTGTTGTATTAGTTTCTAGTCTTAGTGAACTCTTATGTAAATATAGCTTTGTGAAGTCTTAAGTGAATATGAACTAGTTAAAAACCACACTTTAGCAAATTTGATAAAAAAAAATATTTATTTTAACAAAAAGAAAAGGAAAATAAACATTACTACTAAAATAAAATATTGGGAAGAAAAATCATTAACATTAATTAATGAATATTATTAATTTTGAATAAAAATAATATAAAACAAAATCATAATTTTATATAAACAATTTCTTATACATTAACATTATTAATTTAAAAAAAAAATATTAAAATAAAATCATACTAAAATTATTTATAAAAAATCTCTCATTTTTATTAACCATTGTACTATTTTTATAATCACATAATTACCAAATTAAAAACATCAAAAATAATTATTTATTATTAAACCATTGTACTATTTTTATAATCACAAAATTACCAAATTAAAAACATCAAAAATAATTATTTATTATTAAACTATTGTACTATTTTTATAATCACATAATTACCAAATTAAAAACATCAAAAATAATTATTCATTATTAAATAAAAAATGTTTGATTTAAATTCACCAATACGTTTAAAAAAAATTGCTATACATAAAACCACTACCAAAATTTAAAAACATTTTATTTGAAAAAAAAATTACTATACATAAAACTCATTACCAACAAAACACTATTTAAAAACTTTCATATTAATAAATAAAAATTCTTGATTTTTAAATAAAAAATTTAAATAAAAAACAATCATTTCCAAACTCAAACTTCTTACCAATATTCTCATGATTACTAAAATAAATGTATAAACATAACCCAAACCCAAACCATGGGGTAGGGGATCATCAATACCTCTAACATACACCAGTGTACTTTATTTCATAAATGCGAAAAAATTACACACTTAAAATAATAATAATTATATAATAATAAAAAATTATATAAACACATTATTTTTAATAATAACAATACAAGTAAGTAGCAATAATAAAAGGATGATGTTGCATACAAGTAAAAACAATTGATATTACACATAATTATTGATTTTTTAATATAATGGAAAATAAAAAATGATACAGCTTTTCATACTTAGTCAAAATAAATAATAATTTTTTATTAAATAAATATATAATTCTTATTTGAACTTTTCATTATATAATTAAATAAATAAAAAATTAAATTCAAATAATAAAAAATTCAATAATTTAGATATTTTATTTCACATTATTTTAAATAATAAATAACTTCCCACTTTAGCTCAGTTGGTAGAGCGAAGGACTGTAGTTAGATATAAAATCTTAAAGACATCTTAAGGTTACTGGTTTGAATCTGCTAGGTCAAACGATATCGTTTATCAAATATTAAACTAGAATGAAAAATAAATATCAATTACATTCATAAATTATTAATAGAATTGATAATTTAATGAATAATGTGATTGTGATTTAAATTATTAACAGAATTGATAATTCAATGAATAATGTGATTGTGATTTAAAAGTTATATTACTAATATATCTAGCGTTAAGAATTAAAGCAACTCGTGCTTGAACGGTGGATGAGTCCTCCTGAATGGTGGATTTGTGATCAAGATCAAAGCCCTAAACTGGCATGCTACATTCCAAAACTTCCAGCCAGAGCAAAATGGGCATGCTACATTCCAAAATTTCCAGCAAGAGCAAGCTGCACTTGCTCAGCCTCCAATTCTTTATCATGCTAGAGAATTCCGCTCTTGCTCGGCCTCCAATTGTTTTCCACCCTCCAATTCTTTTTCATGCCGGAGAATTCTACTCTTGTTCAACTTCCTGGTTAGATTTACACTTGTTTCACCTCGGAGCATTCCCTTTTTTCTCAGCATCGAATCCATTTTCGGGCCGAGCACACTGCTCCTGCTGCGCCTCCAATCCGTTTCTCGCAGGGGCAAATGTGAGGTTTGATCGAGGTAAATAAATATTATATTAATTAATGAGAATGTTAGATTTGCTCGAGGTAATAAATCTCCTAAATCGGAAAATAAAAAATGCCAAATCCAACGAGTCCAAGAGAAATTTAGTCCACGTAACAGGAAACACATCCGCTTCGGCACCTCTGGTAGTTGCTGAGAGTGCATTGAAGTCAACCACTGATGTTCGTGATTCAAAAAGTGGTATCTATTCGTTGGTGGATAATTGTTTCAGAAGTCAAAGGAACATATGCATGCCTTGCTAGCTGGTTGAAATCAACGGGGGAAAACAAAAGAATAGTGAGAACTGTATGGTGTCTAACAGAAAGGTAGACGATGGAAAGCAATTAACCGAATCAAAAAGGACACCTTTGGTGTAAATATAGGGTTTAATATATAGGGTGTGTAATATTAAAGTTTAATATATAGGGTTTATCATATAGGGTTTATAACATTATGTTTTTTAATATTAAGTTTATAAAATTAGGTTTAATATATAGGGTTGATAATATTAGAGTTTATAATAATGGATTTATTATTATGATTTTTAATATTGGGGTTTATAATATTGTGTTTAACATTACAATTTATAATAGTGGATTTAATATTAGGGTTCTAGGGTTTAATATTAAACAGTATAATATTATGGTTTAGTATATAGGGTTTATAATATTAAGGTTTAATATTATGGTTTATAATATTGGTTTTATAGTATTAGGATTTACATTATTGAGTTTATAATATTTTTTTTATGATATAGGGTGTTCAAGATATAGGATTCATAATATAAGGTTTTTATAATAAATAAAGTTTACAATATATAGTGGAGTGCTCTCTTAAAATATGAAATTACGGTCAAATTCCACTTTGGATAACTCACTTGATGGAGGTAATGATTTTATTGAATTCCCCTTTTTGAGAGGACAAAAATCAACCTAAATATCACTCAAAACGGATAGGGGAAAGTGTACTTATGAAGAAAATCCCACGTGCACATTACACAAGGTCGACCCTAAATCAAAATGGACACCCTTGGAAGGCTATAAATACAAGTGACCTCTACCTCATTTGGACACCATTATGAGACACTCCTCTAATTTTTTTTTTGGCATTCACGGGTTTGAGGCTCATCTGCGGAGGAACAAGTTTGTTATGAGGTGAAAATGCAGGGTTTCAACCTCATATCTCAGTTTTAGGGTTTTGGGAAACAATCACAAGTGCAACATAGGAAGAAATCGATCAAATTTACATTCACAAAACCTCATCCATGCAAATAGAGCCTTTCACTCACAAAGAAAACTCTCCATCTATGTGACTGGGAGTTAGGGTTTTAGAATCATAGTCACTCGCTTCTCTTAGACCAGATCTGACCCTAGTCACTTGCATGCCATGCTTAAGGGTGCGACTAGGCTGCTATAGTTGCTTTCATGACTCTTTCATGTGACCGAGACCTAAATTATGAAATATTATTTGTCTGAAGATTTCACTCAATGACCATAATATTTGGCAGTTGATCAGAGACAATGATAGTTCATTACACACTTCTGAATCCAAATTTTGAGTAAAAACATTGTTGGGTTGATTTCATGGATTTTGTAGTTATTTTTTGTTCGATAGTTGCATATATGAAGATATGGATAATTGTACTATGCTTTACTGAATCATTTTATGACAATCTAAGAAGAAGAAAAAATTGAAAGGGTTTTCCCCATAGTGGGTTTTTCCCTAGTCTCCTACCAATCTTGGTGTCTCTATGTGTGAATTCTTTTCTTCTATTGTTCCTTTATGTTTCGCTGCATTGGTGATGATGATATTATTCTTTCTATATAATTGCATATGTTGTTGAATAATGATGTAAATCTGAATAATGTTATGATGTTATGGGGTGAACTTAATGTGTTAATAAAGAAATGCGATTATCAAAGAAAAGAACAATATATCCCTAAGAAAAATTAACATGGGACCACATCTAGGCTAAAGTAAAGTCATGGATATCACCTCCATGGAGACACTTTTGATAGAAGAAAGAGAAGATGGCAGATACCTAAAATAATTCCAGGGTTTGAAGAAAACCTTAAGCGATTTATGTATTATGGTTTTATGGATATTATGAGGTTAGGGTTTGAGAGAAACCCTAGTTTATGGAAACTATTTAAGATATGAAATCTAACATGGTCAATGTGAAGATGCTAAAGAACTTGTGACAGATTTGATGAAGCCCTAGATGGGATAGATTCTAGTAGGATTGGTTGTTGATAAAGTTGATTGAAATAGTGAAGGAAAAATTTTCATATAGATAATAGACAGTGATGGATCTTGAAGGATCATTCCAGAGGGATAGGATCACCTATCATTGAAGATAAGTTCTTTCTGATTTATGATGTTTCTCTATATCCTTAATTTTGTTTAGACTTATTGATCTGATTATTTTTTTGATCATTACTTATACTTCCTTCATGTATATTTGAGTATTTATATCTTTCTAACCTTCTTGATGAGATGTAATAATAGGATCCTTCTTGAGGATCATTTGAGATACATGAAAGAAAATCTAGAGCTGGAAAATGTGAAGAGGCATATGATGAAAAGGTGACAAAGCGCTACAAGTTTCCTATGTAAAATAAGAAGGTGCATAGGCATTTGAATACTACAAGGTATGCATGGAATAATATTTCAAAGTTATGTCTCAGCTGCAATATTGATGGAAAGGTATGTTCTAAGGTATTATGAGAATGTATCCTTCTAAAATGGCTCATGCCTGCATAGTGATTTGGATTCATGGTTCTTATGATGAAATGGTGCACTTGACATTCAACAAGTGTCTTAACTTTTAGACATAATGAATTTATTGACTCTATAAATTTATTTGGAAATATTGATATTTGATATAATGGTATACTTGATGTCTGGCTAACATCTATCATATTAGACTCGATAAAGAATGTTAGTTCCTTGATTCTAGTAGATGATAACTTGATACTATTGATATTGTTTGTGAGAAGCATGGTAGCCATGGTGATAGAAGTCTAAAAATGATATTGATATTCATGATATTTTTTTTACCATGGTTGTGCTTTGATGTGCTTAGTAATTATGGAATATGGTAAAATTGAATGCCCTGACTTGATGCATTGAGTTACATGACAAAGAAGTAATGTTGTGATCATGATTCTTGAATTATGACCCTATTAGCTATTTGACACTAGCCCTTGATGGAAGATTGATGTCATGATGTAATGGTGAAGCAGCTTATGCTAACATCTTATGACCATGATGGATGTATGTCTAATTTTTTGATGCATGGAAATATTATAGACATATCTATGACTCGAATAAAGATGGCTAAAGTGGACCCCCATTCAAAGGGAAAATTTCTCCATAAGATCCTTACTCCTATTACCATTGGCATTATATGTTTATTCTTCCCTATTGAAATAATATTTATGGACATAAATAGACAAATATATGACATTGCTGATCTGTAACAAAGTTATGATCTTATAAGAGAGACTTTTCTCATACTCTAAGCCTCAGTTGCACGGAAGTAGGGTTACATATGTGATTGTAGCCTTTTAGCCGCACGTAGTTAAGGTCAGGGGTGTGACTGTAGCCTCCTAATCACTTAGAGGGAAGGCCTCTGGGTGTGATTGTAGCCTCTCAACCACCTACAAGGAGGGCCTATAGGTGTGACTATGCCTGATGGACACACGAATGAAGTTATGTGTATAAAAGTAGAAGTGCACTCGAAAGATCTCATACCTAGAAATGTGGAGCAGACAATAGAAAGATTCGTGAGTAGGAAAATTTGAATTTTTACTATAACCTAAATATATAGATTGAACTTGTGCTTGCTGGTGATTGGGACATGCATATAGATATGTCATTATGTTTGAATTTTTTGCTAAAGAGTATGGCATGATTTGGCTATTTAATATAGATAAACAATGTTTAGAGTTTTGAGATAATGCTTGAAAATGACGTAGAACTTTGACTTGATGTTGAGATATGTTCTGGACTATAGATCCCACTATGATAGAGAATTTTGAATTTCATCTGATGATTAATGGTTTCATTTCAGGATTGATGATTTTCCTTGATGACAATGCTATGTGGGCATAATGACTTTTAGTGACTAATATTGGTATTCGATAATGGTTTTGTATTGGCCTCCTTATTCACAGCACATTGGCTGAAGTATTGACAATTGTGATTTGGTGTGAAGTAATATGAAAATAAATTCATGTAAACTGCATAACTTATTCTTGGTTTATGAATTTGCATCTAGTGACTCATATTATGATTATGAGTATGTCTTGGTGAAATTTGGATTGATATTATTTGATAAATGACAAATTTTTGGCATGATAATAGATGAATTCATGACTTGATGAGAGCTCTACCTGTCACCTAGTCTAAAGAATTTGATACAAATGATATTGATAAGTTTGATATTAGTTTTGATCTAAAAACAATGATTCATGTAAGACTAAGCATATTTATTTTGTAAAAGTGTTATGTTTGTAGAAATATTTGTGTAAAGAAAGCTCCCCGATCCATATATCTCTGCATTGGAAATTATTTGGTGAAGCCAACAAAATGTGTTGATCCAAATATCTACTTCAGAAGTGATATAAGGTATGGTTTTGATTTTGGTTTTGGTTTTATATGCTAACGATCTACTATTGATAGGTAGAGACTCTAAGTATCTAAGTAAGAGGGAGATGGCTTCTGAAACTAGAAATGCTAAATCATGGCATGACGAATGGATTTCTGAAGTTGGAAAAATAAAATCTATATTGCAAATCTATTGAAGAAGTGGAAATGAAAATCCTTGGAAACTCTGATCAAATTTCAAGAAGTTGTGAAGAGATATTGTTGAACTTGGCATGGAAACCGAAAATTGATTGAAGCATTCATGTTCTATTTTGAACACCCATTCATATACATATATGTTGTACATATAACCTGAGTCAATTCAGGATTGAGTTGCTTCATATACATCGAGCTTCTTCCTAACTTCCTTTAAAATAATTGCATGGGATGATCAATTTTTTATCCGCGATATCCATTCTATGATATGTGACTACTTGGATGAACTGATGATGATTCTGATCGTTATCAATGAGATGAGCACATTTGTATGCTACCTTAGTATGAGATCTTCCATGATATCTTGGATGAGAGGTCCATAGCATGACGGGGGTTCAGTATGATGTTTCTAGCATGGCTGGCTATGAGGCAGGATGAAGAAGCTCCTCAGAGAGCCATCTGAGTAGGATTTGGATATGACATGGATACATTATGATGACAAAGAGTGAGAACCAATTGGTAGAGAATCTTGGATGAATATGGTATCCTTTTTGTGATAAATATGATTATTTATGTTCTAATATGATATTTGATTTGATTTCATGTTTTAACATGAGGCAAATACTATTAAAACATGATGATCAATTTGATACCACATATGAGTATGATGAGAGTATCGTTGATCGAGGACACTGAGCCAACTCTTCCTCCCCTGTTTGATCTCCCAAGGTATGGAATTAAGATGGAGAGCTCTTTAGGTTGAGGGAACTCTGTACAATAGGGTACCATCCCTATTCGTTATCCACATGGTTGAATATATTTCTCCCCTATCTTCATAGGGTCGGAGATGGTGCAGCCCTATCTTGGTATTTATAGAGTATACCCCAATTGGAATCATATGCATAAACTAGGCTTGTTGGGAATACCCCTCCCCATTTGGCTAATGGGTTGAGAGTGTACTTGGGGTGTACAACCAAATTTGATTATGATGAAAGTGTTCTACCACATGACTGCTTAGAGTCATCGATGGGATGATCGATCGACAATAGGATTGGGTTGAGATTTTCTCCCTTATGCGATTCCCGGTTGAGATGAGCTCCCCAATGTGATTCCAGGGTTGAGATGTGCTCCCATGTGTGTGTTTTGATATACTATTGCTTGATATGGTCATAGTAGTAGCTTCCCCATAAGATTCTGGGTTGAGATATGCTCCCCGATGTGGTTCCAGGTTGAGGTGTGCTTCCTAATGATATTCTCTCCGATGATGATGTGGGTCATAGATTTAACTCCTCGCCAATATTGCCGGGTAGTATCCCACTGGTAGTATCCTGATGAATAGAAGGTGGTAGATTAGGCTTCCCTCCGCTGACATATTCTTCTTCTTTTAGATTTGATAATATTCAACATATGAGTAGTGAGAATCAAGAGATAAGAAAGAATGAGAAAGAGATGAATTGATATGATTAGTGATGATATACTTGATATTGGATATGATTTGATGATAGGATACGATACACATGGAATTATTCCTAGTTGAGAGTGAGTGTTAAAATATGAAACTACGGTTAAATTCCACTTTGAAAAATCCATTTGATGGAGATAATGATTTCAATGAATTATTATTTTTGAGAGGATCAAAATAAACCTAAAGATAACTCAAAACGGATAAGGGAAAGTGTACTTATGAAGAAAATCCCACATTTGCACATTTGACAAGGTCGACCGTAAAGCAAAGTGGAGACCCTTGGAAGGCTATAAATACAAGTGACAACTACCCCATTTGGACACGATCATGAGACACTCTTATATATTGGTCTTTTGTTCACATATATCTAAGGCTCATCCACGAAGGAACATGTTGAATCTTAGGTGGAATTGTAGGGTTTGAAGCTTGCATTTGAGTTTTAAGGTTTTGGGCCATAGTCGCAGGCACACCACAATAAGAAATTGACCATATTCTCTTGCAAAGAAGCTCATCCATGTGAATAAAGCCTTCCAATTGCATGGAAAAATCTCCATCCGTGCATCTGGGAGTTATGGTTTCAAAACCACAGTTGCTCAAGTCTCTCAGACCAGATCTGACTCCAGTCGCTCACATGCCAGGCATAAGGGTGCATCTGGGATGCTATAGTTGCTCACATGACTCCTCCATCGTGCAACCAAGACCTAAATGATGAAATATCAATTGTTCAAATATTTTTATCAGTGACTGCAGTATTCGACAGTTGATCATAGATAGTGATAATTCATTATAGACTTCAGAATCATAATTTGGAGTAGAAAAATTGTTGGGTTTATTTCATGGTTGTTATAGTTATTTTTGCTTGATAGTTGCATAGATGAAGATATGGATCATTGTACTCTCTTTTTCTAAATCATTTGATGACAATCTAAGAAGAAGAAGAATTTGAAAGGGTTTTCCCCATAGTGGGCTTTGCCCTAGTCTTTGACCAATCCTAGTGTCTTTATGCATGAATGTTTTTTTCTTCTATTATTCCTTTATGTTCCGCTCCATTGATGAAGATGATATTTTTATTTCTATATAATTTCATATGCTTTTGAATAATTATGTAAATATAAATAAGGTTATGATGTTATGCGGTGAACTTAATGTGTTAATGAAGAAATTCAATCATCAAAGCAAAGAGCAATATAGCCCTAAGAAAAATTAACACACTTATGACAATTAACAATATTAAGAATAGTATTGATGGTAATAACATTAACATGCACTCTAGGGTTTCAATTTTAATTGAAATTTACTCACTGAGTTGAATATTTAACTTAACTTATGCATAATTTTATAATTATTATAATTACATAATAATTAATATTAATATTAAATCCCTATCATACACCTAATAATTATTAATGTGGTTTATATATGTTTATCAACGCATATCGACCACATTTACTAGTATTTTGTTCATGTGTTTGATATATACCTGTAGGTGTATATGAACCACTTTTCTTGATGAGTTTGTGTTATTTATAACACAATAAACTCAAAATTTCAATCATATTAACATCTCCTAAATTATATTAAAAGGCAATTTTTCTACCCAGAGTCGACTTTCGAGGATGTGTTTGTCACTGATTTCCTGATCCATATTGGATCACTATGTTGTTTTTCATCCATATCGATTCTTTTAGAGTGGAAAGGTGAAGGAATTTTCTCATGGGACTATTTTACGAGCAGGTCCCAGTTTGGAAAAACTGGGTCTGGAAGCTTCTCGGGGCATTTTGAAGCATTAAAAGAGTTTTTTGGGGTTGATGAATAAATACTTCCAACAACATAATAATCACATCAATCAGAGCCTGTATGAAAAATTTATTCCACTCAGAAGTTGACCATCCTATTTTCACCACCATAATTCAAGAGGATGCCACATCAACCCCTAATATTCATGGAAAAGGGGCTAGCCATGTGATTATGATGTACAAGACTCTACAAGAGTCAATATTGTAACTTAGGTTCAGAGTGAGGTAGTCAAATCTAACCACTAAAAGGATATAAGGGTGTGTTATAACCAGTCCACTAGGAGGAAAAGGGATTTTATTCGTTTGAGTGGATTTTTTTCATAACTAAGAAAAGATAGAAGGTAGGGATATGAGGTAGATCACACAGAGAGGATTTTTGCATTGCAGCAAACTATAGGCCATATGCCATACTTCTTTGTACCTACAGTCATATTTTCTTTCAGAGAAAGAGAGTAGAGAAACCTCACCTTCCACCTAGATTTGTCTCCCAAAAGGGTTTCCTAGAGCATACCTTGCGTTGAATGCAAGTGTAAGCTCTTATTTTTGTATTTTGTATTTTCTAAATAATTTTTGTTCGCATGTATGCACTATTAACAGTAAATCTTCAGATCTAGAAATCTAATAAAACTACAATAGTGTAGAATTTCAATTTTTAAATATAATATTATTAGATTTATTGTGAAAAAATGCCCAATGGAATATCTATCGAATTTTAAGAAACATATTGGTATCAGATTAGGCTTATTTTGATTTATTGTGGAGATTTGTAGGGGATTTGGATCTAAATTTGTAATCATGGCCGATAAATATGTGAATAATTTTCAAAATCTTGAAGACGAGAGGTTTTCGTGGCTGGAACAACAAGTTGTTGATATAAATGGTAATGTAAATATCTTCATTGCAATCCTCACCAATAAGATTGGGATATTTCGAGAAGATGAGGGTTCAAATGATGATGAAAAATTAGAAATGGTATTAGGAGATCGGGAAGAAACGAAGAATCAACCGAAGAAAGAACCCATACAATATCAACCTAATTTGAGTGTCATAAATCAATCACAACCTCTATTTAAAATGGAAAAAAAAGGTTGATAACATGCCATACCATAGCAAGATCAATGCTCTAAAGCTAAATCACTAGTTGCAGCAACTAGAAGTGTATTTCAATGTCCACCAAATTGAGGAAGAACCAAAGATCTCATTTGCAAAACTGAAATTAGAACGACATGCCCTAAGTTAGTGGGAGATCCACATGGAGACCCTGAGGTTGGAGGGAGATCCTCTAGTAATTAAGTGGGAGGACTTAGACACCATCATTAAGTTACATTTTTACCCTATTGGGTACGTATAGGACCAGTGGTTCCGGTGGAACTACTACAGAAAAATGTTAGGCCAAGGCGTGAAGATGTATACAACGGAGTTCAAAAATATGGCCATAATATTGGGTATTTTCCCAAAGAACCTAGATGTACTCCTCAAGTATTTGGGGGGTCTACACCACCATCTATGAGAGCAAGTGATTTTGTTCAAGCCTAAAACAATGGATGAGGCTTGTGTACAGGCATATTACCTGGAGAACATAGGCATGAAGAGAGCGCAATCAAGTGGATCGAAGCAGAAGGAGAAACAAGACTCTTGTAAGGAGGGGAAGAAGAATTAAAAAGGGTTAAAAGATAAAAAGATGGTAGTGACAACACATCAGTGCAAAGATTGTAGTAACCATTGTAATCAATGCAAAATTGATGACCATATAGAGGAGAAGTGTTGGAAGTTATATCTAGAGCTAAAACTCGAAGAAAAAGATAATAAGAAGAAGAATTCCATGGTCACTGATTCAAGAAACTAAGCTAAAAGAAGCTCATACATGGATGAGAAGATCATTTGTACACCAGTGCAGGGGGAGGTGATTCTTAATAGCCGTCAACAAGAGGAAGAGGAAGAACTTACTAATATCTTTCATATAAAGATACAGGTCAAGAAGACAAAGATTAATGCTTTGTTTGACTTACTATCATAGGAAAATTTCATTAGATTAGAGTTGATCAAGAAGTTGGGGTTCCAATTTCAGGATCATCTGAACCCATATCCACCGGGATGGGTAAATAAGTATGTAAAGCTAAAGGTAACAAAACATTGCAAAATTAGATTTACCATAAGTGTTGATTTTGTTAATGAAATAGAACTAGATGTTGTTCTCCATGATGTATATTGGTTCATGTTTGGGAGTCCCTACATGTACATGGTAGATGAAATATTCATGTAGATATAAAAACAATGTCGACTCATGAAGGATTGGAAACAGTTCATCATCAACATGCACAAAGGCAAGTCAAAATGTTTTCTAATAAGTGCCAACCGAGCCAACAAATTGTTTAGTCCTAGTAAGAATTATGTTTTATTATTTTTAAGAGAAAATTAGTTTGTAGAAGAGTCAGTAAGGGGAAAGGCATCCCTAAAGGGGTGTACTAAGAAGCAAAAATGACAACTGGAAGAGTTGCTACAAGAATACAGGGATGTGTTCTGAGATCATAAAGGATTACTACCTAAGAGGAAGTGGAGCACGAAATCCAGCTATTGTCAGACTCCCCATTGCCAAACATTGGGTTGTATAGGAAGTCTATTATAGAAGCAAGTGAGATGAATAAATAGCTACAAAATCTATTGGAATAGGGTTTCATTTGACTCAGTACATCACCATGTGTGTCACCCATCATTATTGTGCCAAGGAAGGATGAGACTTGGCATAGGTGTATAGATTATAGGACATTGAATAAAATCACACTTAAGAATAAATACCCCCATCCTGAGATAGGTGATATGGTGGATCAGTTGTAGCAAGAAAATAAATTCACCAAGATGGGCTTAAATTATGGATATCAACAAGTTAAAGTCAAAGAAGAAGATACATGGAACACCACCTTCAAAACCAAGAAAGGTTTGTATGAATGGTTAGTCATGCCATTTGGCCTATGCAATGCACCACCTATGTTTATGTGATTAATCAATGATGCAATAAACCATTTATAGATTCATTTGTTATTTTCTATTTGTATGATATACTTATATACAATGCTACATAGGAGGAGCATGTCTCACATTTGACGCAGGTGTTGGAGACATTAAAGAAGCACTAGATGGAAACAATCCCATTGACTACCATCTCCAGGATGGGTTACTCTACATGATAGATAAGCTGTGTTCCTAAATGTGAGCAATTGTGGCTGATTAGAGAGGTTCAAATATCCAAGGTTGCAGGGAAGTTTGGTGTAGGGAAAACCATGGCCAACTTGCAGAGATAAGTGTATTGGCCCAAGATGGAAGAACATGTAGCTAGGTTCATAAGAGGATGTATGCTTTGTTGTACCAACAAGCCTAGCAATAGAAAACAAGGTCTATATCATCCCTTACCTGTACCCACTCGTCCTTGGGAAATAATTTCCATGTACTTCGTGGGAGGTTTACTAACAACCAGGAAGGGACATGACTACCTACTCATGATAGTTGACAAGCTCAACAAAATGTGACTTTTGATGCCTTGTAAGAATACCATCAATGGGAAAGAAGCTCCAAAATTATTCTCTGCATAAGTCTAGGTAAACTTTGGGATACCAAGGAGCATCATTTCAGGCACGAATACAAGATTTCTCAGTACATTTCAGACTACATTGTTGGAGAAGATGGGCACAAAATTGAAGTGATCTATAACATTCCATCCACAAAAATATGGGAAGATAGTAGTAGTCAACATGACTTCGGTGCAAATTCTGAGGGGATACAACTAGAAGAATTTGAAGACTCAGGATGAAAATTTGATATGTATACAACATTATTACAATAGAGTAGTCCACACTTCTACAAGAATGTCCCCATCTAAAACTTGTTTTGGATACTTGGTGCCTTCATCTTTGGGAATTGCATATGGGAAGCAAGGAGGAGAAAGGGAAGATCTTATAGGAGATTCCTCGAGGGATGAAAGGTTTCTATAAATTATCAGATAGATCCATTTACGGGTACAAGAGACACTGTAGAAGTCATAGGAGAAATATAAGTCCAACATGATCAACATAGAATAGAGAAATCATTCAAGGTGGGAGACATAGTATAGATATAGTTGAACAAGGAGAGGCTACAAGGACTTGGTAAGAAAATTAAGGCTCTAAGGTATGGTCCCTTTGGGTTACTGGAAAGGGTGGGTGATAATTTCTATCAATTCAATTTAACAACATATATGTGCATTTACTCAGTGGTGAATGTAGATAAATTGAAACTCTACAAGCCTTCAATGTTAGATCAAGAAGAGGAACAAGTCCTACCTTTTGTGGAGGATTTGGCACCAGATTCTTATGAGAAGTTGACAAAAGAATAGTTTTGCAAAATATGTCCAAAACTACAAGACAAGGGCAGCATGAACTTGGGAAAATTGGGTTGAAGGGACAACGTCTAGGCAAAGCTAAATGGTACACTAGAGAGAAGGTGGAGGAAATATTTCCTCACATCATTCATTAGAAGCTTTTGGAGACCAAAAGCATCCTAAAATGGAGAGGCGGGATTTTTATTGGATAATTATATTTTCTTCCATCCATATCGATAATTTTAGTTTGGAAAATGTGGAGGAATCAGCTCATGGGATTGTTTTTACCAACCGAACATAGTTTGGCAAAATAGGGACTAAAAGATTCCAGAAGCATTTTGAGGCATCAAACAACATTCTATGGGGGTAAAACATTTTTATTTAACACTGAAACTCTTCATGTTATTCTACACACAAATATCTTTCCAACAACATAAGAATTGCGTTAATCAGAGTTTGCATGTGAAAGTTATGTCACTCAGAAGTTGACCTTCCTTTTTTCACCACCATAATTCAAGAGGATGCGACATTGGCCCCCAATATTCATGGAAAATGGGCTAGCCACATGATTATGATGTATACTACTCTAAAAGAGTTAATATTGTAACTATGGTTAAGAGTTGAAGTAGTTAAATCTAACCACTAGTAGGTTATTGGGTTGTGTTATACCAGGGACATTATGAGGAAAAGGGATTTCCTTCTTTCAAGTGCATATGTTTCATAGTTTAGAAAAAATGGCCAAGAGAGATACAAGGTAGAGCACACAAAGAGGATTTGTGCACTAGAGTAGAACACAGGCCACATTCCATACTTCTTTGTACCTACAACCATATTTACATTCCGAGAAAGAGAGTGAAGCAGCCTCACCTTCGAGCTAACTTTTTCTTCTGAAAAGGTTTCCCAAAGCATATCTTGTATCGAACATGTGTGAGCTTTTATTTTCCCGTTCTCTATTTTTTGCATAATTTTTTTTCTTATGCATGCATTGTTAACAACAAATCTATAGATCCATAAATCTAATAAAACTATAATATTATAGAATTTAATTTTCTAAATATAATATTATCATATATGTTACAATGAACTATCTAATGAAATATCCAAAACAACTTATACATAATTTCCTAATAAAATTATATATAAATAAATTATTGATAAGATATTTTCTCCTAATATCCCTGACATCTTAAGGCATTAGTGATCAAGATCGTGTTTTCTAAAGATCATATTAATTATTTCCAACGATTTAAGCTCTCATTCGTTTGTATTATATCTATTGAAATATCGTTGATTATGGTAAATCACTAATAACCATAACCTCATATCTCTATTTTTAAAAGAAAAATTGTGTACGATTAGCTCGTTTGATGGTATTCTCAACAAATCATTGGGTGCAACAAAGTAGACCAACGTTCATTTTTAAGAAAGAAAGTAAACCAATGCTAATTTTTTTATTGGATTATATGTTTTGAAATATTCTAAAAATTTGCTTGATATTAATGAATTGATCTTTTTATTTAGTTGGGTTAATTAGATTTTCATACCTAAAATTTAAACTAATAATTTTAAATAAAAAATACTACCCATTAAACTAATTTATATATATTTAAAAATATCATAATAACATTACTTTGTCATGTGTACTCTACAAATAATACATTATTGAAGAGAGATTTTCCAATAATACCAATGAAATATTGAAGCATCACGGATCAAGATCATGTTTTATAACTATCATATTATTTATTTCTAATGATTTAAGCTCTCATTGGTTTGTATTATATCTATCAAGATATGTTTATGGAACATCAATGATAATAAAGGTGGATGAAGGTTCACTGATCAGAATTATATAGTACTTTCTATCTTTATTTTTAAAAGAAAAAATATGTATATAGCATAGTTACTGAATTTGAATTTGAGTGCAAATTCGAATTCAAATTGATATGAAAAATGGTCTCTGTAAACTTAATATAAGATAATTCTAAAATTTACATCTTAAAAATACTTAAGAATATTATTCTCTTTTAACTTTTAAAATTTTTTTAGGAAATTTAACAGGTACATTTACTTATAATTTCATTCACAAGTGCAAACTTACCTTTACGATTTGCAACTATAGGTTGTTATTTTATAACATTTTTCAATATAGAAGTAACATATAAATTTACTTACTATTCTATTTTGTTTTAACAAAAATAAGTACTCTTGTATTAAATTAGCGTCTGGTCACGACAAATACCCGAGAGAATTACATTATAATGTTTCTCAAGGAAATTTGGGATGTTGAACTGTATCTAATTACCCTTACGCAAATTACAACAAAAAACCCATAGCCTATCAATACTCTTATTTGTCGAGTAGATTATATAGATAAAAATTGAAACAAAATCCATAGAAACTTAAAACTAGACATTACACAATTGATTAATCAAGAGCATATGCTAATCAAAAGATGTTGAAATCACAAGGCAGTTTCGCTATTGGGATATCTGGCTAAGAACACTATCTATTGAGGTTTGAAATGATGTTGTGGAGTGTGTCGACTTGATCCTATAAATTTGTAATTTTCTGTTGTAGAGTCACAATGGTTTCAACAGAATTTCATTCAGAGGTCCTACACTGGTATAAAATAGCATGCAAGTCATAGAGTTCAAAATTGATAGTTACATGTTCTTTTTTGCAGTGGTCACATATAGATGAGGATGATGAGTCAAAAGTTGAAGAGATTGAATCTATGGGAAGGGAAAACTAGAGCTGAAACTGAGAGGGAAATGAAAGGTAAACTATCGAAATAGAAGAGGTAGGTTAGAGGTGGCTAAGAAAGCTCTTGGTACTGAAAATTTTTCGACAAGATAGACAAGTAACACCAGTGGAGATTGCAAGACCAAATATAGAGATAAATTCCAAAGAAGAGGAGTAAACCACACTTAATTGCGACTCCCCAATAATGGCAGAGCTACGAATTGAGACAATGAAGTTACCAATATTGTTCCATATTCTCGTAGAGCCAATGGAAAATAAAATCATGATGCTTACCTCAATCTTTGAGAGGGAAAGGTACCAAATTACCCAACTGCAATGATTATTAGTCCACGTTCAGAGCTGACACTAGAAGAAGGCTCGAAGATAAATCTAAAGCTCACCATTGAGCTTCTAGTGCACCAATGCCTCAACACCACTCTCGCTACTAGAGCTTCCCACTCCCAAATCCTCTGAGAATAAAAGAACCATAACCTACTTTGCTCACAAGGAGTGAGTGTGATTATGTTCCCATTTCATCTTGAGAGCCACATACAATATTTCAATTCCACATTATTAATTCCAATGCCTTGATACAGTGAAACCATCACAATGTGATCTAAGAAGACACCTTCCTTGTATGCCATCAGCTCAAGATTAAGAGTAGGTATAATCTTCACCGATATGTTAAAATGAGGCATGCTTGTAGGGATAAAACCACTACAAACCATGAGATGTTGATTAAGGGTGAATCTAATCCACGCAAGAGCCATTAATTGTGGCATTCTTGCATGAGGCTAGCGTCCATACCATCCCATGTTGGGTTTGTGTGAGGCATTTGTTGTACTCATTATTGTATAAGTAGGATTAATACTTTCCATCGTGTTATCATACCTAGCAAGAGGACAGGGGAGGGGAGTTAGGATAGGGAGGGGGCAGGAGAAGTCATGGGAGAGAACAAGTCTATGGAGAATATGGGATTCAACCATGGGAAACATTAGGGAATAGTAGCATAAACACCAATACCATTTATTTTAGTTTGTCCTTCACCCAAAATACATGCCTTATTGGCTAGGATATCCTCTTCAAGATTAAGATTTTTGACGATGTGGAAGGAAGAGGTGCTGGAGAAAGATACAATAATACCTTTGATTCAATGAAACAATAGACTTAACATGTTATCTTTTAGAGGAGTGCCACTTCTCAAGTTTTGAATAATAAGGAAAGAATCTCCCAAGATGGTGATGTCTTGGACACTCCGACTATGAGCTATTATTAACCCCAAGAAGAGCCCATACATTTCTGCCTAATTTTTGGATTTTCGACCAAGTCCCCATGAAAATTTATCCACAATGCTTCCTTGAGGGTTTAGTAATATCTCTCCCCCTTCTTATACCCCTTACTTACTATTCTATTTACAAGTGCAAACTTACATTTATAATTTGCAATCATAGTTTGTTATTTTATAACTATTTTTCAATATAGAATAACATATAAATTTACTTAAGTCAACTTACTTTTACTATTTGCAACTCCAACTTTCCATTTTAGAACCTTTTTAAATAGAGAAATTATCATTTTTAATACTACTCTATTCACAAGTACAAACTTATCCTTATAATTTACAACTACAGTGAAATATCTTGAAAAGAGTATATAAGCATGCAACGAGTGTTACTCGGTGTTGGATATGCCTACATTTTAAGCATAAGTTCTTATAGACAACAGTTCCAAAATAAGCAACCTAATAATTTGTTTACTTTGTCACCATACCTCGCTTTGCTGGGAATAGACCCGGCGATGGATAACAATGTTGTCTTGGACACATAAATATGTTGTTTGAGAGGGAGGAACATTTTATAAAAAATATTCAATATGGAAATTACCTTTTAAATTTTTTTAATATAATTTTTTCGTCTTACGTACCGAATTCGAATTTGTCGAATTATCAATCATACTGAATCGAATTGGTGAATTTCTATACTTTTTAGGCCAATACAGTGGAATTACTTGGTAACTATGGTACATATAGAAGAGTCGCATGTTTGAGGGTATTCTCAGCAAATTAATGGGAACGGTAAATAAGTGGGGTGCAAAGAAAGATAAACTAACTACCATTTTCAAAATCAAAGAGTATAAGAAAGATAAATTAACAGTCATCTTTTAATTAGATAATAGACTTTGAAATATTCTATGATAATACTAATAAAATAAACTCGTTAATCAAATTTGAAACATTAATGTATCGTAATAACATTACTGTATCATACCTATGCAAACATTACTTAATCATACCTACACCGGGCGGTTTGAACGTTCCTTGTGTAATTGATAAGCACCTTGCGGGCTCAATATCATGCACAGAATCGTCACCATCCCAGTCAAGATAAGATGTTTGATAGTCTATAACGAAAATATGAGGGCGATTTCTTTCTGATCTTAGAAAAATGTCAGCATATATGGTTATTCATAAACGATCATGTATTACATTTCAGCAAAATATGTGGAACCATAGAGAATTTTCTTTTCAATGTATATATGGCATTGAAAGCTTTGGTTGATTGTGATTATTTTGGATAGTTAGAATGAATAATTATTATTCTTTTAATTTAAAATTGTTTATATATATTTTATTTATTATAATGAATAATTAGTATCAATGGAATTGAATCCGGATTGTTTATTATAATTATTTTAAATATTAGGTAAGGGAAAGCGTTATTTTTTTATTTAAATTTAAATTTATAAATAATATATAAATATATAGTTAAAATTTAATTACAAATTTAAATGGTTATGTATTATTTATAACAATGTATAATTTACTTGTTATAAATAATAGTAAATATTAATTGAATTTAGTTTATTTATTATATTAATAAAATAAAATGAAAGAAATTGATATTTAAGGGTGTCAAATATTTTAGTATTAAGGTATTTTTTATAATGGTCTCAAGTTGATAATCTAATGGTCTTATTTTTTTAATTCTTAACCAGAGGTTCTAGTGTTAGATCTTGGAATCCACCCATATAATGAAATTGATAATAACTATGAAAAACTTCAATTCTCATGGGGTCACCTTTACATTAAAATCCATGGGAGAACTTGAGATAGTGATATAGCATGTGGTTGCACTCACAAACATTATATTAATGGTCTCATTGTTTATTATAATTAAATGCTAAATATTTTCAAAGGGGATGTGTTATTTTCTTTATTTAAATTTAATTTTATAAATAATATATAAATATATAGTTAAAATTTAATAATAATTTAAAATTGTTATGTATAATTTATTTGTTATAAATAATAATAAATATTAATTGAGTTTAGTTTATTTATTATATATTATATTAATAAAATGAAAGTCATTGATGTCCAAGGGTGTTAAATATTTGATGTATTAAGATACTCCTTGTATAATCGTCACAAGTTGATAATCTAGTAGGTGTCTTACTTTCTTAATTCTTAACTAGAGGTTATAGTGTTAGATTTTGGAATCCACCCCATACAAGGGAGGAATTGATAATAACTATGAAAAACTTCAATTCTCATGAGGATCACCTTTACATTAAAAGTCATGGGAGAACTTGAGGTAGCGATCCAACATGTGGTTGCACCCAAAAATATTATATTAATGTTCTCCTTACCCATACACATATATGTGGATCAAAACCCACCCCCATCTCTTTCTTTAGAAAAATTCAAATCTCACTAAAGAAATTTTATTTCTGGATTTTCAAAACTTCAAAGAAATTCAAAGGTATTACAGATGAATATGAATTTATTTCACTATCATAATAATAAATAACAATTAAAATATTTATTAAGATTCTTTTATTTCATTATCATAATACTAAATAACAATTAAAATACTTAGTGGAAAGAGGTCGGATCCAATGGTGGAAATATAGGAGTTTTTCACCCTTGAACAAGGTTCCCTTTCCATGAGGGCTTAACCATAAATCCATAGGGGCATCTTGAAATATATTTTGAACCCATTCTACTAAAAGAGATTATATTAAAAATGGCAGTGAGACATAGATACATAAATAGTGCTAGGTGAGAAATAGGCTAAACACCCATCCTAAATACTAGAAGCTAATGCCACAATTGGTAGTGGAATGCATGAAAAAGGAGAAGACATAATTAATATGAGAGGTGACACTAGTTACTATGAAGCCATATGAGGCCTCATTATTAATAGATATACTATATTCATTATTCATAATCACAAAAGTATTCATCATGATCATGGGTATCTTGACTTAAAAAGATCAGTATATAATCAAAACATCAACTATAGTTAACAAGCATGAAGGTGACAGACCCTATATCGTACTGAGATTCACTAGATATTTATGGAGTTTTTTCAAGAGAAGAAATTACTCTACAAACTCAGGGAAGATGTACTAGGCCATCACATATTTCGTGCATTAAATAGGAATGCAATAAAGTTTAACATTTGACTTTGCTTCATGCTTATTAGATATTCAAATTTACCATCAACATAAATTCAAATGATATTTTATTCCTAAAAAAATGAATAAAACTTGGTATCTATACTATTAATATTTTTTCATATAAACATAGAGCGAATAGATGATGAATAAATTTAGAATAACAAAATAGTGAATCATCATAAGACAACTATATGAAAACACAAAGGTTATATATTCATACACAGAGTTATACCATAAATTCTTGAAAAGGCTCACATGAATTTATGCTAATTATTACCAAGGTTTATCAACATTAACAATAACCTAATACACATTATTTTCTAAAGTCCAAGTTTCTTTCTTTATGGGATTACAACTCTAATCAATGTCTATACATAACATAGAAACCTAACACTAACACTAAAATAGCGTTGTTTTTGTTCATTCAAGTGACAAAAACAACAAAACATCAACTACCAACCTACAAGCCACCAACACAAAGGTGAAGGCCTTCAAAGTAACAATGAAGAAGAGAATTCATTCTAACCAACAACCTCATTTACTACATGAAGTGTCATTACTAGGGACAAATAGTTTCCACCAACCAAATTAACTCCTTCCACATGTTACCACGCATGGTGGCCATGCACTATGTATCAAAATTCCCCGATCCACCCTCGCATCACCACCCAAATCTGTGAAGTTCATAGTAGCGAAGTTTCAAGTTATTGCAAATATAAATTTGGCTACATAAGAATTTAGGGGAATCATCCAAAGCACACCAAGAAATTTGAACCATGTTACGAGAAGCACCAACAAAAAATACCATTAAATTTTTTCAATTTAAGAAACAAAAACTCAAAACAAAACCTACCTTAAACAACCAACCAAGTGTTTGTCTCCAATCCTAAATAGTTCACCAGAAAAATCAAGACACTTGCACCACAAATTCACAGCAGCTGGTGAACCAAGATGGTCAAACCAAAAATGGACAAATTGACAAAATGAATTCAACATGAAAAAAAGGACGGAACCTAAAAAAAATAAAATGAATTCACAAACCATGGGAATAGGAAATTCATATGAATGGAAAAAAAGGTAAGCCTCGATTACAATTACTAAACACACGCACTACAAGAAGCAATAAAGCAATGGTTGCTCCTAAGCACATTTACCCCAAATTACAAGGTAATCATTAGGTGAGGTAAGGAATTATATATATACTATAACACTCCTATATTGTTTGGTCGAATCCTAAGTACTTCAACCATATGCAAAGTTTTGCATTTGTATATGAATGATTTGCTGCTATATGGTTTCCATCATATATCAATTTATTTTGGTCCTTGTTCAAGATGATATTACTTTGATTTTATTTGGGTGTACCAATGAGTTAAGCCTCTACCAGACCTACATAATGATCCATGTGTCGACGCTTCTTCTTTGTTCCATCCGGCAATTAGTTTTCTGCCATGTAGATCCATGTCACATGGGGTTCATGTGACAACTTTAAGGGAATTGGGACTGATGTAGGAAGGATACAAAGGGCTAGGATGAGAGGGTGCTACGTCATCGGTCACTATTGACTCGTATAACCCTAGATGGTTTTTAACCCTAACCACTATCTCACATCTTTTCCATTACGCTTCTCCATCTGGTGATTTCGATGCTCTGTTCGTTGGTTCTTCTCTATGCCTTGCCTTCAGCAATGACACCAACGCCTTAGTTTCCACAAGTTTCGCATGAAATTCACTGCCCGTGAAATTCACTGCCCGTCCTTTCAGGTAAACTGTGGTTTCCTTTTAAGGTGGATTTCGCCCCGTCGCTTTCAGTTTCTAGCTTTTGTATACAATTTTTTTTTACCTTCTTGTTTCTTGCTTGGAAATTTACTCCATTTATTCTCTCGGAAGGGTTAGTTTCCGTTCTTAGGTGGAAAGCCCGGTTACGAGGGTGTGTTCGGCCAATTTGCCGAGGTAAGATATTCGCATAGATGGAATTAAAGTTGACATTTTCCCACCGTTTCAGCTATGTTTTTCACTTTGTCCGAAGTATACCCTCTCTAATCTCTGTGTCAAATATACAGGTACGGTGAAAATATTTCTCCCTCTCCTCCCTCGTTTACATCACCGATGAAAGAAGAGGTAAGAAATGGGGTTTTATACCCTGACAATGTTTTCCTAAGTTAAAACGTTTTGTTATTAATTTAAACTATATTCTCTGTTGAATATTGTTCATCGTATACCAGCTATATCTTGGCAGTTTACATGTCTCTATAGGGTTTTATTATTCCTAAATGTTGCTTCTATGAACTCGCTTCCTGAGGGACAATACAAGTTTCCCCAGGTAATATTTAGTTTTTACCTCTTTATGGTTTCGTCTAAATAGAATTTAGTCGACCTTATCTCACTGGCTCTAATTCTCTTTGCAGGTATGTGCTAACCCTCATAGGAATCTCCTTCCAGTTTGTTTCACACAATTCATTCAGCTTGGTTATGCCTTCTTCATGGTGCCTAGGTTAGCTCAAATTTTCTAGCTGGGGGTCGGACATTACGACATATGGAAAATATTTCTGATTGATGAATGCATTTAGATCATTGCTTCCCTTGCACACTGTTGCGGAAGAAATTTTAGAGGTTACTTTCCTATTTTTATTAGATATGATATCTGTGCGGCTATCTCGTTTCTGTAACTCATTAATTTCTGACTGACTTTAGTTACATACCCTTTAATTGTTGTTTTCCAGGATTGGATTCATGGCAGTTTCTACTATTTTCAGCATTGTACTTAAATTATCATTTTACACAGTATAGCCACAATGTTCGTGATAAGGACATTTGAATAATTTGTAATAAAGACAGTTTGTCTTATTATTTTCTTTCCTTTACTTTGACGCTTATAATTTGTAAATTACTGCTAGAGGCGATTAATATTAGCCTATTTCAGGCATATGTTCCCTCTTTAATACTCTGAACATTTCGACTGTAATGTCCTCCATCCTTTGGTGATTCACATATATTTATTCCTTTAGCTAGATCTTTTTAAAAGAATTACTTTTTATAGGTTTAGGTACTTCAGTAATAAAGTTATGGCGATTTTATGCCATGTTTTATCATTTCACCATTAAAGTCATGATGAAGAATATAAGTTTTCGTAATGTAATTGAATCATTGTCTTTAGATTTAACGTATTTGCTGTCTTTTCTATTACCGCGTACTAATTATTATTTTCTTGATTTGAATAATCCTTATTGTGCACGTAAAATCAATGGCTCTCTATATTGTAGTTTGATAGTTAGCATACTAGTTATTCCTTGGTTCCCCAACAAGAATTCTATATTCCTTATTTCCAATCTATACATAATTGTGAATTATGGATATCAACATATTTGATATCCAATTTATATAGAAGTAAATCTTGATTGATTTCTACTAAAAGTTTCCTCAAATTTCTATATTTGGTTCTAACACATGTATATAAAAAATATCTCTGTCTAAATACCATGAAATTAAAGTTCTACTAAAGATAAGGATGAGATATTATTCAGGAAGGATATTTGTATTATCGAAAGTATTACACATTTCGATAGTTGTTTAATGATGAACACTGTCAATACTACATTCAGTCTACATTCAGTCTACAATAGTAAATATATTCTGCTAGAATATTGGTTAAATAGATTCTCCTAGAATATTGGTTCTATATTTGTCTCTTTTAACATGCATACATACTTTCCATTGGCTAGAAGGAAATGGAAACCTGAAAGTAGTTTCACCCCCCTTAAATTCTTACTTCCTATTATAACCAATAAAAGTCTCTGTTAGAAAAATTATACGTAGTATAACCTCATTGTCTGGTTCAACATTGTGAGATCTATAGAGAAATAGTATATACAAGTCTCTGTTAGAAAAATTATACGTAGTATAACCTCATTGTCTGGTTCAACATTGTGAGATCTATAGAGAAATAGTATATACAGTTTGTTGAATCATAAATTCAGCCTTAAAGAAAATTCTCATACTTCGAACTGCTTGATAACCTCGTCTCTACCGAACAATTCCTAATAATTATGGTTGTTAATGGGCATCCTTCTAAAATAAAGTACATTGAGCCATATTATCTCTAAGGTCATAACCTCCCTACTCTCTAACTTTGGAACAAAGCAAGTTACGTAGTCAACTAATCATGTAGAAGTAATTATCTCTAACTTTGGAGCAAAGCAAGTTCTGTAATCAACTAATTATGTAGTTCTGTAATCAACTAACTATGTAGAAGTAATTATGTAAATAGCCGAATTTATCCCCATAGATACATGTACCCTGTAGATGTAAATTAGTCTCACAAACATAGGTTTATATGTTTTCTAAATTTAACCTATGTTTTCAAAATTTAATTTCATAGAATGTGTGCAGTACATAGACAATCAATTTAGCTTTTTTCATGCATAATCATAGTGATACCCTATCTTAACATAATTAACAAATCTAGAGAACTAAAAGATAAATATTGACAATTTTCCAATCAAATGACAACATCCTAGTATAATTTCACATACTATAAAAGTACTTAAAACAACAACCAATATGAAATTATACTATAAAATTACTTAAAACAACAACCAATATAACCAAAATAGTTGTGAGGAAACAAATTTGAGAATGTGACCCGTAACCACCCCACCTAGAACTGTTTTCCTCCATTTTAACCACAATCCGAGATTTCTTTCCAAGGTATCAACAACCTCTTTTGATCCCTTCAATGGGTACTTGATGCCTTTTTTCCATGATAAATTTTCATTTTAGCGGAATCCTTCTTTTGTGGACCTTTCTATCCACTTTCCCAAGATATTCCATAAAAGCTCACTTTTCTCTCCCACAAACTTTTATGGTTTTTTCAAGCTTGGCATCTTTCTCCAAATAAGTAATTTAATGGATTTTTCTCTCCCATCCATTAAGTTTATCTAGAATTTCATCTAGAATTCTTATCATGAAAGAATATTCCAATCTCATTTTCTAATGAGATATTTGTTTATACTTCTTTGGCAAGAATCTCATTTTCTAGGTGTCTCATTCCTAGTACTTACATTCCATTCATTAATTTAATAAAATATTCATTTACATACATATTCTGATATTTTTCATGGCTTTTCCACCATTCTTTCTATCGTAACTCACTCTAACCAAAACAAGATTACAACAATGGAGAGATATTACATTATCTTCCCCCTTTTTTGAATATTGTCCTTGGTGTTGGTTGTCTAGTTTTTTTCCTGAATTCTTGTTGGATAAATTTTCTTCTTTGCATCTTCTTGCTTCCATGTATCATTGTACTTTTATCCTAAGTGATAGCTCGATTCCAAAGCCAGATCTCTTTTAAGATACAACGATTTCTACTAGACAGTCTCCTTTGACTCTACTTGCATCATTTTCCACTCAATTAGATGCAAGTTATTATGTACCTATCTCTTGGATAATGGTACATGAAAACATTAGATTTTTTTTTTATATGACTAAGAAATGCTAATTGATAAACTACATTTCCCATTCTATTGGTTTTGTGCAGTTTTAGTATTTTACTACACTCTTCGTGTTGTCAGAGAATTCCATCTTTTCTCAAAACTAAAAGGAAATACTTCTGGTTTGCATGTTTTCAATCAACACTTTGTTTCATCTAGTGTGATGACTCAATTCTGAAGCATACATATTCTTAATTTTATGCATTGTTCCTCTTCTAGCACATTAGTATATATGTTGAATATGTGCTTCTTAATTTTCACCTGCACTCAACATACTTTCCACAAAGTAAACACTATCAATATATTACTGCAATAGACCCAATTTCTATGCCCATTAACATGAATATTGTTTACTTATATACTTCAATATATAGAATTGTACATTGATTCTCATGTTGCTAGTATAAAGATAACAATTATCAAGGGATGTTTGTAGCATATCGTATCAATTGTGCATATACTATTTTAACCATTTTTATGGCTGCTATGTTATGATTAAAATAACCTTCTAATGGACTTATCTATGTCTACCCTTGACTATTTTTCCTATCTATTCACAGTCTCTGATGCTGGTAGTTAAAATATTTCACCATTTACCAATTTTCCTGATTGACTCAGCATAATGTACTTAGAAATGTGCTACACCTTCTTCCCTTTATTTCAATCTTTTGGGTGTTTTGGGTGTTGTTACAATAATACAATTTCCCAATTCTGACCTTTTTTGAGATTGCTTTCTTCTTAATACTTCTACTCGTTCAAAGTTTCTTAGCTTTTGTTAGAAGCTAATGAAACTTATAATTGTTATTTTGATACTCTTATGTCAACTACATAGATTTCTTGTCTATTTGGATGTAGAAGATCCTACTCATGGCTCTTATATCTTGTTAATTTTGTCCAAAGATGGCTTAATCTAGTCCATTCTTATAGTGTTGCCACTTGCTTTCTTGTGTAGACTCTTTCATTGGTTACCCTCTGCACTCTTATTGTTATGGGTACTCGGACATTGGAACTTAATCTACAAGGAATATTTCTAACTTCCTCAACACAATTCCATTCAAAACATCCTTGGAAGTTTAATTCTCAATCATAAAGGTGTAATATTTAGACTACTTATGCTATTTAGCATTTGGTTTCTTGATAACAGTACTTTAGTTGTATCAAGAGAAATATTAACTATGCTCAAGAAATATTACTTTTTCTGTACTTGTATGTTATTGGTAGGTTACTAGTTTTGAATCCTTCTTTTACTCTCTTTTCTATCTATCTTTATATATTCCAATGACTTGTATCTTATGGGTACACTGCATGCTCCTTCCTTTTTAACGACAGAACTTTTCTTAGTCAATTTGTTCATAAATGTACTTAGTATTGTTAACTTCTAATTCAAGTTATTACTTTATTTCCATGTGAGAAGCTATAGTGGGTTTTATGTGTTACTCTTAATCATGCATATTGATTGTATAAGATTATTATTTTCCTTGTCATTTATTACCCCACCTTAGGTTCTCAGTATTGATACTATTATTTTGATCTTCCTCTTCCCTTAATTTATGATGGTTCATGTATATGGTAACATTATTATGCATTCAAGGCATATTCCAACCTTCATTCCTCTTGCAGACATATATCTAGCACACTTTTCTCTTTATAGTGCATATTTTTCCACAGCACGTCATTGATTTGAGTGACTCTCTCCACTCTTCAGCCTTATGTGCTTTACACCCTTGTTTCAAACTGATCATCTCAACACTACTCGAGACTGTAGGTGTTATATACTTAGCGTGGCGCTTACGCTTTTGGTCAATTTAAATAAAAAAATATAGTAATTTATTATATATATAGAATAGTGTCACATAATTCCCTTAGCCTTAATACCATGGCAATGATGTCTCCATATTTTCTTAGATCAATCCTTATTCATATACAAAATATATCGTGTTATTAGATTAAACACAACCATAGTCAGGTTAGAAAGAGTAATGATATCACCCTTTGGGGTTTGATATACAAACACAAGAAGTTGTATGTGCAACATTCCCCATCACATTTATAATTAGACACATGTTTGATTTTGTTTTCCCCTAAGTCCAATATGTATCTCTCTTTTTTATTGTAATTAATTCATATACTTTCAAACTTATCTCTACAAATCTCCTAAAAGCTTTCATTTATAGGCCTTCCTCCAATTATGGAGATAAAACCCAGCCAATTTCCCATAATATCTCTTGAATCATAGTTAACTTTTCCTCCTAATATTGACATGCAACAATTCAATTGATAGTGAAGAGGTCAATACTCTATACCAAATTGGATGAGTACCCTAAACTAGGATTTGATGAAAAGGATGCAATCTTATTTCCTTAATATTAATATCTACTAGAGTAGGGCTTGTCCTATTGAATGTATTTGAAACCATGTTAGCATAGGAGAATATAATTGATACTGTATAGATGAAAAGAGTGGTTTAAAAATAGACATTATCCAGTTTGACTAATCACTTTTAACCATAAAAAAGAGTGGTTTAAAAATTGACATTATCCAGTTTGACTAATCACTTTTAACCATAAAATATATGTAGTTAATGAAAATTTTGCATTCTTAACTTCAATCTTCCAAAAACCACTTTAGAGCACCACAAATAGGAAAGCTAGTAATCTGATAGGTCATTTATCCACATCCATAACTAGCTCAACTATGCTGTGATAAGCTAGTAATATGATGGAAATTACTTGAATATATTAGAAATTTATATTATTTTTCGTGTTTTCCCTTTTCTCAAGATACATGTTATGTTTACATCAAAATCAATATTCAAATTCATCATGAATTATATAAACAACACTATATGAAAGACATAGGAGAATCTTCCAACTACATAAATAAACATAAATAAAGAGAAGATGGTACACCCAGAGAGAAAAAGTATCTATATCTTTCTCAAAGATAACCATTCTCTCTTTAGTCAGAATGGTCAAATCCAAGACTTTCAAAATGACTTATTTTCATCTTAAAAAGTTATATGACAAAGTGGTTCCCCTACACTCATGATTCTTCGATAAAATATAACAATCTTTTATTCAAGTGTCATATAATAAATTAAATGATAGGTTTTAAGTTCTCAACAACCACAAGTAAAATTTTGAATCAGTGATTATATTGTCTTGATATCTGTGACATATTTAGCCTTTACTATAGTACTATTTATATATCTAAAACAATTTCGCATTTCTCATTTGCGTTATACATAATAGTCTGCAAAAAGAAAAATTTGTATATCACAACCAACCTTGATAATTTACGGCTTAGATACTCTAGTTAGTAACGACTGATTTTTATTATTATTATAATGCTAGAGTATCATATATAGAATTTGAGTGACATCTATGATGTGTTGATTGTTAATATGAATTTCTTTACTCTTATTACCCCACAGATTTAACAGTTTGATTGTGTATACACAAGTACAGGTTAATTTTATTTACTACAACTATTGTAATATAACTTACTCTTGTAGAGTGTGTCACATCAACATTAGGAAACACTTCTCAGGAAACCTTCCATGTACCTAAATTATTAGGTGTATTTTTATTCAGAACTAAACCTGACGTATTTTCTCCTACGGTAAACTAGTCATTATTGTTATTAAATTTATGGTATTCTATATGTATCATATCAATGACATGTAATCACACTCTGTTTATTTCTTTTCCCAAGCCCATTAGATTTGAGAATTGAACCTAAGGATCTGATACCATCTTTCGTGTACCTCCTGTGTTAATACCCGATTATTTTATTTTATTATTATTATTGTTATTTCTGGCATCAAAATCTTTAAATTATTATTATAGAATAGGTATGCCTCTTAATACTATTTCCCTTAAAAGGATATCTCTCTTATAATCAATCTTTATGTAGTGTATGCCACTGCTAATTTAATATAAATTTTGATTCCTTATCCTCTACTTAACCCTTAATACTTGACAAATTACAAGGGTACCCTTAGGTGTGGTAAGGAATTATATAATTATATATATATAGACACACTAACTATAACACTCCTGTATTGTTTGGTTGAATCCTAAGTACTTAGAGCATATGCAAAGTTTGGCATTTGTATATGAATGATGTGCTACAATATGGTTTCCATCCTATGTTAGTTTATTTTGGTCCCTCTTCAAGATGAGATTACTTTGATTTTATTTGGGTGTACCAATGAGTTAAACCTCTACTGCACCTACATAATGATGATCCATGTGATGATGCTTCTTTTTTGTTCTTTTCTGCAATTAGTTTTATGCCACATTGATCCATGTCACATGGGGTCATGTGACAAATTTAAGGGAATTTGGACTGATGGAGACAGGATACGAAGGGTTAGAATGACAGGGTGCTCCATCAATTGTCATGATAGACCCATAAAACCCTAGATGGTTATTAACCCTAACCATTATCTCACTGCGTCATTTCCATTGCGCTTCTCCATCTGGTGATTTCAATGCTCTGTTCGTTGTTTCTTCTTTATGCCTTGCCTTCGACAGTGACATCAGTGCTTTGGTTTCCACAAGTTCTGCATGTCATTTACCACCTGTGCCTTTGGGGTCCTTTCAGGGAACCTATGGTTTCTTTTTAAGGTGGATTTCCCCGTCACCTTCAATTTATAGCTTCTATATACATTTTTTTTTTACGTTCTTGTCCCTTACATGGAGATTTACTCCAGTTATTCTCTTGGAAGGCTCAGTCTCTGTTCTCAGGTGGAAATCCTGGTTACGAGGGTGTGTTCGACCAGTTTGGAAAGGTAAGATCTTCGCACAGATGGAATTAAAGTTGAAATTTTCCCACCAAGCCATTTTTTCACTTTGTCTGAAGTATTACCCTCTCTAACTCTTTTGTGAAATCTAAAAGTACAATGAAAATATTTCCCCCTCTCCTCCGTGGTTTACATCAGCGGTGAAGGAAGAGGTAAGACATGGGGTTTTATACCCTTACGGTGTTTTCGTAAGTTAATTTTTTTTTTTTTTATTATACTTATAGGAATCTCCTTCCAGTCCATTCGATACAATTCGTTCAGCCTGGTTATGCCTTCTTTGTGGTGCCCAGGTTCGCTCAAATTTATCTGGTTGAGGTTGGGACGTTACGACATATGGATAAATTTTCTGACTGATGAATGCATTTAGATACTTCCTTCCGTCGCACGCCTTTGGGGAATAAATTTTAGAGGTTACTTTCCTGTTTTTAGTAGATATGATGTCTATGTTGTTAAATTGTTTCTGTAACTCTAATTTCCAACTTACTTTAGTTACATACCCTTTAATTATTGTTTTCCAAGATTGGATTCACAACGATTTCTACTATTTTGGGCATTGTACTTAAATTATCATTTTACACAGTATATCCATGATGTTTGGGATAAGGACATTTGAATGGTTTGTATTAAAGACAAATTGCCTTCCTTATTATTTTTTTCCTTTACTTTGACGCTTACAATTTTTAAATTACTCCTATAGGTGATTAAACATTTAGCCTGCTTCAGGTGTATGTTCCCTCTTTAATACTCTGAACATTTAAACTGTAATGTCCTCAATCCTTTAGAGATTCACATATATTTATTTCTTTAGCTAGGTCTTTTTAAAATAATTACTCTTTCTACATTTAGGCACTTCAATAATTAAGTTATGGTGATTTTATGTCATGGTTTATCATTTCACCGTTAAAGTCATGATGAATAATATACGTTTATGTAATGTAATTGAATGATTGTCTTTAGCTTTTTTCAACGAGATTTTTAAACGTACTTACTATCTTTTTTATTAGTGCATAGTAATTATTATTGTCTTGATTCGAATAATCCTTATTATGCATGTAAAATCAAAGGCTATGTCTATCATGGTTTGATACTTAGTATACCAATTATTTATTGGTTCTCAACAAGGAATTATATATTAATTATTTCCAATCTATGCTTAATTCTAAATTATGGCTATCAACATATTTGATATCCAATTTATATTGAAGTAAATCTTAAACTATTTCTT